>CM024721.1:39970513-40279147 GCA_014182545.1 Eucalyptus globulus | reverse complement strand
CAAAAATTGTGCATGGCAGGCACCCATTTGCTTCGGCACTCTCTTCCAGGGTCTCGGTTTCTCCAGCTTCTTCACACTGATAGCTTCATGCTCCATCCTCTCTCCCTCTCTCCAGTTTGCTGCTCCTAGGTAGTGATACTAGATCAACCATCAACAAGAATTCATTTCATTAGATGCAACTGGAACAAACAAAATTGCATTGCATTAGGACTGTCATCGCGCCTATGTCCCAGTTAATTCATCTAGCACACGGACCTTATCTCCTTGCTCGATTTGAATCAGAGAGTTTAGGGCAACAGAGGTAGTCTCAATCTTCAGAATGGTACTACGTAGACAGAGTAATAAACCATCTGGTTAACCGAGCCGTGACACATTGGATTTCCATGCTTCAAGATGGTTTCGTTGCAGAATGCTTCAGAGTAGAGCTGGCTTTGACGAATCACCACGTAATTAGGCAAGCTAATAGCATATCCATGTTGGCTAGATGTTTTTCGAATGGATGTGTCGCTCGGGCTTACATTAGTCACCCCGTTATCTTTCCTTCAAAGACCGAGTCCATAGTCTTCAACGAACGAGAACAGGTGGTTGGATGCAGAAAGAGTTTCTTTCAATTAGGGTGGACAGTAGTTGTCCAAGACCTATTTTCTGGTGTTCCTGTGTTTTAACACAATCAACAAAAACAATTAACATAACTAACCGAAGTTCTTACTCCTTCGCAAAAACACATTTTCTTAGTGAAGAAAGTGAACGGAAAATTGGGGTTTGTAATCTAGTCGTTCCCTGGCCAATAGAGCAAGGAATTGCGAGAGCTTCGCGCATTTTTCTCTAACTTTTCTTCTCCATCATGTTTTAGCTGCCAACAAAGTCGTCCATACGTCACTCTGCATTACATTTACCTCCCTCGCGTGGTCAATTCAGTACATCCAACTTTTTGGGTCATCTAATACAATAAAAAGTTGGCCAAATCCCAATTATAATGGATCACCTAAAAAATGTCCCAAAAAAGGCACGTTAAGACAGCAAAGGCATCACTTTGCGAACGTCCCAAAAAGAAAAGCACGTTTTCTTATTTGAGGAACAGAAAGGACCACGGATATCTTTGTAGTCCAACCTGATTGATCAATACTTATAAAACTGATCAAACTAGTAATTTGCCGTACGTCCGAAGTTTGATTGGACAATGATGGCAAGTGTTATACGATATGCAACATTTTCAAATTGGCTGAATTTTCGCTTTCTACGGCCATTTTTGTCCCTCAAGCAAAAGCACATGCCATATTTAGAATATTTGAAAGGTGGGTCATTTTTTGTCCTTTTTCGTGGATATGGTTATAGAAAATTGAATCAACCTTGCAACTTCACATTCCAATTTCGAAATCAACCTTAGCTACATTGAGCAGAGATGCCTGTCAGTGTCATGAAGTCCTAACACAAATTGCCTTGTTCTTGTAATCACTGAGCCTATTTATCATGTTCTCTTTTTATCAGCATTATCCGTACATTAGCGGACAGTCATTGGTACACGCAGTTCTTAGCCAGAAATAGCATGGGAAAGAGCGATTACCTGATGCAGCTACTTCTATGCAAAACATTGCTCTGCAAACAAGCCGAACATCATAGATTTTCTAAATAGTCACCAGAAACGCCTTTACTTGTAGGAAGGCCAATCGAGTACAGTACCACATACTTTCAATAGTAATACTGGGAAGAGAAAAAATAGTGTTTGCACCAATTGCTAAAACAGAAAAGCGATGTCTTGAATCTTCAGATATTCTTATTGTTGTTCTGCAAGAGAAACTCCTACGTGCTCTCTCTCTAAGGATCATTTGCGAGCTTCTGCCTTCTTCTGTTCTTTGGCTGAAGATGAAAGAGAGTTTTTTCAATCAGCTTTGGCGAAAAGGGTGAAACCAGAACGACAAATATAGCAGCCTCAATGACTTTACCAGCTTTCCTCTTCTTATCACTTCTTGCTTCTGCTCTTTGTTGCTGAAGGAGGGCTAAACGCTCTGCAGGAAAAAAGATTGCATCAACGAGCACCAAAAACCAATACTAGAAAGGAGAAGGGAATGGATTCGATGGATGATCATTCAACAAAAACAAAGAGAAGAAACCGACTGAAAAGTATAGTTAAGATCGACTTTGGAGTTTGCATGGTTGTGACGTATAGGAATATTTTCACTTTTCCAACGAGAATTTTTTTTGCCTTCATCTAGGTTTTCAGTGTATGTATCTAACTATCAAACTCAAATAAGGTTTCAAGTTGTTAGGCCACTGCATATTAGAGAAATATTAAGTGATGCACTTGATAGAAACAATCACAGCTGTATTGGTCAATCAGAGCCAAATTTTAAATGAATCGTGATTGAATCGGATGATTTTTTTCTAACTTGGTTCATACCCTAAAAAAGAATCAATCAATTTATATATGAAGTCAATCAAATTGTGGGGTTTAATGAGAAAGATATCGCTCATCTTTATCATGTACAATATCACTCCTATGTAAAATATGTTAACGTTTGTTTTTCAGTTGTATATTTATTTTTTATAGGATTGATAATTAAATTATGTTCGAGTTTATCCTGAAAATAACCAGGAATTGATCACAGCATCCCAATCAAACAGTGTTATGCATGGACACGCACAAAAAGAGAATTCAAGTTAGATAATTCATGTTAGGCTCATTCTAATTTAATGCTTTCCAACTAGTATACGTACCTCCAAGCTAATGAAACAAGAAGGCAATAGACTACATCCTGAACAATGGGGTTATCGGCTCTACCTGATCTATGAACTTTCAATACCACTCTTTTGGATGATGCTACGTTTCATCCAAGTAAATGGGGCTCCAAATTTTGCCGAAAAAGTATTTTCCAATTGCTAGTCAAAATAATAACTATCCAATCACCTTGTTGAAGATGCTTTATACATAGCCAATCGATGTTAAAAGATGAAAAAACCCTCATTTAAGAATGCAAGGATTAAAATCGAGTCCCTGTGCCCCCAAGTTCAATTCTCTGTCTGTGACGTGAAGATTTTTGAGGATATATCATCTCCCTGAACGGAAGTACCCATGGCATTGCAATGAAAGGACATCCGTGATCCTACGGTATTGCCGAATCACATTGTTCTTGGGCGATTTTCAATCCTTACATTGCTTCGTCGTTCAATTGGCCTCAATTGAAAAATTGTGCTTCTCTTTTGAAAACCAGTTGAAGTTGAGATGGCCAAGAGTTTGTTTGGAGTAATAACGTGGAGTCTCGTAATGTTAAATGATTTTGGGAAGTTTTGTTTGGAGTATATGGATTTGATTTGGAAGAAAAAACAATCCTACGAAAGTCCACCGGAAAGACAAATTAAGATTATGAGTTCGGGAAATAATTAACGTTCGAAGTCTTCCAGAAGAGGACAAAAGAAACAAACAACCACGGAGGTTGTCGGCCTCAAATGGAGCGAATCGACGGAGGTCACGACCTCCATGGCCATGGATCTCTCTATCACTCCAAAAAATCGAGTTAATCGGACCTAGCCAAGCCTCGACGCCATGGCCGTGCAGGTGGCCGGCCTCACGCAACCACAGATCTGGGATTGCGCGAGGTGAGCGACCTCCGTGGACACAGGTAGCGGCCCTAGATCGAGGGTTGCCTAAAGCCAACGAGGTTCGATCCAAGCTTAGTGGTGTTGAATCAGACGTCCTGAGCTTGAATCCGACCTTAATGGCGTTGAATTTGACACGAGCACCCTTGCCTCGGTCCCCCTCCACTAACTGACGACGATTCAATCTTATTCCTTGACTCGACTCAATCTTCTTCCTTGCCTTAACTGTTGATGGCTCTTCAACTCAGTCTTCTTTGAAGGAAGATGAACAGATCGGGCTCGCCAGGTTGGCCAAACCTCCACTGAGGTCGAATGGTGTTGAATTTTACACGAGCTCGACTCCAGTAAGGGTGATCCTCGCCCAGCGCTCCTTGGGCGTTGCTGGTGGCCAGCCATCGCCTAAGACCGGCCACTTGGGAAAAGGAAAGGAAAAAAAAGAGAAAAAAAGGAAAAAAGGAAAGAAAAAAAAAAGAGAAAAAAATAAGGATGAAAATGCTCTCGACCAACCGGTAAGATCAACTTCAGCCTTTATTTCAAATGTTTTTACTTTTAAAATAATGGCCACTTCAAGCACCTTTTATTTAAAATAAGATCCAATTTAAAATCATTATTTAAGAAAATAAGAGCACTTCAAAGTTCAAACCCTTATTAAAAATTTCCCCAATTAGTTATAAAAAAAGTTAAGATGGACAAAAATAAAACACTCAAATTCCATTATAGATATAAGTTCTATATTCTTGTCAATTAAAGCTTCAATTGATTTCATTCGAGTAATATGATTTAGTCCATTGGAAAAATTACATTGAATAAATAAATTCACTTTGACAAATGGAATAACTTTTTTGTTAACATATAACACGATCCATTTTTTTTTTCCTTTTAATTATGCAGAATGTGAAACGAAATAAATTACACCTATTATTTTGATATTGCAAAAATAGATATTTGTCCCAAACATGCAATAAAAGTTTTAAGAAAAAAAAAAGTTTAAACTGCAATTCAGTTAGAAAAAACATCATTTTATATTTGTTTTATTTTTATTTTTTTACTTTTTCAAATATATAATTCATTATTATATATGAAAGATCATTTCTTTTTATTTATATTTTATGTTCTCAGGAAACTCAACATTATGACGTTTATTCACACCACATTAATCTTAGACCTTCATAAAGTATGATATTTTTTTCACAAAATTATTAAACAAGTTATATAAATCTCATCCTTTTCTCTTACATGACACCTCATATCAATGGATTACTAATGATACACAAATTTGCAAAAAGGAAATGCCCGGGCCTAATATCAAATAAAGCCGCCGTTTGCTCAATTCCTCCTCGCTTTAGTTAGTCTTTCATTATTAATTTACTAAATCAATTAAAAAGTCTTGAGAAAGACTTGCTAGAGAGACCGCAGGCACCCTAAGGGGTTAAAAGAGGAAGAAAAAATCACCGACCAGGCAGCGTCAAAATGCGAGCGCTGTCTTTGGAAAGGAAATATCAGCAAGTGTCATACAGCACGCACCAATTTGGGCCTTAAACGAGCATGCAAAATATCAGAGGAAGCTCAGATACGTTGAAAGGAAATAACAGTAGATACGATAACAATTATCCGGATAACTTCCAGAGCATAGCCAAAGCTAAGTAGATCAAAAACCGGTTTCAATAACCTTGTCATCCAAGTTATACGGTGATGAAACAATGCTTCTTCCTCAACAGGTCAGACACATTTTCCTTCAATTTTGGACTCAAATGCACAGTGATCAAACTAGGGGGGAGTGCTGGCAACTCATGAAGCTTGTCGCAGTAAAGTACATCAAGAGTCTCCAGCTTCGAAAGATGCTTGATTTCAGGAGGTAGGCTGGAAATAGGAGAATCTCGCAACGTCAAGATTCTCAGATTTTCTAGCTTCCCAATATCTCTAGGAATGTCCCCTTCTATATTCCTACACAAGGAGGCATCTATTTCTTCAAGGCTATGTAAATGCCAAATAAAACTAGGAAATTTTCTTATGAAGCAATAGTGCATCTTTAACACTCTCAACCTCTGCAGATTACCAAAGGAACCCGGCAATTCAGAAATGCCTGTTCCTGAAATATCCAGCTCCTCTAAAGGGCTTCCCAATTGGCCAATGGGCTTTGGCAGTTTTTGTATCCAATCACAATTCCTCAATGACAAGCGTCGGAGTTTCGCGCCAACTCCACTGGGGAGTTTGGTAATATTTTTTGAATTATTTGCTGAGAGTATTGAAAGTGATGTCAGGTGTTCAACTTCTTCTGAATCACTTTGCAAAAAAATATCATGAGCTCTTTCAAAGCTTTCAAAGCACCCAGTTCGGCAGGCAACCTGTTGAGTTCAGTGCAGGACTTCAAATTTAGGCAAAGCAATTTTTTGAGGCCCCCAATTGAAGGATCTAAATGGACCAACCGAGAGCATCGCTCTAGAATCAGTATCTCCAAGTTTGGAAAGCTAGAAAATTCAGGACTTATCAATAAGTCAGTGCAACTAGTGAGATTTAAGACTTTCAACTGCTCCATCTGTAAAACAGAGAGAAAAAATCATAAGGTCAATTGCCAGATAATTAACACAATAAATACATTAGATCAGTAAACAGGAAACCACCTTGATTTTCCTCCAACCTCCCCAGTCTTTAGTGACTTTGCTCCATGAAAGATCAAGAATGACCAGTTCAGTCAGATTAAGTTCTGTTGCTTCGAAATCCCTTGGGCACCCTTGCCAACGAAGCCACCTTAACTTTGGAAATACGTCTGCAAAATTTCCAGTCATACTTGCACGGTCCAATTTCAAGAACCTTACGTTTGGCAAAGTTTCCGTAAATGTATCGGGGCAAAGGGCTTCCGCCACTTCCATTCCCTAAATTTGCCAAGAGAAACAAACCAATCTTAAGTCATAAAGACGATGGGACAAATTTGGTAAGGACTAGGGTGCTATCTTTTCCGTGCATGCAAAGACAACCTACCCATGGTAAAATAAGTAAAAAGCTGGATAACAAATTTAAACTTATACATCAAGGCTTCCATTTAATGGAAGAAAGCAAACCATTGAACCAAAAACCCTTACCTCTTCTTCGTTGATTACTTTCAGGTCTGGATCATTGATGTATAGTCTTCTGCGCTTTACATGATATATAGGTTCTTCTTGATCTACAGCTCTGCAGAGGTGCTTCAACAGTTTATGCATCCGCAGCTTGTTGTCTTCTCCAATTTTTGCTAGGGGCATCGAACTTGGTAAGAAGGCAAAAGATCTAGATCAGGCCACATATATGATGCAATTTGGCTATCCACACCATTGGCAAACCATGCTATGTCCCGAAATATTTGTTTCTGCTTTTCATCTAATGCTTCATAACAGATTTTCAAAATCTCCCTACAATCCTTCAAAATCTCTCTCGAGTGTAGTTTTATCATGTCCTCCATCTTCCTCCAATCGTCTATTGTTTTTCCATGTAGAAGTGAACCGATAACTTCAATAAAAAATGGAACCTGCCCCATGGCTTTGACAATGCGCTTCCCAATTTCAGGATACCAAGGTATTGAAGCATGCTTGTGAAAATGTTCAAGAGCTCGACCATTATCCATCTTATTCACCTCATAGATATTAGCCCTTTCTGCATATGTTTCAAAATTCCAAGATTTTCTGATGTAACAATTATCCGACTTCCAGGACCAAACCACTCAAGCTGGGTACCAACTAGATCATAAAGATGAGACGGTTCTTCCACATCATCTAGGACGATAAGAGCTTTTTGTTGCTGAATACATCCAAGAAAAACTCGATTCCTCCTTCAAAAGAAGCAACATTGCAATCTCGATCAAGAATATCACATATCAACTTAGTTTGCACAAGCTGGATACCGCCATTATTTTTGCACTTTATCACCAATCTCTGCGAGAAAGCTACAACTATCGAAACATGAGGAGATTCGGTTGTATACGGCCTTCGCAATAGTTGTCTTGCCAATTCCGTTAGTTCCATGGATTCCAACCATGCGTGGTTTACCCCCATCATCTTCTATTGCCAATAGTTTGATTACCTCCTTCACTCGATCATTAATACCAGTTACCTGTTCAATTGGGGCAAATGAGGTCTGCAACGACTCCAAAGGGAAACTAGGAGGTTTCAACTCCGAGGGACGCAGAAGTGGTGGAATCCAATCCAAATTAGGACACCTCTTTATCATTAATGTAGACAGATTAGGAAGCGATAAGAGAGTATCAATATCACTTTCTGTGTACTCCACTGTAGGTAGCTCACCAATCTCCAAATGCTTGAGGCTAGTGAGCTCACCAAGTGATGGGAGACTTTTGCATGCTGCACAATCAAACAATTGTAGCCGAACTAATTTGGGCATGCAGGACATCCAGCTTGGAAACCTTGTGCCCCCATAGCGTCTTATTTCTAAGCTTCAAGATTTAAGCTTGGCTGCAGGTCTTTAAGTAGAACTTCATCACTTTCTTTTCTGGCAAACACTAACACCAGTGAAACTAAGGAATCCTTCTCCTTCAAGTTCGCAGCATTTGATTCTGCTACTGCATCTGCTATTTCTCCCTTAACTTCTATTCTTAGGCTTCCTCTCAAATTGCTTAACCTATTCAACTCCCCCAGCCCACTGCAATTCTTTGAACAAGAATCATCCCCAGGCAGAAGGAAATCTGTTAGAGTGTGCAAAAGAGTCAACTGGCCCAACCCTTGTGGCATATGAGATAGGGCACTACAATCGCTTATCTCAAGTTGCCTTAGGTTGACCAAATTTCTAAAATCTTTAGGCAATTCTACTAGCTTGTTACACTTATTGAGTTTAAGTACTTGCAAGGTTTGGTAATCTTGTCATAAAATCAGGAAGCCTCAAGATTCCTTCATTTTCAGAGAGATCTAGAAATGCCAGGTGCTTCAACTCACAAATGGAACTTGGCAACTTCTCGATGCCACTATCATGCCAATCCAAGACACGCAAGAACTTGAAAGTAGAAAGGAATTTGCAAAGAGTTTGTTCACCCATTTGAGTTCCATGCCTCCCGCTTTTTGTCTGATCCATTTTGATGAATGTCCTGAGACCTTTCGCTTTGACTAGATTAGGTGGAAGTTTCTGTGATAAATCTGAAGTTGAATCCCACGATAGATGGCGAGTTCCTTCATTAATTGACCACAGTAACTGATGAGTTTCTTGACAATACTCGCCTATAGCAAGCTTGCACGCTAGGTGATATACAAAATGGTGCATCTTACAAGACGTCACATTTCCAAGTTCATCTTTAGTGCAGTCTTGAAAGAAATTCCTCCAAAGTAGATCCATGAAATACTCCTGAGCAATATCTTCCATATCCTGATCGATGTTGTCTATGGGCTGGACAAATCCTTCTGCTATCCAGAGACTCGTCAACATTTGCTTATCAATCACCCAGTCTTCAGGAAACAATGAACAGAAGGCAAAGCACTGTTTTAGATGGCATGGGAGATAAATATAACAAGACCCAAGCATTGAACTTAAGTCACCTAAGCCTGCAGAAACTTCTGGGATCTCGTTCTGAAAATTAGACCACTCAGCTTCAGTTTTCTTGAAGAATAATAGACGTCCCATCATTCGTATTGCCAAAGGGATTCCATCACACATTTTGACTATCTGCCTCCCGATTTTTACCTTACTTGGATTTCTAGTCTCTTCTTCTTCCTGGCAAGCCATTTTCATCAATAAATCAACAGATGACTCTGCTCGAAGGGCCTTGAGACAATAAGATGGGGATGTACTAAAAAATTCCGCAACTTCCTGAAATGAAGTAGTTATTAGAATCTTGCTTCCTTGGGCACCTCCCATCAATAAACTTTTCAAACTTCGCCATCGTTCAGGATCCACAGGCTGCATATCGTCAATAACTAGGAGATATCTTCGCAATTGCTCCTCGTCATCTGCTCTCTCTGTTGTCTCTCTTCCTCTGATTTTCCGCACTTCCCTTTCGATACTATGGAAGCCGCTGAAACCCACACAGACCCATATCCTCAAATCAAAATGCTTCTTGACCATGTCATCTTCGTACACACATCGAGCGAGAGCAGTCTTTCCAATCCCACTCTGACCCCGTATTATAAAGAAAGAAATTTGTTCATCCGTGTCAGAGTCTAACAAGATGTTCATAATTGCGCTTTTATCATCCTCTCTCCCTATAATCTCCTCATCGTACACAAAGGAGTCCAACCGCTCTCTTCTCTCTACACGCACATCCTCCGCGCACTCTCGCAAGCCCAAATCCCTCCCTTCGGCAGCGACGGCTTCTAATCTCTCCCTGATTGTCTTCGCACGGGCGCTCATCTCCAGCCTTAAATCAGGTTTTGCAGAAGGCGAAGAGGAGGAGGGAATTACCTGCTTCAACTTCTCATCTTTGCTCGGTGATTCTCGTAATGGCATGACGTCAATGTTCCATTCTTCGAGTAAGTCCTCCGCATCATAGAAAGCATCTTTTGAGATTCCTCAGCCATCGGTCGATTTCCCTGTGTTCTTTGAATCTCCGCTTTTCCGCATCGGGCAATATACTTCGGAGAAAGGAAACGGTTTTCTTGAACTCGGAAAATTCGCCGCCAGCGCCCCATAATTTTGCACCTTCTGGGAAATCATCCAGAAGTTTAGCTACTCTCAAGATGAGTGCTTCCGCCATGGCTCTTCGGGGGTGAAGTGCACTAGATCTCGGTGATCGGCCTAAGGTCGGTGATCGGCCTAAGGTCGGCGATCGGCAGAGGAGGGAGAAGAAAAAGGTGACGGGCCAAGAAAGGAAAAGTACTGTTCAAAAAAAAGAAAGGAAAAGTAAAGAAGAAAATAAAAGAAAAGCAAATAATTTAATATTAAAAAAAAATTCGAGATAAGTATTTCTGGATTCACTTTCCTAAAATTATGCACGAATACTTTCTTTAGTAGGAAAGTGTTTTCAGCTGATTTGGTAATTTTCCGCCAATCAAACGGTCGAAAGTCTGAAAAATCAATACTTGGAAAACACTTCCCTTGAACAAATACACAAATTAGTTGTATTACTAAAACGGCTCGGTTCTGCCCTACCATCATCCAAAACAATGGTATCTTATCGAAACTTCCGGCTCCAAAAATCACTCCACGTGTCATTATTCAAGTGGATTGCCATATAAATTATCATGAACGCAAGTTAATAAAACATAGACTTGTCTAGGTCAAGTTTGGGTCGGATCATGAATGATCTAATCCAAATTGACTCATTAACCTATTTATGACCTATTTATAACTAATGTAAACTTATTGACCCATATTTGACTCGACGACCTAACCCAATCCATATTGTTATATTGTTAAAACATGCGGATTGGCCAATTTTAAATTAAATCGTGAATCAAATCTCGGGCTTGAGATTGGATTGTCGATTTTTGTAAGGGATTAGGTCGGATTTTCGGGCGCGAAAATCGGACTGTCAATCCCTAGCTTGAGGGATTATTTCATATTGGGATATCAGTCATATATTAAGGAACAATTCCACTAAAACAGAATATTAAAGAAATAATAAAAAAATAAAAGAAAATAAAAGAAAAACTACCTAATATGATTTTTATTTTTCTCTTTTTCTGTTTTCTCTTCCTTTCCGCACACAGCCGTGAATCTCCAAGGGGAGCCGGCTGATCAGTTCGGCAAAGGGGATCCGGCAAGGGCGGCTGCAACACAGGAGCGGAGCTAGGGAGGCTCGGGTCCGGACGGGCAGGAGAGTGGCGATGGGCTTCGGGCGAGGCTGATGCGACCGATCGGAGGGTGGAAGCGCAACAGAGGAAACCCGTGGCTATTGCGGCGTCAGAGGGCTACAGTGGGTCAGTCGGCTCGGGTAGAAGACTCCGGGTCGCAGCACGGCAGAGCAGTAGGTCGTCGCGGCGTTGCTGGAGCGGTCGTCGGGTCGTCTACTAGGGTGTTCGCAGACGGAAGTCCGGTGGGGCAAGACGGCAGATCTCGGCAGTGGGTCGCGCAAGGGAGACGGACCGGCAAGGGAGCAGCTGCGTGCGTCGACGGCGGGGTCGGATGTCGTGGCGAGACTGGCGGAACAATGGTGAAGACTCGTCGAGGGAAGGCCACAGCAGAGTGGCGACGGTGTGGGCACAGTGGTGCGGCGTGAGGCTCCGGGTCGCCCGGCGGTGTCTCCTTTTTCTCTGCCGTACACTGTCTCCTTTTATAGACAAACATAATGCGATCTTCTTAGAATATTTCGAAAATTGCCTATAACCTCCGAATCACAAAATCCTTTTATCTCATACTATTCTCCTTATCTCCTAAATATTTTCTACTGATTTTTAAAGATAAGATCACAACCCGATTTTCTTAAATTCCAAAATCATTATTTCAAATCTCAATTTCAGAAAATGGGCTCGAAGCACTTGTAGTCTTTATGGGCTTAGTCCGATCAATTTAATCCATCCGCACCACCCAATAAATAAAATGCCAATTAAAATAAAATGCACATAAATCTATATGATATGTAATTAATATTTTTTTGATAAAATTAAACCCTAATTTTTAATGACTAAATGAATAAATGGATCGTCAAAATTTAGGTGTCAAACACATTCTCATATAATTACAAAATTATGGATTCATAATATAATTTTCTTAAAAAAATTAAGGCTTTCATTTATTTCACAAAAAATGTGGCATTTTTAAAAATGATAATATTTTACAGTGTTTGGTTGAAACTTGAAAATAAATTAAAAAATATTTTTTGCTTCATATAGGAAATCAGATTTGATTTTTTGTGCACTCCTTTTAAGTATTTTTATTTTAACTTCTTTTTCCAATAAATAGAATTTTTATTTCTTTTTTCTTTTTTCTCTTCTTCAACCAATTGCCGACCATGGACATCATGGCTAATGACGGCAAGCTCTAGCCTCGCCACAGGCTGACAAGGCTTGAGCTTGTTTGATTTCAGCGAGTCGAGCCTTGTTGAATCTAGCGAGGTCTAGCTCGCCTCGATGTCGGTGAGCTCAAGTCTTGCTAGATTGGCAAGGCTTGAGCCTCAGCCTTGCTTGCCTTAGGTGAGGCTCGACCTGCCAAATCCAACAAGGTTGAGCTTGCCTTGACACTAGTGAGCTTAAGTCTCGCTAGATCGCCAGTGCTTGAGCCTTGGTCTCACCCGATTCCAAAGAAGGTCAAGCTTTCTTTTGACTTTGGCGAGCTCAAGTCTCACTAGATCAATGAGGCCGTGTGCTCAACTCCCTAGATTTGGTGAGCTCGGCTTGCCAAATTGGTGTAATTGGGCAACAGCTTGCGAACCTCACCCTACCGACGCCCTACGTCCTCTTTTTGGCATCCGATGAGGGTCAACTGTTGGACTTCGTTGGGAAAGAAGAAAAATAAAGAAAGAAAATAAAAAGAAAATAAAAGAAAATAATATTAGAAAATCGAAAATAAAAATAAATAAAAATGATAAAATAATATTTAAAGAGAATATATATCCTTAATGGATTGACTTAACTAATAATCTTTATAAGTTAAATGGTTTTTAAATGGGTTTAAAGACAAACCCATTTACAATCAATTTATCATTACATTTACAAACAACCCAAACCCATTAATAACTCATTTTATTAAAAGTTAACTAACTCATATTCAACTCATCTTATTAAATATGGGTTCTATTAAATATGGGTTCAAATTGAGTTCAAACCCATTCTGACACCTCTAATAAAAAGTAACATTATAATCATCCACAACGAGCACATGCTATTGTCACAACCCAAGGAAGGGATGCGACCCAAAACGTTTTGTATGACATGAACGAGCAACCCTTGACTATCTCTCGAATCCTAAAGTTTTCTCGAGTATTTTAGAATACTCGAGAACACTCTTTTAATAAATGCAGGTAGAAGATGTGATCTCTACCGTGGGATTGAGGAGAGATTTATACTACATTTGAGCTTGTACTTATATATAGGGACTCCCCCCTTATTTATATCCATCTCACTTCTCTCTAGAGTTTTTCTCTTTACCATTCTTGTGAGTGTGAGCAAGTAAGGCTGACTTTGGAAGAAATTCCTAAGGTGAATCAGCTTCCAACGTCTCTAGAAATCACCTTGTATTTATGATAATGGATTCTATTTGAATTCAAACAACTTATATTTATCATGGCATCCATGCCAATCAAGCCATACTAGGTTTGGAAGAAGATTCTCAAGATTTCCATCAATATCAACATTGTCCAATTTAAGAAACCTCAAATTCGATAGATGATGAAATACTTCGCCATCAACTTGAATAAAATCACGGGTTACACGAAGAGCTTTAACCTTGCTGGCACCCGGCCAATTCATTAACGAAATGGAAGCATGAAATTCGAACAAATAATTATGCAATGAAATAGTAAAATGATAAGACGAAAACTTGACAAGAATACTGGAGAAATCTCAGCGTGATTTTACCTTCTTTTTGCACAATGTTGTTTGGACATCTTCGTAATTCCACACCCTGCTCCGCTGCCAGGGGTCTTCGTCTTCCTTCTTGACAATTTCTCTTCCCAGAAATTTTAGTTGGCCGTGCATCAAAAACTCTTTTTTTTTCTCCAGTCTTTAGAAAGGACATGTTCTGAAGCTCATCAACTCGTATATCAAGGCCAAGTTTACAAGCAGCCCACATGTAAAAGGGCATTGTCTTTTCAACCCCTGTAAAGAAACACGCTACATCAAGGAAAATTTCTCTGGCCTTTTTGCCCAAAAGTTTATAGCATGCCTCCAACATTCGTTCCACTTTCTCTTGCAGCTCCCCTTTTAAGTCATCCAAAGCCTGTCTCCATATATTTTCGTTCTTCCCATTCAAATATCTTCCCACAATATCAATAGCAAAAGGAAGATTTCCGGAAAAGTTCGAGAGCATGATTTTCATTCATCGGTAAAATCTCATGGTCATGCTCATATGAAATGACTTGGTCCTCATTTCTTTGAATCTGGTAAACATCTTTTCTTCTGGTTGTGAGGATGATCCTGCTTCTCGGATTACATCCTTCACTCGATCATCAATACCAATTATATGTTCAGTAGTGGCAACTAAAGTCTGCAAGGGCCTCCACAGGCAAACTAGGAGGTCCCAACTCCTTGAGTTGTACAAGTTGTGGAATCCGTTCAAATTAGGACACTCCCATATCCTTAATGTAGACAGATTAGGAAGTGATGAGAGGGTATGAATATCACTTTCTGTGTACTCTGTTATGGATAGCTCACCAATTTCCAAATGCTTGAGGCTAGTGAGCTCACCAAGTGATGGGAGACTTTTGCATCGTGCACAATCAAACAACCGTAGCTGAACTAACTTAGGCATGCGAGACATCCAGCTTGGAAACATTGCGCCCCCATAGCCTCTTGGTTCTAAGCTTTGAAGATTTAAGCTTGGCTGCAGCTCTTTGAGTAGAACTTCATCACGTTCTTTTCCGACAAATACTAATACTAGTGAAACTAAGGAATTCTTCTCCTTCAAGTTCGAGCCATTTGATTCTGCTACTGCATCTTTTATTTTTCCCTTTACTTCAATTCTGAGGCTTCCTCTCAAATTGTTTAACCTGTTCAACTCCCCGTAGCCTGCCGTAACTCTCTCGCAGGAATCATCCCCAGGCAAAAATGAAATCTGTTAGAATGTGCAAAAGAGTCAACTCACCCATCCCTCATATGATAGGGCATTACAGTTGCTAATCTCCAGGTGCCTGAGGTTGATCAATTTTCTTATATCCCTAGGCAATTCTATTAGCTTGTAACACATATTGAGTTTAAGTACTTGCAAGGTTTTCATTTTTGTCAAAGAATCAGGAAGCCTTACGATTCCTTCATTTTCAGAGAAATCTAGAAATGTCAGGTGCTTCAACTCACAAATGGAACTTGGCAACTTCTCTATACCGCTGTCATGCAGATCCAAGGCACGTAAGAACTTGAAACTAGAAATAAATTTGCGAAGAGTTTCTTCACCCATTTGAGTTTCACACCTTGAGCTTTTTCTTTGACTAGTTTTGATGAGTGTCCTCAGATAATATGCTCCGTGTATATATGGATCTCCCTCTGATAAATGTAAAGTTGAATACCATGACAAATGATGAGTTCTTTCTTCAAGGTGTGACTGCAAATGATAAATTCTTCCATACTCAGTTCCAGCAACATGGTGTGCTAGGTCATTTACTAAATGATGCATCCTACAAGACATCACATTTCCAAGTTCATCTTTAACACAGTCTTGAAAGAAATTCCTCCCGAGTAGATCCATGAAATAGTCATGAGCAATATCTTCCATGTCCCAATCTCCATTGTCTATGGACAGGATAAATCCTTCTGCCATCGAGAGACTCGTCCACATTTGTTTATCAATCACCCAGTCTTTGGGAAACAATGAACAGAAGGCAAAGCACTGTTTTAGATGGCATGGGAGATGATTATAACTGAGCTGAAGTAAATCTGCAGAAAGTTCTGAGATCTCGTCCTCAAAATGTGACCACTCAGCTTCAGTTTTCTTGAAGAATAATAGACTTCCAATCATTCGTATTGCCAAAGGGATTCCATCACACATTTTGACTATCCGCCTCCCGATATCTACCTTAATTGGATTTCTAGTCTCTTCTTCTTCCCGACAAGCCATTCTCATCGATAAATCAAAAGACGACTCTGTTGGAAGGGCCTCGAGACAATAAAATGGGGTTGTACTGAAAAGTCCGCAGCTGAAAAACTGTGTGTAGTTATCAGAATCTTGCTTCCTTGGGCACCTCCCATCAATAAACTTCTCAAAATCCCCCATTGTTCAGGAGTCAAATACCACACATCTTCAATAACTAGGAGATATTTTCACAGTTGCTCCATGTCATCTACTCTCTGTTGTCTCTCTTCCTCTGATTTTCATACTTCGCTTTCGAGATAATCTAAGTGTTTGTAACACATACAGACCCATATCCTTACATCGAAATGCTTCTTGACCTTGTCATCTTCGTATAGACAGCGATCAAGAGCCGGCTTTCCAATCCCACTCTGACCCCTATTATAAAGAAAGAAATTCGTTCATCAGTGTCAGAGTCTAACAAGAAGTTCATAATTGCGCTTTTATCATCCTCTCTCCCTATAATATCATCATCGTACACAAAGGAGTCCAACCGCTCTCTTCTCTCAACACGCACATCCTCCGCGCACTCTCGCAAGCCCAAATCCCTCCCTTCGGCAGCGATGGCTTCTATTCTCTCCCTGATTTTCTTCGCACGGGCGCTCATCTCCAGCGTTAAATCAGGTTTTTTCAGAAGGCGAAGAGGAGGAGGGAATTACCTGCTTCAACTTCTCATCTTTGCTCGGCGATTCTCGTAATTGCATAACTTCCAGGTTCCATTCTTCGAGTAAGTCCTCCGCATCAGAGAAAGCATCTTTGACATCCTCCAGCCATGGTCCGATTCTCCAGGGTCCTCTGGATCTCAGCTTTTCCGCATCGAGCACTATACTTCGGAGAAAGGAAAAGGTTTTCTTCAGCTCGGACAATTCGCCGGCAGCGCCCCATAATT
The DNA here is from genome assembly GCA_014182545.1 of Eucalyptus globulus. Lineage (NCBI taxonomy): Eukaryota > Viridiplantae > Streptophyta > Magnoliopsida > Myrtales > Myrtaceae > Eucalyptus > Eucalyptus globulus. The sequence continues at coordinate 40,262,034 of CM024721.1, read as the reverse complement.
GTCCACCCTCTGCGAAATCATCCAGAAGTTTAGCTACTCTCAAGATGAGTACTTCCGCCATGGCTCTTCGGGGGTCCTGCGCCTCCTGTTTTTTTTCTTTCGGGAGGATGCTCTGCTGATGCCGAGTCGCGACCTGTTTGGTCTCCTCCCGTTCTGTTCACGACCAATCACAATCAGCATCGAAAAGACGAAAATACCCTCATTTGACTATACAGGGATTAATAGAATCGAGCTTACTGGACCCACCATTTCTCGTCCTCTATTTATGACGTTAAAGACTCCTGAACATGGGATATGTTCGCTGGGAAGTTATAAAAATTGTCAGAAAAGTATGAGTCGCAATTGATTCATTTTGCTAACTGTCCAATTCGACTAATAAAAAATATAAATGTGCCCTTTTTTTTTACTATTTTCTCTATTTTATGTGGCGATGATATGACTAAAATGTATTATTTTGGTTCAAATATAATTTTTAATACAAATTTATTTCAATTAAATAATAAAGAAAAGAAGAAGATAATAAGTTAAAATTTTAAAAAAACAAAAAAAAAATTGTACTAAAAATCATATTTGGACCAATATAATGCCACTTCAGCCTTATGTTTTGTGTTTTAGCTTCATTATCACCACGTAGAAGAAAGGAAATATTAAAAAAGACACATGTGCATATTTCATCAGCCAAGTTGGACAAAATCAATGGAAGGACTCGATTGTTCCAATCTGACAATTTTTAAGAATTGATTGCATTTTTGCAAATTTTAAGACTTAATTGCACTTTTGTAATTAATTTTAGGACTTTTTAGTGCATATATCCCTTTGAAAATCTATCATCTTCATGAACAAATATAATGCTGCGAAGTCTAATATTGTTAATAATTTTGGCAGATATCTAATGTGGAAATAAGAATGCTACTTAAAGTCCACTAGAAAGACAAAGGATGAAGAGTTTAGGAACTAATCAATGTTTATAGTCTTCCAAAAGAGGACACATTAGGAATTGTCAAGACATAATCAATATTGAAAATCGACCGGAAGAGAAGATAAATGGGGATTAGGTAGGCAATGAGGAAACCTTCAGAGTCTATCAGAATAAAAATGGATGTGGATAAGCAAGAAAGTTCAAAAAGAAAAGAAAAGAAAGCATGGCTTTCTACTCTTTCCTAAGTTCTAATACATTGTTTGACAACATTAAAGCTCATTAGAACAATTCTTTTATGCTGAACAAACTCATAGTACTGAATGGGGCAAGTACAAATCTTAATTGGAAGGAAAATGAATAGATAGTGCAATAAAAGTATTGCTTACAAGCAGAATGATCAACCCCTTGCAATTTTTAGTGTCCTATGTTTTATTTTTAGAGGCAATCCCTGAAACAAAGAGCTTGTTGTTATATATTTATTTATTATTGATATTGTTACTCTTACCTGTCATGCACTAGCCAATACCTTAATAGATTAAAATCGGTGGTCAACAGCTTGTTGATCAAATACAAGGAAAACTTGTTTCTAATGCTACCCTTGCATTCACTTGCTCCCACTTTCCATGATCTTTTTTCATACTTTTTTTGTCTTGCTTTTTTAATGTGATTTTACATTATTATACTATAAATTGTCTTAAATTTTTAATTTTATGTACTTGACAATATATAATTGACGTACCAAAGTACAATATATTATTATTTCGTTGAAATTAAATCAACAATGAAATATTTTTCATCAAAATTCGTTTTTCGATTTTATCAAGAAGTGACAGATTTTATAACGATTCTAGACATGAGTCTTATCAATTGAGCACAAGAAGCAAATATGCTTTAATAGAATTTAATCAATAGTGAAGTGCAATTGCGAAATTGTCAATCAAGAGAAAGCATCCCAAAAAAAAAAAAAAAAAAAAACACTTTTCTCTCGAATGCAGGCACGATTGAACCGACGAAACAGCCAGCGACACCTTAGCTTGTTTGATGGGGACGGATGTTTCAGGTTTAGGTCCTATGGATTCTAGGCTCTAAATGACCGGCCTTATTTGCTCGTATAAATCTTAACTCTTGAGGCCTACACCCACTGCCATCTTATAAGTGGAGCCTTGTTTGATGCATGTGAGCAGGACGATTTCGTGTATCGGTAGAGATTAATTGATCAAACATCTAGAATAGACAATTCTAATCTACCATGTGTTACCTAGGTCAATTCTCAATACTTAATGTGTCATCTAAGTAAAGTATTGAGAATTCTACCTTTTTTGTACGAACCAAAGATAATGAACTGGGGACTTGATTATACTAGATTACTCTAATACTCTTTTGGTACATTTTCTCTTTTATTTTCAAAAAACCATTTTTCATGCAACTTATATTGATTTTTACCTACTTCTAACATGTAGGTGACCATGTAAGTGCGTAACCATTATTTAACACTCAATAACGCAAAGTAGTAAATAAATTATAAGCATGGGGAGGAAATACTTATTTTAAAGCAACGAAAACATTTACAATATTAGCTCATAATTCATATAATAAATCCTTAGATATCATGTTTAATTAACAAGTAGTTGCTTAATTTTTTGGGGTTTTCATATATTTAAATGAAACCTAGAAACTGCAAATGCAACATGCAACTTAAAATGCAAACTATATATCATGCGACATTTATTAAATGAACTAATCTAACGACGGGTAAAAGTTAATGCAACTATACAATATGTCACATGCTTTAATTTAAATGATTCCTAAACATGAAACCACTAAATGACATGCATCTGGTGAGCTAATTCAACGTGACATTGCACCTGATATTTTTTTGTGGTTTTTCATGAAAATTCGAAAAAAATAACTAAAATAAATTACCTAGTTCTAGATATTACCTGATTCAATTTAAGGATTAAATTAGGCCGAATCCATATTTAAATTGGAATGTTATCTCAACTAGATAATCCCTAACCATAATGCAACCTACCAAGAAAGAGCTATCTAAACTTTTTTTAATTAATTTTAAAATAATATTATATAGAATCAAACAAGGCGTGGCTGTGCATAGAGCGGGAGGAGACCAAACGAGGCGCGACTCGGCATCGGCAGAGCATCCTACCTAAAGGAAAAAAGAGAGGAAGGAGAGCCATGGCGGAAGCAATCATCTTGAGAGTAGCTAAACTTGCGGATGATTTTCCAGAAGCTGGACAATTAGGGGGCGCTGGCCGCGAATTGTCCAAGCTGAAGAAAACATTTCCCTTTCTCAGAAGTATAGTGCCCGATGCGGAAAAGCGGATCCTCGGAGGAGTTCGGGGAATCACACCATGGCTTGGCAATCTCAAAGATGCTTTCTATGATGCGGAGGACTTACTCGAAGAATGGAACCTGGAACTGGAAGTTATGCAATTACGAGAATCGCCGAGCAAAGATGAGAAGTTGACCAGGTAATTCCCTCCTCCTCCTCGCCTTCGAAAAAACCAGATTTAGGGCTGGAGATGAGCGCCCGTGCGAAGGAAATCAGGGGGAGATTAGAAGCCATCGCTGCCGAAGGGAGGGATTTGGGCTTGCGAGAGTGCGCGGAGGATGTGCGGGTAGAGAGAAGAGAGCGGTTGGACTCCTTTGTGTACGATGAGGAGATTATAGGGAGAGAGGATGCTAAAAGCGCAATTATGAAGTTGTTGTTACACTACGACACCGATGAACAAATTTCTTTCCTTTCAATATGGGGTGACAGTGGGATTGGAAAGACTGCTCTTGCTCGATGTCTATACGAAGATGAAATGGTCAAGAAGCATTTTGATTTAAGGATTTGGGTTAACGACTTCTGTAATCTCGAAGGGGAATTGCAAAAATTCAGAGGAAGAGAGACAACAGAGAGAGAAGATGACGTGTTCCAATTGCAAAGATATCTCCTAGTTATTGACGATCTAAGGCAAGAGGATGCTCAACAATGGAGGAGCTTGAAAAGTTTATTGATTGGAGGTGCCCGAGGAAGCAAGATTCTGATAACTACATGCTATCAGTACATTGCGGAAGCTATGAGTACATCCCATTATCGTCTTGAGGCCCTTCGAACAGAGTCGTCTGTTGATTTATTGATGGAAATGGCTTGCCAGGAAGAAAAAGAGATTAGAAATCCAATTAACGTAGATGTTGGGAGGCGGATAGTCAAAATATGTGATGGAATCCCAATCGTGATCCGCGCTGCAGAGTCGCGACCTGAAGGGGATCACAATCGTGATCCGCGCTGCAGAGGTGAAGTGGCGGCGTCGTTTTCTTCTTTTGCTCCGATGAGCAAGCTTTACAATCGCAAGCACTAAGAATTTGTGGCGTAAAGGCTCTGGTGACTATTTTAAAAATCTGTGGCGTTCGGCTTGTTTGCAGGGCAATGTTTTGCTCAGAAGTTGCTACATCAGGTGACTGATCTTTCCCGTGCTACTTCATGCTAAGAACCGCGCGTGTTGACTGTCCACTAATATATGGACAATGCGGATAAAAAGATGATAAGAAGTGTAACGACTTGATCCAACGAGGGTGGAGAGTTATTGTCAGGGTCAAAGGGCTTAGATAACAAACGACTCTTGGCAGGCTTTTAGTATTGTAAGGGGTAGGAATGAAACGAATTATGTACTGAAGAGGGGGAGAGTGATTATGAGACATACATATATATATATATATGTGTGTGTGTGTGTGTGTGTGTGTGCGTGCGTGTGTGTGAAAATTGGAATTAAGTTCATGGATGTGTCTTTTAATGCAACGGTATACTTTGTTGGAATTAAGTTCATGGATGTGTCTTTTAATGCAACGGTATATTTTGTTTAGGCACTCTAAAATTAAGCGAGCCTACGTAGGAGTATTATTAGGATGGATGATTTCTTAAGAAAGTGTCTTCTAAAACTGTGAACTTTGACATGAGACGGGCCAAAGCGAATAAGTTAATGTAGAACAAGGCTCTTTGGTCAATCAACCCAAGTTTGATTTTGAAATTGGGATATGTTGCTTCAAGGTTAATTCAATCTTCTATGACCATATACGAGAAATATCGCGTACTCTTACGTTGAGGGCTTTTCTATTATTTTAAAGAATAGTATGTACCACTCGAGGGACGAAAATGGCTACAGACAGCAAAAATTTAAGCCGATTGTAAAATGTCACATGTTGTATACACTTGGCATCATTGTTCAATCAAACTTCGCACGTCCCAAAAATTACCAATTTCACGAGTCGATTAAGTATTGGTCAATCAAATCAAATTGCTGCTGTGTATCATCGTATGGATGAAAGATGTTAGCGGTCCTTTTTGTCCCTCGAAAAGAAAATGTACATCTTTTTTGGGACATTCGAAAGGTGATGCCTTTACTGTCCTCAACTTGCTTTTTACCGGACATTTTCTAAGGGAGCCATTGTAATTGGGATTTGGCCAATTTTCTGTAGCATTAGACAGAGAGTTTCTTCTCTATAGTTGGTGGATGTACTGAGTTGGAACCGCGTGACTACAAACCCGACCTTTCCGTTTACTTTCTTCACAAAGAGAATGTGTTTTCCTAAGGAGTAAGGGCTTTTGTCAATAATGTTAATTGTTTTTTGTTGATTGTGCTAAAAACACCGGAACGACATAAAATAGTAGGGATAAGTAGTTCTAGAATCCGTATAGGTTCTATTTGGAACCTAGAACTTACTTTATCACAAGTTCTAAGGTTAGTTGTAGCTTCTACCTAGATCACCTGTATTATTAATTAGATGATTGTAATGAATTATCACATTTAATGACCATTACTTGTTGTCATAATTTACTGACCACAATTTATAACTATAAGAAATACTAACAAACTAAGGCTGCGCATGACAAAATTTTTGAAACAGAAATTGATTTCTGGCCAGAAATCAATTTCTTAATTTCTATTCCTCGGACAAGTTTCTGAGCAAAAACCCATTTGATAACGGCTCAAAATTTCTATTTCTGAAACAGAAATCCGTTTGATAACATAACAAAATTTATATTTCTAGGAATAGAAATTAATTAGATAACAACATAGGAAATTCTCAATACAAATTAATAATCGAAATAATACTAAAATAACATAGAAAATCCTCAAATACAAAATAATAGTCGAAATAATACTAATATTACAAAAGTTGAAAATATAATTTCATGAAATTTCCGGCATATTATTTTCCCTTGCCATTTTATTAGCAATTGTTTTCCTCAGCGTATTTATTTGGTTTCCCTCCTCGGTCAATGTATCGTTTGCAAGCTCATCCTGCGTAGGTTAAGATAAGTACTGCGGAAGCATGAATATGGGTGTCATCAATGGCGCCTATATAACCTTGTCATTTTATTAAAAACTAGTATTATACAAGATTATCAGCAAAATAAAATTAATGGTGTAAAGGAATATATGAGAATTCTAACCTTAAAGTAACGTTTATGATTAGGAACCAATTGAGGGAAGGTCGGTTTATTTTGATTCTCGAATTGAATCAGTCTAGTTGCTCATCCCTAATTTCTTTATTGTTGCTCAATGAATCTTTAATGGCCCTTGCATAGCAAAGAGAGATTCTCTTGAATCTCTTGCCTTTGAATTAAAATTCAAGATTGTGTAACAATCTAATTATTTTGATTTTGCAAGAATTTTGAATCCGTAAAAAAATAAGGTTAAATTTCTAGGCACGTTTTTTATTCATCTATTACGTAAGAATTTTTTCTTCAATTGACCATGGGCGTGCTTTTTCTAGGAGGAAAGAGCCACATTGTTTTTAAGTAAGCATTTAAGAACTTTGATCGTTTTTTAAAATTGGGGACATATTCGATTGCCTTTCATCCTAAAGAGGAAATTATTAAAAAAAAATTGAAAAAAAAAACACAAGCAAAATAAGAAAAAGAAAATTAGCAATAATTTGTGAAGTCGTGGTTATGAGTAAATTAAGTTAGCAAAAAGTGCAATGTTCTTTTATATGGCTTGATTTTAGTTTCTGATTTCTATTTCAAACCGAGAAGTTAAAATATCGGTTTCTGATTTCTTCAATTTCTCTATTTCTGAAATAGAAATCTGTTTTAAAATAGAGAAATCAAATTGCATTACCAAAGGGATTTCTATTCCAAACCTGTTCCGAGGAACAGAAAAATAGAGAAATCGAGAAACAGAAATTTTGTCATGCGCACCCTAAAAGTCTCAATCATAAAATGTATGCCCAGAATAGTGGTGCAAATTATATACTCATCATCGGACATCATTGAATACCACAAGATTGCACGAAGACATAGATAAAGAAAAATACAGAACTTGTTTCAAGTTCAGGTTATCGGTTTTATCTACTTAGAATTTAAAAAAAACACTCATCGAAATATTTCCCCTAATTTTTGGAATCTGGAACTTATCATGCATACATTGAAACCTAGGATCGGACATGCTCTCACCAGTTTGGTTCTTTGGTTCTAAATTCTATCCTGAAACCATACTCACCTCAATAAAATAGACTTTGTCCACCTAGTATCCCCGCTAAATGAAACAAAACTCTTTCTCTGTCCCACAACCTATTCTCATTTGCTGAAAACTCTATGAACTTGGTCTTTGAAGGAAAAATAATAGGGTGCTTAACATTAGCCCGAGCGACATATTTGTTCGGAAAACATCTAGCAAACATAGATATGCCATTAGCTTGCCTAATTGTAATGAATTGATTCGATGAGGGTGGGGAGTGGTTGCTGGGGCTAGAGGGCTTGCACAAGGAGCAAGCAATTCTTGTCAAGCTTCTAAGATACAGAAGGGGGTAGGAATAAATCGAACTCTGCACCAAACAACGGGAGAGCGATTCTAGAATATATATGTGAAAATTGAAAACTCAAGGAGGTTTTTTTTGACGTAACAATAACCTTCGCTTTGGAACTCCAAAGTTAAACAAGCCTAGGCTAGAGCACTGCTAGGATTGGTAACCCCTTGGGAAAGTGTCTGCGTGTACACTAAATGACAAAATCGTGAGACTCGGTGTGAGACGAGTCAAAGCGGACAATATTTCAAGTGAGTTAATCTAGATATGTCATACTAATTATGCAATGATTTGTCAAGGCCAGCTTTACGCTGTGGCATTCCGGAACGAAATCCATCTTGAAGTATGGAACTCGAACGCTTCATGACTCGGTTAACCAGATGGCTCATTACTGTGTCTACTTTGTATGGATTTGATGCTTTCTCATTTGGTTTTCGTCACCAAGCGTCCATGGTATGGTCTCTGATGATTGATTACATCATATTTTCAGTATGCATTCTAAAGATTGAGACTACCTCTGCGGCCCTAAACTTTCCGATTCAGATTAAGCAAGGAGCTAAGTCCCGTGTGCTCAATGAATTAACTAGGACGTAGGCGCGATGACAGTCCTAATGCGATGCAATTTTGATTGTTCCAGTCGCATCTAATGAATTCTTGTCGATGGTTGATCTAGTATCACTACATAGGAGTAGCGAATCGGAGAGAGAGAGAGGAAGAGGATGGAGCATGAAGCTATCGGTGAGAAGAAGCTTGAGAAATCGAGACCCTGGAAGAGTGTGCCGAAGCAAATGGGTGCCCGCCATGAACAATTTATTTGTACATTTTCATCGGTGCTTCTTGAAAGATTTCTGAGGATCAGGTGCAAAGGCAAGCCTTGGACTTCAAATGAACAGAATCAAGAACCTAAAGGATCGAAACCCTTCTTCTCTTAGACTTTTCCTTCTTCTTCTTTTCTTTTGGGGGTGGGTTGGACTTCTGATTTTCGCCATCATCCAGTTCCGAGCAATTCCCTCTCGGTTTGATACAGGTTACAGTTCGACATGGGCTTGCAAATGACTAACATGTAGGCTGACAAACACTCCACTCTTTGAAGTCGTTGGAACCAATTTATTTTGGATTCTGATGGACGACCAACAATCCCCAGAACTTAATCAACTAGCTTGTGAATTTGAGACTCCAACAGCGATCCTAGTAGTGAGAAAAATCTAAGCCACCTAAGGCCTTCACTTCACATTCTGCGACATTTTCAGCAATGTAATAAGGCCCTGCTGCCACATCATATGCTTCATCCCGCATTGTTCATGTACAATGTCAATCCTATGTATTTATGTAATACCGATGCCCCCAAAAAATATCTGTCCGCCGCTAGGTGTGTTTTTATTTTCCAACCAGAGCTAGAAGCTCCATTCCTATACCAAGAGGAGCACCTGGACCGTTCATCTCTGGAGGTCAGGACCTCATTGAATGTTCAACCACTACATGCATTAGGGACGACTTTCCTATAATATGTAGGGTCATGAGTGAAATCAGAAATTTGTAATCAAAGTGAATCACAAGACAATACAACCTTCTACGCAAAAATTACCCAATCCTCACAAGACAATACAACCTTCTACGCAAAAATTACCCAATCCTCGCATATGATTGTCGACAGACCAACTACAGTGAATACCGCTACAAGTATTAGAAATTTATAACATAACAGAGCTAGCGAAGGGACCCTTATAACTATGAGAAGACAACATAATATAAAGCAGCCACGTGTCACGGCCCGAAAGAAAGCACATCCAAGAGGGTTCTAAGGGACGACCGTCACACATCCGTGGATCAAGCGATCCTGGCTTGTATCGTCAAGTCTAGGGTTTTCTCGAGTTTTCTAGAATACTCCTGGGGGCGGGCGATATAGTAATTGTATTTGTATGTAATAAATGCGAGTAGTTGGTAGTTGGGGAGATATGATCCACTGTTAGATCGAGGAGAGATCTATGGATACGGTTTGCCTTGTATTAGTATATATAGGGGTCTCCTCCCCTCATTGTATTTATCTCATTCACAAGTAAATATAATCTAGAGCTTCTCTCTTTAAAGTTGTGAGTTGAGTGTGAGAAAGACGATCATTGTGAGTTGAGTGTGAGAAAAGCTAACTTGAGAGAAATTCCTAAGGCCACACGGGCAAGGGAACGTTAGATCGATCGGCTCATGACACATGTCTAGAACTAGAAGTTTTCTTGAGATTGTTTTGCATCTAACACTAATGCACAGCCAATTTGAATCATAGGATGCTTCAAGATAATGATGAAAATATCATTAGGTCATTCCAACTGAGCTTCTTGCATTCCCTCTCCCAATGCAGAAGAGGAAAAAATGATAAAATTATATGCATAAAACTCAATAAATTGAGACACATAGAAAACAAAAATAGTAAACTGACCCCTGCCAATCATGTAATGACAAGGAAGAGAAAATAGAACCAGTTGCATAGATGATGGAACAAGCCAATATGAAAATTCTCGTTTAGTTTGAGATAAAATTCAACATACAAAGATCACAAATACGAGGATTAAACTGCAAAGAGTAGCATCTTTCCAAATACGAGATCTCTTTTTCTTTGTTGAACACCTCATACTTCGAACATTCTAAAGATGGTTCAAGTTCAAGCTCTCCATAAATACATCTATTGACGTCAGAGCCATTGAATTTTGCATCAGTGTGCATGAATGTCGTCAAGCTATGTTTCTAAGACGTTACTCTTCTTTTGACCGGCCGGAGTCTGCCAATTGACGTCGGGATCTAACTCAAGGACGTGGAGACAAAATCATCCCTCATCTCTGCGAGAACTTGAGAAATTTTTGTGCCTGTTAATCTCAATATTATCAAAGAAAACAAGTCGCAACTTTGTCCACTCAGACCTCCGCAGAGGTGAAATCCAACTCTTTGAGCTCCCTAAGATTTTTTATGGCTTCAGGAAATCCTTTGAGGCTAGTACGAACCATCTTTAGCACTTCCAGTTTATTACATTCCTTGATACAAGGAGGCAATTTATCAATTGACGTGTACGATAGGTTCATTTCCTGTAGCAGAGCAAGCTTTCTGAAGACATGCGAAAGTGTGTTTAGCTGACTGCAACTTTTTAAAGTAAGCTTCTGAAGATTGTTTAACAATCTAATGGAATCAGTGACTTCAAGCAATGCTTTACATTCGCAAGCTCTGAGAATTTCAAGTGCCAGCAGAGAATTTTCTTTAAATTGGAGTATTTTAATATTAGTTCCATCAATGAAAAGCTCTTTCAATACTTTTATGGAACATAGTGCTTGCAGCAAATGTTTAACCCCTTTGCAATGCTTCATGCTGAAGGATACTAAATTTTCAAAGTTAGAATTGATTGTATCTAACTTTAAATGTAAACAACCTTCCAGGATCAAGCATTTCAAAAGACTTGAGGCAGGAAGCTTCAGAGATGCTTTGATCCAAGTACAATCTTTTAGCTTTAAGACTTCCAAACTCTTAGCCCTCTGCAAAAACAACATGATCCTGTGTTTATTTACTACTTCAACTATAACTCTAAAGATAAAGTGTAGGGCGAATTTGTACATGAAAAAATTGCACAACCGCAAACAAGCCTTACCTTCATCAATTGTTCCCATTCTTCCATGGTCAATATTTGTGGGCTTAAACATAAGTTGAGAATTACGAGTTTTTCCATATTGAATACAAACAACTTAGATCCCGTGTCCACTAGATTTCTTAGGAAGTCCACTAGATTTCTTAGGGCATCCACGCCAATCAAGCCATACTAGGCCCGGAAGAAGACCCTGAGTATTTACTTCAATATCAACCTTGTCCAACTCTAGAAACCTCAAATTTGACAGATGACGAAATACTTGACTGTCAACTTTTTCAAAATCGGGGTCACAAGAAGAGCTTCAACATTTGCTGCTACCCTGCCAATTTGATGAAAAAGTGGAAGTATGAAATTCGAACAAAGGCATATGCAATGAAACGATAATAAAAAGGAAAACCTGACAAGAATACTGAACAAATTTCAGTGTGATTTTACCTTCTTTTCACGCAATGTTCTTTTGACATTTTTATAATCCCACAGCCTGCTGCGCTGCCTGGGTCTTTATCTTCTTTCTTGACAATTTCTGTTCCCAACGATTTTAGTTGGTTGTGCATCCCAAACTCATTTTCTTCTTCAATTCTTAGAAAAGACTTATTTTCAAGGTGATCGACATTCTTATGTGGGTTCCATCCACAGACCTTCCACATGTAACAGGGGATTTTCTTTTCTGAACCAAGAAACATGCTATATCAAGGAATATTTGTTGTGCGTCATCACCCAAACGTCCACAGTATTTCATCAATGTTGGTTCCACGTTTTCTTTCTGCCTACTTTTCAAATGATTTAAAGTCTCTGTCCAATCTTCTTCGCACTTCTCGTACAAATATCTACCCACCATTTCTATAGCAAAGGGAAGATATTCAACAGCAGAAATGATTTCACTTGACCAAAATTCGTAGCCCTCTGGGCAATGATCCGGTGGAAAAGCGTGCTTATAGAAAATATCAAGAGCATCATTTTTATTCAGAGGTGAAACATGGTGTTCATGGAATACCTCACCTCTGTTTTTTTTTTTTGGATCCGAATATTTGTTAGTGATGACATTTTTATCTGTGGTTGTCAGGATGATCCTGCTTCCTGGAGCAAACCAAGTCAGCTCCCCAGCAAATTTTTTGATTTGTCCGAAGTCGTCCACATTTTCTAGTACAATGAGAACTCTGTCTTTTGTGAACATGCATTTTATCATTGCGGTACCATCAGTGGAGGAGTTCACTTCTGGACATGCTTCTCCTCTCTTGAGCTCACGAATCAACTTATTCTGCAGAGACACCTCTCTTTTCTGTTCAAACTCCTCCCGTACATTGTCAAGAAAACAGCAACCATAAAAGAGGTGTCTGATCTTATGGAATACCACCTCTGCGAGCGTGGTCTTGCCAACCTTGGGCAGACCGAACACTACAAACACCATCCTCCCAGTCATCTTCATTTCTTTGACGACTCGTCCATCCTAATCGAAACCAAGCTTTACATCATCTCTGGCACGTCTCTGTCTATTCCAACTAAATTTTCAGTCATATCTTGCTCATCCATCCTCAAGAGTTTCCAAATTTCGGAAATGAAAACCTCTAGTTCTTGAAACCTACAAAATGAGAAACGGAGTTTGCCTTTTTTCTTCTTGTTTTTTTTTTTTTTTTCAATAGATAAGGGGCGGGGAGAGGTGACCAGCGGTAGCTACGATAAGGTCCCAGATTGGTCGTGGAACAGTTTGATTTCGGGAAAGTTACAGAGGGCACCGGTGACATCAAGCAAGCAAGAAATAATAAACATGAGGAAGACTGTAGAGAGAAGACAATCGGATATACACACATGCATCGCGATTAAAAATGCAAGAAAAAATTATAATCTCCAGTAATTAATTGGATCCCAGAAAGAGCGTGGTGAACTTCTTAATATACGAGCCAATTCTCCTATCTTTTCATTCCGCAAGCTAAACAAGTAAAGCAAGACTAATTGAGCGATCAGACTTACCCGCTGAAGAGATCTTTGTAAAACCGTCCCATTGTACCTCGAGTCTCTCCCGGAGCAGCGTTCTTGATTTCCGGTCCCTTTATAACACCAATCTCTCTTAGAGCAGCCTCCAGAGCAGCCTCCAGAGAAGCCTCCAGATCAGCCTCCAGAGCAGCCTTCAGAGGAGTCTCCGGAGCAGCCTTCAGAGCTTTCAGAGGAGCCTCCGGAGCAGCCTTCTTGAATTCTGGTCCCCTGTTATCAGCAATCTTTGTCAGAGCTTTTTTCCACTCTTCGATGGTTGACTCGAGTATTTCTTCTTCCTTTCGTGATTCTCGAAGGAATTTTTATATGTTCCCGGCTGGTGGCGAACATCACAAGGCTCGACGAAGAAGAAAATGGGAAGAATTTTTTTTTCGACTGAACCATTTGGGCCACTTCCATCAGGCAAGCTGGGCTGGAAGCGAAGTCCTGGGAGAAGACTGGGACGCAGATGTCGGAACGCTCGATGGCTTATTTTTGTTAACAGATAACACGATCCATTATTTTATTTTTCCTTTTAATTATGCAAAATGTCAAACGGAATAAATTATGCCTATTGTTTTGATATTACAAAAATAGATATTTGTCCCAAACATGCAATAAAAGTTTGAAGAAAAACAAAGTTTACATTGCAATTCAGTTAGAAAAACGTCATTTCATATTTGTCTTATTTTTATTTTTTACTTTTTCAAATATAGAATTCATTATTATACATGAAAGATCATTTCTTTTTATTTATATTTTATTTTCTCAAGAAACTCAACATTACGACATTTATTCATACCACATTAATCTTAGACCTTCATAAAGTATGGTATTTTTTTTCACAAAATTATTAAACAAGTTATATAAATCTCATCATTTTCTCTTGCACGACACCTCATATCAATGGATTACTAATGAGTACTCCATTTGATTCCCGTATTAAATTAAATTAAATTATAATACTGGTAGAACGGTGGCACAACTAGAATATGCAAGTGCTATAGGATCTTTAACGTATGCAATGCATTGTACTAGACCCAATATTGCTCATTCTGAATGCAAGTTGAGTAGGTATACTAGTAATCCAAGTATAGAACATGGAAGAGCTATTACTAGAATTTTTGGTTATCTTAAGAGAACTAAAAATTTAGGATTGTTCTACGATAATTATCCAGCTGTATTAGAAGGATACACTGATGCTAGTTGGATTACAAGTGTGGGAGATGAGCACTCCACTTCTAGATGGATCTTCACACTAGCCGGAGGTACTATATCTTGGGCGAGCAAGAAACAGACATATATAACTCACTCAACAATGGAATATGAATTTATTGCTTTGGCGGCAGCTAGGAAAGAGGCTAAATGGATTAGAAATTTGTTATTGGATATCAAATTATGGCCTAGTCCTATGCCTCATATTTCTGTCCACTGTGATAGTCAGGCCACTTTGGCAAGAGCCTATAGTAGCACCTATAATGGTAAGTCCAGACACATTAGTTTAAGACATGAATATGTGAGATAATTGATTAACGATGGTACCATAACAATTGACTATGTGAGGTCAAGTAAAAATCTTGCCAATCCATTGACGAAGGCTTTACCAAGACATATGGTAATAACGACCTCAAAAAAAATGGGGCTGAAACCCTTTAATTGAAATCACCAATAATGGTAACCCAACCTTTTTCTAGAATATCACTAGTTACAAGGTTTAATGGTTAAGAACAAGTTATTGAATGTGATTGTTTGATACCGACATAGCCTGATATGAGAAGTCAGTATTGTCGATTCGTTTTGTAGGCTGAATTGAATTCTTAATGAAGTATGATACAAGTTTGTAGTGTGTTGATAGTAACAGAAACACATGGTAGATATTTCACCTATATGAGCTTAGAAGTGGTGCCGCTTCTTACGAAAGTGAGGGTTACTTTCTAGAGAGCTCATGAAACAGAGTCAAGCACAAGGCCATAATAGTGTGGAGTAATATAGAACTTCTCGCTGAAACAAGAGGTTAGTGTATGTGTGGTATGTTCGGTTCTATTACATAAAAGTACAAGTTTAAAGCCGAGTTACTTGTCACTTTGATAGAGTTTTGATATACTTGCACTAAGTAAAGGTTTAACTCGAAAGAGACATTTATGTATGTATATTAATCTTACTAAAATTTTGGCTATATGGTTTTTAAAATTTAAAATTTTGAAATCCTTGTTTTACAAACAAAATGGGGGATTGTTGGAGGTTTGTTTGTTAAACAAACAGAGTGTTCTTCTTTTATTCCACATAGGAAAAGTGGGAGGGAGTGGGCTAATTTAGAAGTGAGGGTTTTTCTTTATGTACTTAAAGAATGATTGGGTGGGCTAGACCCCACCATACCTGCGTCGGTGCGCGATTATTTGGCACACTTTGCACGCCCGCGCTTTAATTAACACCAATCCCTTTGTTATTTATTCTAATTTTTATTTCTTCGTTATTAATTTTTTTAGTAAACTCAAAGGTTGTCTTTTATTTTGAGAATTTCGGAAATAAAATATATAAAAAATGAAAATTCGAAATTCTATTTTAAAAAATTGTTATTATTATTATTATTATTATTATTATTATTATTATTATTCCGAATTTTGTTTGTGTCTTTTCAAGACAACATTTGGAAAATTACTTATTATTATTATTATTATTATTATTATTATTATTATTATTCCGAATTTTGTTTGTGTCTTTTCAATACAACCTTTGGAAAATTACTTATTTGGTTTTAACTTTTCCCAAAGGGTTGCAATTATTCGTTTTCGACTTCTTCCGAAGAGTCGCATTTGTTTATCCGAACAATTTTCTAAAGACGTGTTTGTTCGCAATTTTCACGAACAACAGTTTGCAAAACTGTTTCATATATATACTTGTCATTTTCGGAAAGAAAAAGTGTGGTCAATTTTTGAGTCTTCAATCTGAAAAAGAAAGAGCAGCCAATTTTTCGATTGTTTCTTAGAGACCTGAGAAATACTTGAATTGCTATATAGTATTCTCACTTGTATCTGAAGGATTTTTGCCGGTGACCATTAGCAACGTTGTGGGGGCAAATAAATCATTAAATAAAGTGATATCATGCCTTAAAGTCCGAGTTGTTTTACTCGATCCGATTTCATTGTTCTACCAAATTCGAAGTCATATTTTCCAACATAATCTCCTCATCGCACACAAAGGCGTCCAACCGCTCTCTTCTCTCTACACGCACAACCACCGCGCACTCTCCCAAATCCGTCCCTTCGGCAGCGATGGCTTCTATTCTCTTCCTGATTTCCTTCGCACGGGCGCTCATCTCCAGCATTAAATCAGGCTTTTCAGAAGGCGAAGAGGAGGGAATTACCCGCTTCAACTTCTCGTCTTTGCTCGGTGATTCTCCTAATGGCATGACGTCAATGTTCCATTCTTCGAGTAAGTCCTCCGCCTCATAGAAAGCATCTTTGAGATACTCCAGCCATCGTTCGATGTCCTCGTCGCTCTCGTCGCTGAGGACCCGCCTTTCCGCATCGGGCACTATACTTTGGAGATAGGAAAAGGTATCCTCCATCTCGGTGTCGCCAGCGCCCCATAATTCTGCAGCCTCTGGGAAATCATCCACAAGTTTACCTACACTGAAGACGAGCGGTTCCGCCATAGCTCTTCTGGGGTGAAGGGTATCCTGCGCCATATCTCTGACTTTATTAAAGATTTTTCAAGAATCGTCATCATCATGAACGGAAGTAATTATGCGGAAATAGTCAAAGTTCATAGTCTTCCAAAAGAGGAAACATCGAGATTTGCTAAGTCATAATCAACATTGAAAATGTACTAGACGAGCAGATAAAAAAGGATTAGTAAGGCAAGGAGGAAAATTCAGATTCCACCAAAATAAAAATGTCGATCAGGATAAGCAAGAAAATTATAAAAGAGAGAAAAAAAAAGTACAAATTTATACTCTTTCCTAAATTCTAACACAATGTTTTGCAACATTGAAGCTCAGTAAAACTATTTTCCTATTCTGAACAAACTCGTGGTATTGAATGGGGCAAGTACAAATCTTAATTGGAAGCAAAATGAATAGATAGTGCAATAATGGTATTGCTTACTAGCAGAATGATCAGCCTCCTGCAATTTAGTGTCCTAAGTACTATTTCTAGAGGCAATCCCTAGAAAAGAGCTTGTTGATATATTCTTACCCTGTAACTATCATGCACTAGTTAATATCTTAATAGATTTAAATTGGTGGTTGAGGGCTTGTTGATCAGATACAAGGAAAGCTGTTGCTAATGCTTCCCTCCCTTTTTTTTATGGTCGAATTCTCTCACATTTACCTGCTCCCACTTTCTACTATCTTTTTTCAAACTTTTTTTTCGTTTACTTATATAATGTAATTTTTCATTTTTTTCTATAATTTTCTAAAACTATAATTTTTTTATGTACTTGAGAATATATAATTGACGTACCAAAATACAATATATTATTGTTTTGCCGAAATTTAATGGACGATGAAATATTTTTCACGAAATTCATTTCTTAATTTTATCAAGAATAGACGGATTTTGTGATGATTTCGAACAAGAGTCTTATCCAATGGAGCACCAGGAATAGATATATTTCAATGAAAGTTAATCAACAATGAAGTCACTAACGTAAAAAGTTCTATCATAATTTAAGCACGCTGAAGTGTGATCACATAAGATATTTCGTTGGAATTTGATTGGTAATGAATATCTTAAAGTTATAGTTAAGATACACACTGGAATTTAATCGATGACGACATATCTAGAAACTAGAGTTAAGGTATAGGAGATACAAAGATAATTGAAATATAACATTTACAAAAAGATAAAAGATTTTTGTCATAATTGTTGGGGGTTTACAAAGAATATGATTTGGCTATTTAAAGCATACGTTTCAACTGTTACCAACGATTATTTAATTTAAAAAGATAACTTCCTGATTCTATCTTCAAAACAATAACTTCATAATCCTATATGGGGTCACAAGAAATTACATTATCAACAATTTCCTATTATCTAGTAACACTTATCTAAAAGAGCTTATGTATCTAAAAATATCACTACTAGGCAGATGTCGAGGACTTCATCCCACATAATTGATGTTTGCCATCCCAGTTGGTGGCCGGCAATCGGCGAGTGGCCGACAATCGGCGGCGGGCGTCCGGAGCCCACGAGTGGCAAGTGGGCAACGGGCGATAACGAGAGTGAACGATGAGAAAATTTTTGATTTCTCATTTCTATTCCAAAAATAAAAAAAGCTAAAAAATTTAACTTATGATTTTTGCTCAAAATCTATTTTTGGAATAGAAATATGTTCTAGAAATAGAAAAATGAAATTGCGTTTCTAAATGCATTTATGTTTTAAACCTGTTCCGAGGAACATAAAAACAGAGAAATAAAGGAACATAAATTTTATCATGCACGCTCTTAGTGACCTTGGAGACGATTCCCTCCACCACCCTTCAGGGGATCGATCCTTGCAACCTCCTCTCTTTCTCTTTCTCTTTTGCTTTTGGTTTCGGGAAGATGCTCTCCCGCGCATCGTCCCCTACTTCCATACACAGCAGATCGGTGTCAAAAAGACGAAAATACCCTCACTCGACGATAGCTCGATTCATTAGATGTATGTATAGCGGCAAGCAAACCAATAAAAAATTAAAAATTAAAATCTCGGCCACTCTCCTTTGGAAAATCTATTGGAGTTGGGGGATGGTCAAGGGAGTTTGTTTTGGAATAGGGATCTAATGTGGAAAGAAAAACGCTACTAAAAGTCCACCAAAAGGACAAATGAGGATTAAGAGTTTAGGAAATAATCGGCATTTAAAGTCGTCTTTTGAAAGAGGTCACATTAGGATTTGCTAAGACATAATGAACATTGAAAATCTACCAACAAAGAAGATAAATGAGGATTCGTTAGGCAGTGAGACGTTCAATATGATAATCTCAACACATAGTTTGATAGGGAATTAGAATTAACGTGATGTGATGGCATTGTCGTCACTAGTTTTATACTCTTCCAACTTGGAAGTGGTCTACACAAACTTGGTGGACTACTTATATGATCTTCTTTACTATATTGTTGTTAATTAAGCGCCACCATGAGGAAACTCCTTCATCCCTTGGCATTCTCACCTCTCGTACCGATATCGCTCTTGTAACTTCTATTGTAATATTATGTTACTAAAGTTAGCCTCCTATAAATAGGCTCCTGTATAATTTATCATGTATAGAAAATAGTTCTACAACTTTATCTTCTGCTTTATTCATATCATGATATCAAAGCCATTATAGATTGAGGAAGCATCATTGAGTCTATTACAAGGTGGTGGTCACAGCGACATTACCTTAGCTGCGCCGGTATCCGTAGTTTGCCAAAACCGTCGCTTGTTTGAAGAGCATATAGTGGAGGAAATCATGTTTATTCCACTGAGTAGAAATGCTAAGGAAGATAGACTGATTTGGACAGCGAACAAAGCTGGACGCTTTAAGCGTGGATAAATACTCTACATTTCAAAAACAAAGTAAAAATCAAGCATCATCTAACTACCTACCACCTAGAACCCTATAGACGAAATATAGAAACTTAAATCCTATAAGATTCGTCTATTCTTATGGATTGTGTACCAGAACGCAATTCCTACTGAAAATGATCTTTACAAGAGAAAAGCTTTACCACATCCTCTTTGTTCCCTGTGCTGCCAGATGCCGAAAACAGCAGAGCATTTACTCCTCCTTTGCCCTTGGACAAAAGAAGTTTGGATTGACCCAAAACTACGGCTTCGTGTGTCTCATAGAAAATATAATATTTTTGGTAAATATCTTTCGAGAAGTCATTTTAAGGGAAATGATAATATTTTCTAGTGTTTAATTGAAACTTTTGAAAATGAACCTCAATATATTTTTCATTATTTGATAAGGAAAATCACATTTGATTTTCCTAAATAGGTATATCTTATTCAAACGCTAGTAACTTACAGATATGTAGCCAATGAACCCAACATGGGTTGGCATGGGTTGGCATGGGGACCGAAGCCTCAAGCCTGGAACCTTGACTCTCATGCATAAGCACAGTCATTGGTCTTGGGTTCCACCAAAACCAAGCTCGAAAACTTGATGCCTGTGCTTGGCTACCTAGCACCCCAACTCAAGTCTATAGAGGTTGGGCCCAAGCCCCCAACGCTCGAACTTGAGTCCACCAAGGTAAACCCTGGACCCCAGAGCCTGAGACCAGGACTCCGACACTCAAGCCTAGGTCAATCAAGGCTAGGCCCGAGCCAAGTGCAAGACTTTAATACCAATGCCTACACCCTAGTCCATTGAGGACGAGACTGTGCCGAGTCCATCGAGATAGGGCCCGAGATATTGGTGCCCACACCTAAGTCCATCGAGGCTAGGCCTCAATCCCCTACACCTAGGCTTGGGCCCCACATTAATAGACGGGGTGCGGGCGTAGGGTACCTCGGACATGGGCACGAGCATGAGAGTGCTAAGCCCGGCCTCGCCGGATCCGAGAATGAGCGTGGAGAACCCGAGCCCAGCCTCGAATCCAATGGTCAATTTGGAAAGCCCGAAACGCCTACATCTTCCAATCTTGTCAGCCAAAAGCTCTCTCGGTGGTAGGGGAGGCCTTTTCACTGCGAGAAGAGCCACATGAGATGGAACCGAGAACCGACAAAAGCAAAATTCAACATGGGAAGTGGATCCCGTCGACAACGGGGTCTTGAAATTTAACGCAAGCTACTCTCCGGTGGAAGGAACAAAAACCAGCGCTGTTGTTGGCGTGTTGAGACTTAAATTTGTTCACGTCTAAATTTTAACGACTCATTTGATCTTTCATTAATTATATAGAAAATTAAGGATTAATTTTTTAATTTCTAAATAAAAATATTTTTTTTTTGTTAAATTGCATTGCATATAATTATTATGAACATTTACATATCTATCGGGCAGTGGCAAATAAACTTAAGTGAATGGCTTTGAGCCTGAATGAATTAACCACACTCAATCCTAAAGATTAAATATTTGTCCAAGCCAATAAGAGAGTATGATGGCCGAAGTTCACAATTGATAGGCACATTGGAGCTGAATTTCATATCAAGAAAACATAATGGGGAAACAAAGTTAGAAAGAATGTGACAGTCGGCTGAATTGGAGGTGATATTCGTACATGGCGCGGATGGTCTGCCATCATTCAATGGCGCAGAAGCTGATAATGCTCTATCGGCGAGCTCCTCTCCCGCAGCTCCTGCTCTTCGCGCCCTTTCAAGCCAATCGTTGAGAAGCGTCGCCGCTAGAGCCGCCTCGCCATGCTGCGCCACCTCGACCTCTCCAACAACGTCACGTTCCCACCCTGGCTCGGCTTGCTCAAGAACCTCCGCGTCCTCGACCTCTACAATAACAACATGACCGGAGACCTCCCCATCGCCATCGCCGAGATGCTCGAGCTGCGTCATTTGCACCTCGGAGGCAACTACTTCGCTTGGAAGATCCCGCCCGAGTAGGGCCGGTGGGAGTTCCTCGAGCACCTGGCCGTCTCCGGCATTGAGCTCACGGATCCAGAACCTGACGAAGCTGCGAGAACTTTATCTCGGGTACTACAACAGCTACGGCGGAGGCTTGCCTCCAGAGATTGGTGACCTGAATAAACTCGTTAGGCTCGAGCTGCTAACTGCGGATTGTGCGGCGAAGTACCGCCCGAGATCGTCAAGTTGCAGAATCTCGACACCCTGTTTGTGCGAGTGAATGCGTTTGCAGGGTCTCTGACTCCCGAGTTGGGCTACTTGAAGAGCCTCGAGTCTCTGGATTGGTCTAACAACATGTTCTCAGGGAGATTCCCGAGTCCTTCTCTCAGCTGAAGAACCTGATCCCTTTGCATCTCTTCTGGAACAAGCTTAATGGTGAGATTCCTGTGTTCTTTGCCGATTTGCCGGAGTTGTAGAACGGTCATTTGCTTCTCTTTAACCCACTGTACACCCTGTGTTCGACAAAATGTTTAAACCAAGTCGTGCTCATTTTCGTCCCATTTTTAGT
Organism: Eucalyptus globulus; assembly: GCA_014182545.1. NCBI lineage: Eukaryota > Viridiplantae > Streptophyta > Magnoliopsida > Myrtales > Myrtaceae > Eucalyptus > Eucalyptus globulus. Next base: position 40,239,662 of record CM024721.1, on the reverse strand, counting down.
TGCTTAATGGTGATCTTTCATTGACCTCAATGCACGTTCTTGTCACCATTGTTCAACATGCTTTTTGTTCCTTTCAAGTCTTGTTCCGTGCTTCTATGGTGTTTTTGGTGAATGGGGGCGAAGTTATAAGTGAGAATAGATGATGGTCGGCCATGCACGGGAGTCCGGCGTAGTGCGGGTGCTGGAAGACGGTGAAATTTCATTCAATATTTGAGACGGCGGTCCATGAGTGACGCCTTCTTTTGTTGATTTGAAGTCTTAACGTTGACGGTCGGTGAGTTCGCGTTCTAGGGTGGATGAAGAGAATCGAGGAAGAAGGGAGGTCTTTACGTTTAGGAAAGGGAGGCGTAAAAAAGAAAGGAAAAAGAAAATGGGCTAGGTTCTTCCAAGGGTTGGGCCGATTCTTATTGTTGGCTGAGATTGGCTGGGCTGAGAAAGGAGAGGGGTGGAGCCACGTCTGGGCTTTAAGGCCGGCCTGGTTTTTTCAATTCAACCCGGACCGATAGGGTCCGGGTCGGCTTGGTCGAGCCGGGTCTCTTGACCCGGAGAGAGCCATGGCGGATGCCATCGTCGCCAAGGTGGCTGACATTCTGGACGATTTCCCGAGGGATGGGAAGTCAAGGGATGTCGACGGCGTGCGAGGAAATAGAGGATCGAGTAAGAGATTGCGGTCGGGCGCTCTTGTCGTAGGGAGAGATGGTGCTAAAAGCGCAATGGCTGCCTAAGGCGCTGTGCAAGCAGAGAGAGGATCGAGGAGGGGCGAGCGGTCGGACTCCTTTGCGCACGAGGAGGAGATTATAGGGAGAGATGGCGCTAAAAACAAGATCATGAAGTTCTTGTTAGACTCTGCAGCTGAAGAAAGAATTCCCATCCTTGTAAGATGGGTTATGGATGGGACTTGAAAGACTGCTCTTGCTTGGTGTCTGTACGAAGATGACATGGTCGACCGGCATTTTGATTTGACTTTATGGGTCTGTGGGTGGCGTCTCTAATCTCGAAATCCTGTTGCAAAAGGTCATAGGAAGTGCAACAACAGAGAGGGCAGATGGCATTAGGTTGGAGGGATTGCAAAATCAACTTGAGGAACACATCTGTGGGAAAAAAATATGTCCAAGTTCTTGACGATGTATGGTTACAGTTTCGTGAACAATGGGCGAGCTTGAAAATTTATCGATGGGAGGTGCTGAAGGAAGCAAGATTCTGATGACTACACATGATAAGTCCATTTTGGATTTAGTGGGCACAAGCCAATCTTATTTTCTTGAGGCCCTTCCGGAACGCTTGTCTTTAGACTTATTGACGAGAATGGCTTGTAAGGAAGAAGCTAACTATTGGGAGGCAGATCCTAAAAAAATTTATTGTGGAATTCCTTTGCTTATACGAACAATTGGAAGTGTATTGTTCCTCAAGAAAACTGAAGCTGAGTCCTATAATTTTGAGTGCGAGATTCCGGAACTCTATGCAGAGTCAGATTATTATCACATTCACTCATATCTTAAGCTTAGTTATCGTCATCTCCTATCGCATCTAAAACAGTGCATTGCCTTCTGTTCATTGTTTCCCAAAGATTGGGTGATTGATAAACTAATGTTGACAAGTCTCTGGATGGCAGAAGGATTTTTCCAGCCCATAGACAACATAGGTTAGGATATGGAAGACATTGCTCATTACTATTTGATGGATCTAGTTAGGAGGAATTTCTTTCAAGACTGCACTAAAGATGAACTTGACAATGCGATGTCTTGTAAGATGCATGGTTTTGTAAATGAGCTAGCATGCGCGGTTGCTCGCGCTGAGTGTTCACGAGACATTGATTCAGCATGGTCGTTAAATGATGAAAGAACTCAGCATGTATCATGGGATTCAACGTTAGATCTATCGCAGAAACTTCCAACTACTCTCTACTCGGAGCAAAACATCCGAGGACATTCATCAAACTAGATCAAACAAAATGCTTGAGTTGTGAAACTCTAATGGTTGGAAAAACTCTCTGTGAACTCACTTCTAATTTCAAGCTCTTGCGTGCCTTGGATTGGCATGATTGTGGTGTCGAGAAATTGCCAAGTTCAATTTGTGAGTTGAAGCACCTGACATTTCTAGATCTCTCTGAAAATGAAGGAATCATGAGGTTTCCTGACTCTCTGACAAGATTGCGAACATTGGAAGGTCTTAAACTCAATATGTGTTGCAAGCTAATAGAATTGCCAAGTGACATAAGCAAGTTGGTCAACCTCAGGTAACTGGAGATTAGCAATTATAATGCCCTATCTCATATGCCACATGGGTTGGGCCAGTTGACCCTTTTGCACACTCTTTAACAGATTTCCTTTAGGCCGGGGATGATTCTTGTCTGAACAATGGCGGTGGGCTTGCGGAGTTGAATAGGTCAAGCAGTTTATAGAGGAAGCCAAAGAATTGAATTTAAGGGGGAAATAGAAGATGCAGTAGCACAAGCAAATGCTATGCACTTGGAGAAGAATTCCTTAGTTTCGCTAGTATTAGTGTTTGCTGGAAAAGAAAGTGATGAAGTTCTGCTCAAAGAGCTGCAGCCAAGCACAAACCTCCGAGGCTCAGAAATAAGAGACTATGGCAGCACAAGGTTTCCAAGCTGGATGTCTCTCATGCCTAAGTTGGTTTTGCTACGGTTGTGTCACTGTGCAGCATGCAAAAGTCTCCCACCACTTGATGAGCTTACCAACCTCAAGCGTTTGGAAATTGGTGCGCTACCTATCGTGAAGTACACCAAAAGTGATCATCATGCCCCTTCATCACTTCCTAATCTCTCTGCACTTAGGATCCGAGAGTGTCCTAATTTGAAATGGATCCCACCACTTCTAGATCTCAAGGAGTGGGAACTTCATAGTTTCCCTTTGGAGTTGTTGCAGACCTCAGTTGCCACAATTGAATGGGTAATTGGTATTGATAATTGAGTGAGAAGGTAATCAAGTTAATGGAAATAGAAGACGATGGGGGTAAACCACGCATGGTTGGAATCCATGGGACTAATGGAATCGGCAAGACAACTATTGTGAAGGCCATATACAACCAACTCTCCTCTTGTTTCGATAGTTGTAGCTTTCTTGCAGAGATTGGAGAAACAGCACGAAATGGTGGTATTCAGTTTGTGCAAACTAAGTTGACATGTGATATTCTTAAGCAAGATGTTGATGTTGCTTCTTTTGAAGGAGAAATCAAGTTTTATCTGGATTTATTCAGCAACATGAAAGCTCTTTTTTGTCCTAGATGATGTGGAAGAACAGTCTCATCTTGATGATCTTGTAGGTAACCAGTTTGACTGGTTTGGTCCTGGAAGTCGGATAATTGTTACCTCAGAAAATCGTGGAATTCTCGAAACACATGTTTCTCGAGGCAGGGCTGATATCTGTGAGGTGAATGAGATGGACAATGATTGAGCTCTTGAACTTTTTTGCAAGCATGCCTCAATACCTTGGTATCCTGAAATTGGGAAGTGCATTGTCAAAGCCACGAGGCAGGTTCCATTTGTTATTGAAGTTATCAGTTCACTTCTACGTGGAAAAGCAATAGAAGATTATTGGAGGAAGATGGAGGACTTGATAAAACCACACTCTCGAGAGATTTCGAAGGATTATGGGGAGATTTCATGAATCTGTTATGAAGCATTAGATGAAAAGCAGAAACAAATATTTTGGGACATGGCATGGTTTGCCAATGGCATGGATAGCCAAATTACATCATATAAGTGCCTGATACCAAGTTTTGATGCGCCAAGCAGAAATTGGAGAAGACAACATGATTGGATGCATAAACTGTCAAAGCGCCTCTGCAGAACTATGGATCAAGAAGAACCTAAATATCCTGCAAAGTGCAGAAGACTATACATGCATGATCCAGACCTGAAAGTACTCAACAAAGAAGAGGTAAAGGCTTTTGGTTCAATAGTTTGCTTTCTTCTGTAAAATGAAAGCCTGATGTATAATTTTTAATTTGTTATCCAGCTTTTTACTTATTTCACCATGTGTAGGTTGTCTTTGCATGCACGGAAAAGAAAGCACCCTAGTCCTTATCACTTAGAAAAATTGTCCCATAGTATGTTATAGCTTCAAATTCATTTTGTTAAATGCAGGGAATGGAAGTGGAAGCCCTCTGCCGTGACTTCAGAAATCGTGGTCGCCATACATTTACAGAAAAAGATTTCGTGCAGGTGCTGAACATAAGGTTCTTGAAATTGGATAATGCAAGTATGACTGAAAATTTTGCAGGTGTATTTCCAAAGTTAAGGTGGCTTCATTGACAAGGGTGTCCAAAGGATTTCAAAGCAATAGAATTTAATCTGTCCAAACTGGCCATTCTTGATCTTTCATGGAGCAAAGTCATTGGAGACTGGGGAGATTGGGCGAAAATTAAGGTGGTTTCTTATCTATTGCTCTAATGCATTTATTCTGTTAATTATCTAGCAATTGACCTTATGATTTTTTTCTCGCCTCTTTTACAGATGGAGCAATTGAAAGTCTTAAATCTCACTGGTTGCACTGACTTACTGAGAAGTCCTGAATTTTCTAGCTTAAGTCCTGAATTTTCTAGCTTTCTGAATGTGGAGATACTGATTCTAGAGCGATGCTCTCAGTTGGTCCATTTACGTCCTTCAGTTGGGGCTCTCGAAAAATTGCTTTGCCTGAATTTGAAGTCCTGCAGTGAACTCGGCAGGTTGCCTGCTGTACTGGGTGCTTTGAAAGCTTTGAAACAGCTCATCATTGATGAGACTTCTGTGTGTGATATTTCCTTGGGAAGTGATTCAAAGAAAGTTGAATGCCTGACATCACTTTCAATACTCTCAGCAAATAATTCAAAGATTACCGAACTCCCCGATGGAGCTGGAGAGAAACTCCGATGCTTGTGATTGAGGAAAATTCATTGGATACAAGTACTTCCAGAGCCCATTGGCCAATTGGGAAGCCCTTTAGAGGAGCTGGATATTTTGGGAATAGGCATTTCTGAATTGCCAGGTTCCTTCAGTAAATTGCAGAGGTTGAGTGTTAAAGATGGACCATTGCTTCATAAGAAAGTTTCCTAATTTCATTTGGCATCTACATAGCCTTGAAGAATTACATGCCTCCCTCTTTCCAAGCTGGAGACTCTCGATGTACTTCACTGCAACAAGCTTCATGAGTTGTCGGCACTTCCCTATAGTTTGGTTTTGTGCATTTGCGTCCAGAATTGAACGAAAAGGTATCTGACCTTTCGGGGAAGCATTGTTTCATCACCGTGTAACTTGGATGACAAGGTCGGTCTTTGTTCTACTTAGCCATAGTTATCCGGATAATTGTTTCTGTCTCTGCTGATATTTCCTCATAAAGTATCTGAGCTTCCTCTGATATTTGCATGCTCGTTTTTTTCTCATGGCCCAAAATACCGCGTGCCGGTTGACACTTGCTGATAGTGGATCATTCAAAAGACGGCGGTCAATTTTGACACAGCCTGGGCAGTGATTTGTTTTTGTCCAGTAATTCGGTTTTGCGCAACTGTCACAACAGAATTCCATTATGGAGGCCTAAGAGACCTTGTTCCTTTTTTGGCAATTTGGCCCCTCTCAATTTACAATTAAGTCCTCAAATTCTGTATTTTGCTAAAACAGATCATCCTGAACAACTCTTCAGTTAATCATATTGCCCAAAAAACTCTTCATTGTTAATCATATTGCAGCATCATCATCCAAAAAACTCAAAAACTCTCGTTTGCTGCCCAAAACCTCTCCTTTGAAAAAAGTTAAAAAGACGTTCTCTTCAGCCTGATTTGTTGGATGAATCTACGTTGATGGAGACTCCTGTACTCCAGGCTGACAAGGCCTACAAAGGGGCTGTGGTGGCTTGCCCAAATAAGCCACCAAGTGCAAAATGAGAATATTAAGCTGGAACTGTCAGGGAATTGGGCAATCCCATGACAGTTCGAGCTCTTAGGGCCATAGTGGCTCAAGATAAGCCCGACCTACTTTTTTTTATGGAGACTCATAATCATGAATCAGTTATTCAGCAAGTTCAACGGAGGCTGAAGTATAACAACAGTTTTGTGGTTAATCCTCATGGCTTGGCTGGAGGAATGGTACTCTTTTGGACTGATCAGATCTCTCTTACTATCACACATTCTACTCCACACCTTATCGATACTATCTGTTCTAAAAACGGTGGTATTATCTCAATGTGCCTTACTGCTTTACATGCTCCGGCAACCTTTCAGCAACGGCAATTATTATGGGCAGATTTGAGACAACTAAGTCACTCCAATACTCAACCATGGATCTGTTTGGGAGATTTCAACGAAGTTCTGTATAGTTGGGAGAAAATTAGTAAACGGCCTGCTAAGTCTTATTGCATGCAATCCTTCAGAGAAGTTCTATATAACTGTGCCTTGATGGATTTGGAAACTAAGGGGTGTGCCTACACTTGGGCAAATAATAGAAGAGGGGAGGACTTGGTGAGGAAGAGATTGGACAAAGCAGTGTGTAATATTGAATGGCGTCTAGCCTATCCAGAAGCTGAAGTGGTTGCACTACCAGCAATAGTGTCGGATCACAGTCCGATTCTCTTAACTACTCAAATAACCACAAGGAAAGGCAAACGAAATTTCACCTTTGAAGCTTTCTAGATTGAACATGAAGAGTGTCGACAAGTGGTGGAGGATGCTTGGTCTGCATCATCTCTCAGAAATTCTTCAATCTCTCGGAGGCTCCAGGTCACCAAGACAGCTCTGACACGGTGGAGTAACTCAACTTTCAAAGATAATCATCGCAAACTCCATCTTTTACAGCAGCAACTCCAGTTTTATACAAATCAACCTGCATGTAATTATGATGAACAGCAGGTTAGTAACTTGAAAAACCAAATACAACAGAGCTGGTCACAAGAGGAACAATATTGGGGGATGCGTTCCAGAATTCAATGGCTGCGTTGGGGGGACAGATATACAAGATTCTTTCATGCTACTACTGTACAAAGACGAAAAAGAAACAGAATTAGCATGTTGAAGACTGAGAACGAAGAATGGACCCGAGACCCGGAACAACTGAAAAATATGATTGTTTCTTTTTTCACTAAGCTCTATACTTCATGCGGTCCGAGAGCTTTCGAGCTGATCTTATCACAATGTTCTAAAGTGGTCACAGATTCGATGAATGCAACTCTAATTGCTGCGGTTACACGAGAGGAAGTTAAGAATGCTACCTTTCAATTAGGAGCAACTCAAGCCCCTGGACCCGATGGATTAAATGGTCTGTTTTATCATACTTACTGGGATCTAATTCAGGATGATGTTTTCCATATAGTTCAGAATTTTTTCATCACAGGGAATATGCCAGCAGATTTAAACAAAACAGCCCTATCTCTTATTCCGAAAGTTCCAAACCCTGAAAGCTTAGATCAATTTCACCCTATCAGCTTATGCAATTTTATTTACAAGATCATTTCCAAGGTTTTGGCCAATCGATTAAAGCCTTGGTTGCCCACTTTAATTTGTAAAGAACAGTGCCTTTGTCTCTGGGAGGCGGATAGAGGACAATGTCCTGTTGGTTCGAGAAGTCATACATCGTTAAAGATTTGAAAAAGAAAGAAAAGATTTCAGGATTCTTAAAGTGGACATGCGAGAAAGCATACGACGAGTGGAGTGGGATTTTCTACAGGCTTATCTTCATCAAATGGGTTTTCATGAGTGCTGGATTAATTGGCTGATGCAGTGCATTACTACAACTTCTCTTTGCGTTAAGTTTAATGGCGAGTTTCTTCCCTATTTCCAACCTTCAAGGGGACTTCGGCAAGGTGATCCTCTCTCTCCTTATCTGTTTATTCTAATGGCCAATCTACTGTCCAACCTTATACATCAAGGGGTTGATATGGGTAATCTTAGAGGGATAAAACTTAACCGCTGGTGTCCTACATTAGCCCATTTATTCTTTGCCGACGATGCTATCTTTTTTATTGATGGAACGATTCGAGAATGTCAAAATCTAGCAAGTATTCTGAATCAGTATTGCCTAGCCACGGGTCAAGCTATAAATAGGAATAAATCAGGTTTGTTCCTTACCAAGTATTGCCCTTCTACTCTTAAAACTAACCTTGCTAGAGAACTCCGAGTACCTCTGATGGAAAAAACCGGCAAATATCTAGGTTTGCCTTCTGATTGGGGGTCCTCAAAACGGGATATGTTTGCTTGGATTCTGGCTAGAGTCAATTCTAAGCTTGAAGGATGGAAAGAGGGTCTAATTTCCAAAGGCGGCAAAGAGGTTCTCTTGAAATCTATTGTACAGGCTTTACCTCAATATGCTATGATGACTTTTAAAGTTCCTGTTTCAATATGCAAAGCTATTGAGCAAAAGATAGCGCGGTTTCGGTGGAGAAACAACAGTAACAGAGCTGGAATTCACTGGAAAAATTGGGATTATCTGAAAGAAAGAAAGGAGAAGGGAGGGATGGGCTTTAGGGATTTCATCTCTTTCAATAAAGCGTTATTAGGAAAACAGGCCTGGCGACTCTATAATGCTCCTCAATTGTTATGGGCTACTGTTTTTAAAGCTTTATATTTTCGCTCTACAACGCTTTGGAAAGCGAATATAGGAATGAGACCTTCTTGGGGTTGGAGAAGCATCCTTATGGGAAGAGATTCTAGTCTAGATGGGCTCAAATGGTCCGTTGGAAATGGGAAATCGATCTGTGCTAGAGAGGACAAATGGCTTCCTATGGGTATTCTTGGCGGACTGGTTAACAGGGAGGAACCTAAGCTGGTTGCAGATTATATTATCCATAATCAGAATGCCTGGAACACAGAGCTTCTACATCAGAATTTTCAGCCACAGATAGTTGAGGAAATTCTAGCAATACATTTATGGACAACATCATCAGAGGACAAACTCTGCTGGACAGCAACTCAAGATGGCAACTACACAGTTAAGAGTGGCTATCATTATATTAAGCAATCAACACATAGTGTTTTATCTTCTCAGCCATCATCCTCTTATACTCCCCCTGCAACGCTTTGGAAACAAATCTGGAAAACCAAGACAGCCCCTAAGATTCGAAATTTCCTATGGGCATTATGCCACAATACTTTACCGACGAAAGCAAATCTCTTCCAAAGAAGGATTATTCAGGAACCCTATTGCAAACTCTGCTCATCCAATATCCCAGAAACATCAGAACATCTATTTCTTTTATGTCCTTCGACACATCTCATATGGCAGCACCCCAAAATTAATATTGCCACCTCCAGCCACACTACACATCGAATAGAGATTTGGCTAACACACATTATTGAGCAGCAGCGAAACTTACCGGATTTTGAGATCGTTGCGGCTCTATTATGGCAGCTGTGGAAGGCTCGGAATCGTCTCCTTTTTTGCCAGCAACAAACCCATCCGGATATCCTCATCGACTCAGTACTTACTCTAGCTAACTTGTATTCCCATTCTCACCAGCAGCAGACACTCGTGGAGCTCCGTTCACAGAACCCTCGCACCACATGGCAACCACCACCAAAAGGAGTTATAAAAGTTAATGTAGACGGAGCTTTTTGCGGTCCCACTCAACTAGGGGCGATTGCACGCATCACACGAGATCATACCGGGCGAATAATAGACGGATTCACGCGAAGCGTTCATGCCTCAACAGCGCTAGAAACGGAGATCAACGCACTCTTACAAACATTGAGGGAGTTCGTGAACAAAGGGAACATAGACACTCACCTCCAGATCGAATCCGACTGCTTAATCCTCGTTCAGATCATCAATCGGAATCGCCCGCCACCATGGGAGCATCGTGCGTTGATTGCGGAATGTCACGCCCTAATCCCCTGTTTCTCCCATCTCACCGTGCAGTACGTGCGTCGAGAGGCTAATGCCCTTGCTGATTGGGCCGCAAAAGCCCATGACAAAGGTCTTCTTCGGTCAAGCGGGTTTTATTTCCTCATAGCGATGATGGACATCCTTTGTATTGATGCCCTGGGAAAGGGTTGTATGTTTTTCCTCCTTAATGTTAATATATTACCTCTTCCGACCAAAAAAAAAAAAAAAAAAACAACTCTTCAGTTTTACATTTTTGCAAAAGAGAACTCAAATTTTCTCAAATTTGCAAATGCAAATCAAGCAGATTCCGGCTTGATCCTGATGAACAATTTTCCACGTTCAACGAATCTTCACAATCTCGCTAAAAATATCCAAAGATCCTTTAGAGTACAGAGAGTTCAACATTTTAGCAATTTCACAAATTCCGACCATAAGCTTCAGGGCCGAATTAACCTAGCAAATGATATCTGTTTGGGAAGCATAACATATCAAAACGAACCTTAAAATGCATAGGTTGAACGTCTAGTTTGTCACTTTACAAGATAATGACATTTAAAAGCTCAAAACATGTCTAACAAAAACATGCTCATCCAAACACGGAAATCACATAATCTCAGAATCTATCCACAATCAATCTCTAATCATACAAGCATCAATTCTAACTAGTTTTGGAGTGCATGCTGGCCCCGATCATCTGTGATCGATCATGTAATTGACACAAGAAACTCTCACCTCATCGAACCCTATTTAAAAGGTTTGAGAATGCCTACCTTTATTATTCTCGATTCAATGATGAATCAAGCAATCCGGCCTTTGTTCTTACTCTGGCAATGTCATGTAATGGCCAAGGATTGCTCGGCGATTCTTGCAAAGGAATATGTGCATATCAATATGAGTATTGGATCAAATAAACTGGTGGTAAACTTAAGCTAAAGCTGAGAGAGGATCAAGAGCTTTGGTGACAATTTGCTTGAACGCCAACCGCAGCAAGGTGAAGGACGTGTCGGAGGAAGTGACGGCAAGGTTTGGATTGCCTGTGGAGGTTGTTGGACGGCGAAAATGGTCGTTGAGGCTCGTCGGCTCATGCTGTGGTGCGGAGCATGGGCTTGGGCTCGAAGAGAAAGATTAGTCGAAAGGAGCGGCTCTGGCTACTGATAAGATTAGCCGAAAGGGGTGGCTCTGGCTACTGATCGGCACAGCAAAGGTTGCGACCGACGAAGGAGGAGGCCAGCGGTCATCGGGGAGGCAATAGCTCCTCAGGGGAGGCAAAAGTCAGCCGGTGAGGGGCTGAGCAGTGTTTGGCAGAGAGAGAGAGAGAGAGAGTTTGTTGAAGATAGAGAAAGTAAATTTGAAAAATGAGGCCCCCAATTTTTGGAGGGAAAACACTTATATATTGCAAGTTTGAATCCTAGCCCTTATATTGATCTAATGGTCAAGAATTGATATCTTCTTGATTAAGATAGCTTCCTATTGGCTCAATTGGTACCACATGGATTAATGACATGTCTAAATGAATGGCCAAGATTAGACAATATTAGATGGATGACATTAATTGCTTAGTCCTTAAAGACTATTATTTGGTAGTCATGATAAAATTTAGGATATAATAAAATTTATTCTATCATGTATTTGGTACTTGCTCAAAATAGGATAAAGTCGGATATAAATGAGATATATGCTAAATAAAATTATCTTATGATATGAGATAAATGTGGATATGATTTTTAATATCCATAATATTAAAAAAATTTCTCAAATAAAAAATTTTTTAAATTAACAAATTGAAAATTATCTTTCAATATAAATAATATTTGAACTCTAATATAAAAATTCAAAAATAATATATATATATATATATATATATATTTTTGATCCAATCTTATTTTTATTTATATATTCAAATTTAAATATTATCTTATAATATAAAATTCAATATAATATAAAATTCAATATATAAATATGTATTTATATTTATTACGTATATTAGGTATTTTAGTATTTTAGGTATATTAGTATAGTTTTCTGTTAATAAAAAATTATTAGAGAGTGAAGGAAGGGAAAGAAAGAAATAAAAAATTAATTAAAAAAGAGAGGAAAATAAAATAAAAATAAAAGTAAAAATAAAGTCGATAAGAGCATTCCAAGAGATTTTTTACCATCTCTATCTATAAAATTTGTGATTAATTTATATCAATATGGCATTTTAACCAAATAATATATATGATATGATGTAAATATATCCATCTTTATTACTATAATTATCAAGTAGTGGATATAATATAGCAAAATCCTATGAATTTCATATCATATCCTATCTAATCCTATCCTGATTGGAAATCTAGACGACCAAATGTAATCTAGGTGAATGCTCTAATTGACTTAATCTTAATTACATGGATTAGTACATGGCATTAGGGGCATTTTTGTAATTTCACCTAGGGTCAATCCTATAATTTAACGCTCATGGGAGAGGGGTGGCTGACCAATGGCTCGGCTGATCGGAGATGACACGAGTTGGTCGGAAAATGGCCAGAATTCGGCCATTCTCACCGAAGGCGAGTCCTCTCTAGTTCGAACCATTCAAACCGTTTGGTCTAGTTCGCTTGACTCGGCCATAACTCTAACAAAACTTAGCCATTTAGTCCCCATAGGGCCTAATGGTAAAGGATTTTTTTTTATCACTTATCAAAGAAATGTACCAAATTGGAAAAAAAAAAAAACCCAAATCCCATCAAATTGATTCAATTAAACACACAAACACATCCCAATTGAACAAATTCGATCTTGATTCAATTAAACACATCAACACATCTCAATTGAACTAATTTGGTCCAAGTACCTCATGGGTGATACTAATTTCATCTCAATTGAATGGCCTCATACAAATTGGGGTTTCAATCAATTAATGCAATTTTTGCAATTCTTGTCCTCAATTGTCAAATTGGCTGTAATTGAATTCAATTGACTTGACAATAATCTATTAGTTCAATCAATTGACTCAAGATACTTTAATGCATCCAAATTGATGCCAGACAACATGCATGGTGGATAAAAAATCATCAGTGCAACAAACCTGCCTCCTGATGAATGCAATGCAAATTCTCTAACAGCTGATACCGATGGGTAATATTTGAAATATATGATCGGCTGACACATCCCATGCTTCTCTTGCTGCATTGAGACGACCAAATTGAAGTTTGATAAAGAAGTCAAAAGTGTTTCGAAGCCATGTAATGATTTGATGATTCTTGCTATCCCAGTCCTTCAAGCGTCGATCAAATTTCTCCTTAGTTTCACCAGAAATCTGAATAGCTGCACGAATAGCACTAGTGACGTAACGCTAGAGCCGGCATCCTCAAGAAACTAGATATTTCTTGAGCCCATCAAACATAATTAGAACCATTCAAAATGGTACGAATGGGTACTTAAATTATTTTCACTAAGGATTGTCATTCAACTTGCTCACATTCTACATGTATTGATGATGAATATCAGATCACGATGTTGAGGAGTTAACAATGATGATGGTAAGTTACGTAGCTAAAGATGACTGTTGACAGTATACAAAATAGCCGTTGTAAGACTAGACTCCATGGCTGAAAAATCGAGAAAGACAAAGCAACCGACAGGTTTCTACTTTAGTAAAGTGATGCAACAGACTCCATTTTAGAAAACTGCCAAAGTAAAAAGAAATGATTGTATAGGCAATCCCAATTTTGGCACAGGTATTTGATAATTGTCAGACCGCTAGCTAGATCTCTTTAAGGTCTTCCACTTAAAGACTTCTATAAATAAGGATCATCAAAGCTTAGAAGATGTTGGACTCGAGAATTGTTGTAGTCGTGCTTTTAAGCTAGAAATCATCTTTGTTGCTATCTCTTTGTAAAAGTTTAGCTTTGTAATAGCAAATAGTAAAGTGTACAAGTATAATTGCAGTGGTTGAGGCCTAATAATGTGATCTATCCTGTGAAAGAAACAACACTAACTTATAGTACTAATTTCTAGTGAATTCTAGCTGTTGTTGAGCCGTTTGTTGGAGATTAGATCAAGGCTTGAGTATAAAGTCGAATCACTATATATTGATGAGTGATCTATCTTCAATGTTTATCATCTGCTTTAATTCGTCAACTATCATCACACACACCGATCAACTTCATACAATATGGTTTGCTGATTGTTATTATCTCGTGAAAATTTTTCAGTTTGCTTCACTCAACCTATTCAACCCTACTTGTAGGTTGCATTATTAGTCCTAACAATTGATATAAGAGTCTCATTAATTGTTGTCTGTAGTGCTTTAATTCTAAGTGTAAAGATTTGCTTGAATGGCTAACCTTAGCAACTTTCTTGCTCCTGATTTTCATGCACCAAACAACCCTACATACTTTGATGGAACCAACTACGAATACTGGAAGCTAGGTATGCAAGCTTAACCATTGAGGTTCCCCTTCCCACATAGGAAGGAAGAGGTGGGGCTTTGAATCCAGGGGGTTGGGAGAGGACAATTATGTTTTCTAGTCAGGATTGCAACTCCAACGCCCGGCAAAGTGGCAAGGTAAAAGTTTAAGAATAAGTTAAGACTTAAAGCAGGACTGACAAAAAAAAAGAAAAAGATATGCATAGCGTGTATATATATATATATATATATATATATATATATATATATATATATATATATATATTTTACTTTTAGAATAGATTATTTTAGGACACAAATGACTTTCATTTAATTTTAATATCTTAGATTCAAATTAGTTTTAAAAAAGAAGTTAAAATGTACAAAATTAAAACATTCAAATCCCACTCTAGATATGGGTCATGTATCCTTGCTAATTAAACTACCGGGATTCGCCCCGGTAGTCACCCTTCCAACATAAAAGGAGGAGGTGAGGGGTTCAAATCCTCACATTCTTAGGGGGGATGGAGGTAGGGACGCGTAGGGACGCGTAAGTTTCGAGTGGGTTTCAACTCCCACGCCCGCAAGAGGGGCAAAAGTACCGAGTGAGTGTAGAGTAGGAATAGAGTAGGAAAGTGACAAAAAAATAATAATTAAAGTTTTAATTGATCTCATTTAAGTAATTTGATTTAGTCCAATGGAAAATTTGTACTAAATGAATAAATTCACTTCGAGAAATGAAATAACTTTTATATATGTAACACAAAACATTAATTGTTTTTCTTTTAACTATGCGGACGTCAACCGCAATAATTATACCCATTACATTGATATTACAATAATATATATTTGTCTCAAACATTATGACTTCTACTTATGGCACATTAATCATGGACCTTCATAAAGTATGATATTTTTTCACAAAATTATAAAACAATTTATACAAATCTCATCTTTTTATCTTACATAACCCCTCATATTAATGGATTACTACTAATGATTCAAAGATACGCACGATGGAAATGCCCGCACCTAGTATCAAACGAAGCCCTCGTTCGCTCGATTCCTCCCCGCCATTAACTTCAGTCCCCAACAATTTGCTTTAATTAGTCTTTCATTATAAATTTACTAACAACAATTAAAAAGTCTTGAGAAAGATTTGCGAGAGGGACCGGGGGCACCGTAAGGGGAAGAAAATCACCGCCCAGGCAGTGTCAAAATGTGAGCGCAGTATCAGAGGAAGCTCAGATACTTTGAAAGGAAAAATCAGCAGAAACAATAACAATTATCCGGATACTTACTGAGCACAGCTGGGGCTAAGTAGAACAGAGACCGGTTTCAACGACCTTGTTATCCAAGTTACCCAATGATGAAACAATGCTCCACCAAAAGCGTACCGGACGTGATCTCAAACACCCAGCACCACTCTTTAAAACAAAGACAAGTTCTAAAGATTAGACACCTTTTCCTTCAGTTTTGGACTCAAATGCACATTAACCAAACCAGAGGGAAGTGCTGGCAACTCATGAAGCATGTCGCAGTGAAGTACATCAAGAGTCTCCAGCTTGGAAAGATGCTTGATTTCAAGAGGTAGGCTGGAAATGGCTGAATATCGCAGCGTCAAGACTCTCAGATTAATTAGCTCCCCAATATCTCTAGGAATCTCCCCTTCTAAATTCCTACACGAGGAGGCATGTATTTCTTCAAGGCTATGCAGATGCCAAATAAAACTAGGAAATTCGCTTATGAAGCAATAGTCCACCTTCAACACACTCAACTTCTGTAAATTTCTAAAGGAATCTGGCAATTCTGAAATGCCTGTTCCCGAAATATCCAGCTCCTCTAAAGAGCTTCCCAATCGGCCAATGGACTCTGGAAGTTCTTGTATCCAACGACAATTCCTTAATGACAAGCATCCGAGTTTCACCAGCTCTCCAACTCCATCAGGGAGTTTGGTAATGTTTGAATTATCTACTGAGAGTGTTGAAAGTGAAGGGCATTACAATTGCTAATCTCCAGTTGCCTGAGGTTGACCAACTTTCTTATATCTCTTGGCAATTCTATCAGCTTGTAACACATATTGAGTTTAAGTACTTGCAAGGTTTGCAATCTTGTAAAAGAATCAGGAAGCCTTACGATTCCTTCACTTTCAGAGAGATCCAGATATGTCAAGTACTTCAACTCAGAAATGGTACTTGGCAATTTCTCAATACCATTATCATGCCAATCCAAGGCACACAAAATCTTGAAAGTATAAAGGAATTTGCAAAGAGTTTCTTCACCCATTTGAGTTCCACACCTCCCGCTTTTTGTTTGGTCCATTTTGATGAATGTCCTGAGACATTTCATTCTGAGTAGGGTAGGTGGAAGTCCCTGTGATAAATCTAAAGTTGAATCCCACGATAGATGGCGAGTTCTTCCATCAATTGACTGCAGTGACTGATGAGTCCTTGAGAATACTCGCCTACAGTAACCTTGCATGCAAGGTCGTTCAGTAAATCATGCATCTTACAAGATGTCACATTTCCAAGTTCATCTTTAGTGCAGTCTTGAAAGAAATTCCTCCTAAGTAGATCCATGAAATACGCATGAGCAATATCTTCCGCGTCCCGGCCTTTGTTGTTTATAGGCTGGATAAATCCTTCTGCTATCCAGAGACTCGTCAACATTTGTTTATCAATCACCCAGTCTCTGGGAAACAATGAACAGAAGGCAAAGCACTTTTTTTAGATGGCATGGGAGATGAACATAACTAAGTTTAAGTATTGAACTTAAGTAACGAAAATTTGGAGAAGATTCTTAAATCTCGTCCTTAAAATTAGACCACTCAGCTTCAGTTTGCTTGAAGAATAATAGACTTCCGATCATTCGTATTGCCAAAGGGATTCCACAACACTTTTTGACTATCTGCATCCCGATATCTACCTTAATTGGATTTCTAGTCTCTCCTTCTTCCTGACAAGCTATTCTCATCAATAAATCAACAGACGACTCTGTTCGAAGGGCCTTGAGACAATAAGATCGGGCTGTGCCCGTAAGGTTCGCAACTGCCCGATGGGTTGTAGTTACCAGAATCTTGCTTCCTTGGGCACCTCCCATCAATAAACTTTTCAAGCTCTCCCATCGTTCCTCAGACCTTAGATCGTCAATAACTAGGAGATATTTTTGCAATTGCTCCATGTCTTCTGCTCTCTCTGTTGTCTCTCTTCCTCTGATTTTTTGCAATTCCCTTTCGAGATTACAGAAGTTGTCGTCACCCACACAGACCCATATCCTTAAATCGAAATAATTCTTGACCATGTCATCTTCGTATAGACAGCGAGCAAGAGCCGTCTTTCCAACCCCAGCCTCACCATATATTGAAATGACGGAAATTTGTTCATCAGTGTCAGAGCCTAACAAGAAGTTCATAATTGCGTTTTTATCATCCTCTCTCCCTATAATCTCCTCATCGTACACAAAGGAGTCCGACCGCTCTCTGTTCCTCGCTCCTCTCTCTACAGGCACATCCTCGGCACGCTCCCGCAAGTCCAAATCCCTCCCTTTAGCAGCGATGGCTTCTATTCTCGCCCTAAGCGATGGCTTCTATTCTCGCCCTAACATACCCCGCGCGGGCGCTCATCTCCCGCACTAGAAAACGTAGGTGTAAAGGCGAAGAGGAGGTAAACACCTGCTGCTTCAATTCCTCATCTTTGCTCAGCGATTCTCGTTGCGTAACTTCAATGTCCCATTCTTCGAGTAAGTCCTCTGCATCATAGAAATCATCTTTGAGATTGCGAAGCCATCGTCTGATGTCCCAGTTTCTGAAGCTCCGCTTTTCCGCATCGGGCACTATGCTTTGGAGAGAGGAAACGGTTTTCTTCAGCTTCTCCAATTCGCGGCCGAAGCCCCATAACTTTCCATCCTTTGTGAAATCATCCAGAAGTCCAGCTACTCCCCAGACGATTGCTTCCGCCATAGCTCTTCGGGGGTGAAAGGGATCCTGCGCCTCCTCTGTTTTTCTTTCGGGAGGGTATTCTGGTGATGCTGAGTCGCGACTTCTTGGTCTCCTCCCCGTTTGGTGCACAGCTGATCAGTAAAAGACGAAAATACCCTCACTTTAGTATACAGGGATTAATAAGATCGAGCTCAGATTAAGAATTTAGGAAATGGGGCGCATCAAGAATTGTTGACCGGAGGAACCGGTCAACGCCAGCCGAAATTGAGTTGTTCTCTCTAATTTATGGGGGAAAGTCAGCCTAAGTGGGTAGAGAGCCGAAAAGTTTTTTCTATCTTCTCTCCTCTCCCATCGTCTCACCCTCCCCGCTCTCTTTTGTTGATTTTGTTTGCGTTCTATTATTCTTTTCTTGCTTTTTCTTCTCTTCCGATTTAGATTTGGGAGCTTTTTTCTCCTAATCTAATTCTTGATTTGAGAGTTTGAACTCTCTCAATGTAATTTTAAATCGGGTGATATCTTCTCCAAATCTTATCTGAGAGTTTTTTTTCTTTTTTTTGGTCAAACTTATCTGAGAGTTTAATGAATATACTTTTGAGATTCAATATTCCTCTGCTATATTTGTGTACAATTGTCTCTGTATGATGATAGTGTAGAGGAAGCCGAACTTAAGTGTGCACCGTCAACTAGCAATATCGTAATTATTAAATAAGGAACTTCTGATTTGTACTCATCACTAATAAAGATACTAGATCCAATAATCGGCTGTCAATTTTGTTTGACGGATTTGTTCATATGAAACGAGTTTTTACTTAACTTTATAAATGCTCCATCGATCCTCCTTGTGTTCTAGATTTGGCTTTATTTTTCAGTATTTATACTCTGTTTTAATTTACTTTGTCATGAAGACTGTTGTTCTAGATTCTTTGGACAAGAATCATCCCCAGGCAAAATGAAATCTGTTAATGTTCACAAAAGAGTACTGGCTTAACCCATGTGGCATATAAAGCAAGGCATTACAATTGCTAATCTCCAGTTGCCTGAGGTTGACCAATTTTCTTATGTCGCTTCGCAATTCTATTAGCTTGTCACACCTATTGAGTTTAAGAACTCGTAAGGTTAGCAATATTGTCATAAAATTAGGAAGCCTTATGATTCCTTTATTTTCAGAGAGATCTAGAAATGTCAGGTGCTTCAACTCACAAATGGAACTTGGCAACTTCTTAATACCACTATCATACCAATCCAAGGTGCGCAAGAATCTGAACACAGAAATGAACTTACAAAGAGTTTTTTCATCCATTCGAGTTTCCCACTTCAAGCCTCTTGTTTGATCAACTTTGATGAATGTCCTCAGGTGTTTTGCTGTGAGTAGAGCAGTTGGAAGTTCCCGTGATAAAAGTGAATCCCACGATACATGACGAATTCTTTCATCAATTAATGACCACGAATGATGAGTTACGTAAGAATACTCACTTTGAGCAGACAACATTATTAGCTCATAAAATGAACTATCTATCTTACAAGATGTCACGTTTCCAAGTTCATCTTTAGTGCAGTCTTGAAAGAAATTCCTCCCAAGTAGATCCATAAAATAGTCATGAGCAATGTCTCCCATATCCCTATCTACGTTGTCTATGGGCTGGATAGGTCCTGCTGCCGTCCAGAGACTCGTCAACATTAATTTATCAATCACCCAGCCTCTGGGAAACAATGAAGAGAAGGCAAAGCACTGTTTTAGATGGGATGGGAGATCATTATAACTAAGCTCAAGATGTGAATAACAACTTGACTCTGAAGAAATTTCTAGGATCTCACGCTCAAAATGTAACCACTCAGCTTCAGTTTTCTTGAAGAACAATATACCACCTATTGTTCGCATAGCCAAAGGGATTCCATGACATTTTTTAACTATCCGTTTCCCGATATTTAGCTTAAACGGACCTCTAGTCTCTTTTTCTTGCTTACAAGCCATTTTCATCAGAAAAATCTAAAGACGAGCTTTCTGAAAGGGCCACAAGAAAACAAGATTGGGTTGTACCCATGGAATCCGCAGCTAACTGAAGGGGTGTAGTTATCAGAATCTTGCTTCCTACAGCACCGCCCATCAGTAAACTTTTCAAGCTCCCCCACTGTCCAGCAGAACAAAAGTTTACATCGTCCATGACTAGGAGATATCTTTTCCCACGAATGTGCTCCACAAGTTGCTTTTGCAATTGCTCCAACCCAATGCCATATGCTCTATCTGTTGTTGCGCTTTCTATGATTTTTAGCAATAATACTCCTCCGAGAGTACAGATGATGCGACCCACACAGATCCATATCCTTAAATCAAAATGCTTGCTGACCATGTCATCTTTGTACAGATACCGTCCAAGAGCAGACCCCATATCGAAGGGATGGAAATTTTTTCATGAGCGTCAGAATCTAGCAAAAACGTCATAATTGCGCTTTTAGTTTCATCTCTCCCAAGAATCTCCTCTTCGTGCACAAAGGAGTCCAACTACTCTCTGGTCCTCGATGCTCTCTCATCTGGCAGATCCTTTGCGCTCTCTCGCGAGTCAAATTTCCATTCTTTAGCAGCGATGGCTTCTATTCTCTTCCTAATTTTCCTCACACGAGCAAGTGGGTTAGAAGGTGAAAAGGGGGGAATTACCTGCTTCAACTTCTCATAGTTGCTCAGCGATTCTCGTCGCGTTACTTCAAGGTTCCATTCTTCGAGTAAGTCCTCTGCATCATAGAAATCAGCTTTGAGATCATCCAGCCATCGTTTGACGTCCCAGTTTCTGAGGCTCCGCTTTTCCGCATCGGGCACTATATTTTGGAGAGTGGAAACGGGTTTCTTGAGCTTGTCAAGTTCACCTTCAACACCCCATAATTGTCCATCCTTTGGGAAATCATCCAGAAGTTTAGCTACCTTGGAGACGATTGCCTCCGCCATACCTCTTCGGAGGCTTCGGGGGATCCTCCTCTTTTTTCTTTCGGGAGGATGCGCTGGTGACTCCAAGTCGCGACATGTCATTTCTACTCTCGTTCTAAAATCGAGCCTACTGTGCCCCCATTCCCCCTTCTCTCTCTCTCTCTCTCTCTCTCTCTCTCTCTCTCTACGACATTAAAGATTTTTCAAGATCTATTATCGTCATGAACGAAAGTAACGATGCGAAGTCTAATATGATTTATTTCGGGAGATATCTAATGTGGAAAGAAGAATGCTACTAAAAGTCCACCAGAAAGACAAATGAAGGATTAAAAGTATAGGAAATGATCGATGTTACAGTCTTCCAAAAGAGGACGCATTAGGATTTGTTAAGACATAATCAAGATTGACCGAACCAAAAAAAACAAAATCGAAAATCCACCAGATGAGCAAATAAATGAGGATTAGTAAGGCAGTGAGGAATATTCAGAGTCTACCGAAATAAAAATGTGGATCCGGATAAGCAAGAAAATTAAAAAAGAGAAAATAAAAGAAAGCATGGCTTTATACTCTTTCCTAAATTCTAATACAATGTTTTTTTTTTTTTGGTAAAGGGTAAGAATAATACAATGTTTTGCACCATTAAGCTCATTAAAACTATCTTTTATGTTGAACAAACTCGTGGTATCGAATGGGGCAAGTACAAATCTTAATTGGAAGCAAAATGAATAGATAGTGCAATAAAGGTATTGCTTACTAGCACAATGATCAACCCCTTGCAATTTAGTGTCCTATGTTTTACTTTTAAAGGCAATCTATATTATTATTGATTTGTTACTCTGTACCTGCCATGCACTAGTCAATATCTTAATATATTAAAATTGGGTTGACAGCTTGTTGATCAAATACAAGGAAAAGTTGTGCTACTCTCACGTTCACATGCTCCCATTTTCCAGGGCCAATTCCATAAAATAAATAAATAAAACACGAATTTTAGGGTTTTGGACAAATCTGGCCCGAACTTTATTTTGTCTCGAAAAAAAGCACCAACTTTCACTCGTGTCCCAAATCTGGCCTGTCGTTGACTCTCCTTCACGATAATCTAACACGGCAAAATTGTTCTGGGCTTTCTCTTCTTTCTCCTCCTTTGAACGCATGGCTTATGAGTTTGGGGAAAAAAATTTCTAGGGTTTCATTTCGTCGGTGAGTTCAGGCGTGGGAGTCTTCAATCCGTTGGAAGATCTCGCGCACTAGCTTGCTCACTCATTCTCTCACACGGAGACGCTCACTCTTGTACATACACACGTTCGATCGCTCGGAGACGTCCTTTCCATCGGAAGTTTTGGCCTCGAATGATTTATGCTTCCTTAAGGTCGAAGGATAGAGAATCTAAAGGCATTATTCTTCTCCTCCTCCTCCTCCTTCTGTCTACGGTTTCCTTTCTTTAGCGAATAAGTGCGCGGGCAGTCTTCAATCCGTTGGAAGATCTCGCGTGCTGACTTGCTCGCTCATTCTCTCACACGGAAACTGTCACTCTTGCACATACTCACACTCGTTCGCTCGGAGACATCGTTTCCCTCGAAAATTTTAGGCTCGAAGGATTTGTGCTTGCTTAAGGGTTGAAGTTGATAGAGCGTTGAAGGCATTCAACTTTTTGCTATTGGACATATTAAATTACGGTCACCATGTGCTCGATGGTTTGTCTAGAAGTGATCTACCTCACAGTAATTGAAGTTAGTTGAAATTTTCTAGGCTTAATGAACTTGTGAATTTGCTAGGTCTTTAGAATCTTATGGCTTGGAATGAATTTGATCATGGCCATAGGTGGATATGTCATGACTTGGGAGTCTTGGACTTTGTTGATACTTTCACGCCTATCGGGTAATTTATCTTCTGTTGTCTACAAGGGCATATGAAGAATGGGTGATAAAAGTTGGAAAAACAAGACTTGTTCATCCTAATGGAAGTGTAAAAGTGCAGCGTGCTAAGGTGAAGTGTCATGTTTGTGGGGAAGAGAAACAGAGGAGGATTGATAATGCTTGTAGAGCTCTACGACTTCTTCAGACGACTTGCGTAGTTTGGCCAAATTCAGCCACAGAGGTGCTTTTAGCTAGGTCATTTGATGGTTGAGCCACCCAGGTTAGTTCTCATCATTGGGATCTATGTAGTTCATGGTAAACTTTGGAGTAGTTGCAATTTTCTGTTGTGAACTGTTTGGTTGCACCATATATTTGCTTTGAGTAGTTTAGCTAGTATGGACTGGTATTCAAATCATTGTAGATGTGATAGGCAGTCAAATTAGAATCTGCCTGCAATAGCATGGTATAATGCTCGTAGAGCTCTAGTTGTGGCGTACATATGAGTTTTACATTTCAGTTTTGCTCGTGGAAGTTTGGTACCTTGACTATGAAAATGCCTCATGGCTTCATATCTTATGTACCCAGATTGGATGATATCGAGTGAATGTTGTTACTGATCAAAACAGTAAACAAGAAAATAGAAAACCAGAAGCTATATTTTTCATATGAGGAAGAGAAGCGCAGAGAAACAGAACACAAACTTGCATACGTCTGTTCTTAAGGAAACTGTCAAGTACAGGACAACTTAAACAAAGCAAAAAACTGCTCACGTACGTGCAACACATAACTGCACACAAACGTGCTATTAACTTCCTAGAAAATAGCAAAAACACTAAATAAATAACTAAATTGAACTTGGCTGTTTTTTAATAAAAAAAAACAGAGTAAAACAGAGTAGAAAACAGAACAGAAAACAGCAGAAAACAGAGTAAAAACAAAACAGAAAACAGCAAATGAGACATTATAAACCAACAAACTCCTCCTTGGATCAGTTGCTGCTGCATACTCCAATTTTCTTTCTTAATACTTCAAATCTTCCAACTTGAAGTGGTTTTGTGAACATATCTGCAAGCTGATCTTCAAATCTGCAATAAACCAACTTAATTTCGCCACTTTGTTGCACCTCACGCAGAAAGAAAAATTTGACTTTGAAATGCTTGGTTTTGCCATGGAAAACTGGATTTTGAGATATTGCTAAAGCAGCCTGATTATCCACATTAACTTCAATGCAATTACTGGAATTCAACCACAAATCCTTCATTATCTTCTTCAGCCACAAAGCTTGATTTGCAGCTGCAAGTAGCTACTATAAACTCAGCCTCTCGTTGTGGACTCGAGCTACAATCTCTTGCTTTTTGGAACACCAGAGAAACAAGCAGAACCAAAACTGAAACAATATCCGACGTACTCTTCATGTCATCTACCGAACCAGCCAGCTTGATCACTATCAGAAAATCCTTGCAAATTAAACTTCTGACATTTTTTAAACTTCACACCAAAGAACAATGTTCCTTTGAGATATCTCAATACCCTTTTTGCTGCAATCAAATGTAACTGACTAGGACTAGTCATAAACCTGGATAAAACACTCACAGCAAATAGAATATTTGGTCTGGTTGCTTTGTAAGATACATAAGACACCCAATTAGACTTCTATACATAGAAGCACATCTACCGCATCTGTTCCATCATTCTTCTCGCAGCTTCTCTTTAGCAGCCATAGGAGTGCTTACACTTCGACAATCTTCCATCTCGAAACTTCTTTAGAATTTCCTTCATGTATTTTTTCTCGACAGATGAAGATCTCATATGAAGCCCGTTTGACTTCCGGACCCAAAAAATAAGACATCTTTCCCAAATCTCGACATCTCAAAAACTGCAAATAAATCTTGCTTCACCTTCTCTATCAATTCCATATCATTCCCCGTCACTAAAAGATCATCTACATAAAGTGACAGAATTACAACACTGTGATTCACCTTCTTGACATAAAGAGTGAACTCACTTAAGCTTTTTACGAAGCCAAAATCCTGCAAATATCGATCTATCTTCCCATACCAAGCTCTTGGAGCCTGCTTCAGTCCATATAGAGTTTTCTTCAACCTGTATACACTCTCTTCTTGCCCTTTGATACTGAAACCTTCAGGTTGTTCAACAAAAATCTCCTCCTCAAGCTCTCCATTCAGAAATGCAGACTTGACATCTAACTGAAATATAGGCCACCCCTTCTCTGCTGCAATAGCTAACAGTAACCTTATTGTATCAAGTCGTGCAACAGAGCAAATGTTTCAGAATAGTATACTCCCCATATTTGTGCATAGCCTTTCACCACCAGTCTAGCTTTGTGTTTATTAACAGAACCATCGGATTAAGTTTTGTTCTAAACACTCACTTAACCCCAATTACATTCTTATCGATGGTCTGTCAACAAGCTCCCATGTGTGGTTTTTTTCGGATCATTGCAATCTCCTCTTGCATTGCTGCAATCCACCTCGATCCTCCTTAGCTTCCACAAAGTTAGATGGTTCGAGCATTGCCACATTGCTTCTTTCATAGATTTCTGCAAGTGACCTTGTGCCTCTCACCGGTAAATCATCCACACCGTCTTCCAATCCATCTATAACTTCATCAACCTCTACATCTCGTTGCAGGTTGTTTTTCAAATTGTTGCTGTTCTGCACTCTTTCCTTCCATCCAATTCCACTCATCTTCCTCTAGAAAAACAACATCTCTCGCTTAAGTCACCTTCCCCTGTCATAGGGTGAAAAATTCTGTAAGCCTTTGATTGGAGATTGTACCCGATGAAGATTCCAAGCTCGCTTTCTTATCCAGCTTGTCCCTCTTGACCTTAGGAACATGAGTATAACACAAACACCCAAAAACCTTCAAATTTTTCACAGAAGGTTTAACACCATACCAGACTTCAAAAGGTGTTGACCTATCTAAGGCCTTTGTGGGTAATCTGTTCAATAGGAACACCGCAAAAGATTAGCCGCTTCAGCCCGAACTTCTTAGGCAACATCTTCTCCTGCATCATACATCTGGCCATCTCCATAATACTTCTGTTTTTCCTCTCACCGACCCCATTCTCGTTGAGGTGAATAGGGAGCAGTGAACTGCTGCACAATTCCGCTTGCTCACAATTCAACTTAAACTTGTGAGCGGTATACTCGAACCATTATCGACCCGAGCATTTTAATTTTCTTCCCACTCGATTCTCAACTAAGGCTTTAAACTTCACAAACACATCAGCAACTTCAGACTTGGCTCGCAGAAAATAAATCCAACTCATCCTAGTCATATCATCAGTGAAGGTAATGAAATACTTGCTACCATTGAGAGAAGACTCAGACATAGGTCCACATAAATCTGTGTGGACTAATTGCAGCTTCTCACATGCTCTCCAGCCTCCTCCTTTGAAAGGAAATCTGGCTTGCTTGCCAAGAAGACAAGTTTTTAACTCGTGGAAATTCCTCCTTCAAACTTGGCAAGTCATCTCGCCAAGCTATTTCTGCATAAACGACATGCTCTTCCCCGTGAACATGTCCAAGTCTTTTATGCCATATCTCTGCATTTTCTTCTTTGCACTTTAAAGCCATTTGTTGCATCTCTTGTGGCTTGAACATGAAACTCTTGTCCTCCATTGGAATTCTTAGCACTTCTTTGCTATCTCGCATTATTAATAAGACATTCCTTCCCTTCGAACTTCACTTTATAGCCCTTCTCAACTAATTGACCAACACTTAATAGATTATGGTCAATATTTGGCACAAAGAGAACATCACCGATCAGCTTCACCTCCCCGATTTCCTTCAATAGCCACCGTACCTTTCCCTTGTACTTCGATATACCGTCCGTTGCCAATTCGACTAACCCGACCGACTTGTCTAAACTCCTAAACAGCTTTGAATTGCCAGTCATATGATTGGTACAACCACTATCCACCAGCCATGCATCATTCCCAACAGACGATTCAGAAAAAGAAGCTACAAACAAGTGCTCTTCCTCGGTTTCATTCACTGCTACTTGTGCTTTTCCTGCTTGTTGGTAATTTTTTTTTTTGCAAATGGCTTCCATGTGACCCAACTTGTTACATCTTCTGCATCTAGCATCAGGCTTTCTCCAACATCTAAAAAACTTATGATTAGTTCCACCACAGTATTGACAAGGCTTTTTGTTCATCTTCCATTTGCTAGACCCACTAGAATTTCCTTCTTTCGCTACAAACTTGGAGTCACCGGCATTTTCTCTAGATTGAATCCATTTCTTCCCTTTGCCTCCATCATTTGACTTCACTCTAGCTTGCAGCGCACCCTCTACAAACTCTTCTCTTCTCATCAGTCTTCTGTGCTCCCGTGCTCGCAGAGCATTTAACAATTCTGCAAGCTTTATATCAGGTAAATCTCTTGTGTTTTCCAGAGACGCTATGGTGGCTTCGAACTTCTTTGGAAGAGACACCAGGATCTTCTAAACAAGCCTTTCATCCTTCAAGTCAGTCCTTAGAACTCTGATTTTATCAGCTATCCCAACCAACCTATCAGAGTACTCCTTCACTGACTCTGAATCCTTCATCTGCTGTCTCTCAAACTCCCTCAAGAGATTCAGCACCTTCATGCCTCTTATCTTCTCATCTCCCTTGTATTCATCCTTTAAGAATTCCCATATGGCCTTTGCAGAGTCACACTTCATAATTCTGGTAAAGATGGTAGGCAAGACAGCAGCATACAGGCAAGATTTTGCCTTGGCTTTTCTTGTGGTTCTCTGTTTATGAAGTTTGATTTGATTCATGGTCGGATTATCTGGAAGTGGAACAACTTCATAATCATCCTCCACAGCTTCCCACAGATCATGACCCTCCAAAAATGCTGTCATCTTAACAGCCCATGCTTGATAATTCTCTCCAGTAAATACTGGAGAAGCCATCGCAGAGAAACCACTCGACCCTATCTCCATCACCCTTTAACTTCTTTACACTTCGATACTTGCTTCACTTCACAGTCCCTCAAGATCATACATGCTCGATACCACACTTGTTACTGATCAAAACAAAGAAACAAGAAAATAGAAAACCAGAAGCTATATTTTTCATATGAGGAAGAGAAGCGCAAAGAAACATAACACAAACTTGCATACGTCTGTTCTTAAGGAAACTGTCAAGTACAGGACAACTTAAACAAAGCAAAAAACTGCTCACGTACGTGCAACACATAACTGCACACAAACGTGCTATTAACTTCCTAGAAAATAGCAAAAACACTAAATAAATAACTAAATTGAACTTGGCTGTTTTTTAATAAAAAAAACAGAGTAAAACAGAGCAGAAAACAGAACAGAAAACAGCAGAAAACAGAGTAAAAACAAAACAGAAAACAGCAACTGAGACATTATAAACCAACAGTGAATTAGGCACATGAATCGATCTTTACTCATAATTTTCAAGTTTATGAAATTGTTGTTTCATCCATGCCGAGTAGAAGCGCAAAGCATCTTTGTAGGATGTTATTATCTGTGCGGTCAATGCATGTCTAGTCCATCTTGCCCTCAAAAATCAGGCAGTCAACCTTTTGTTTGAAGCATCGGTGATTCTCAAGCCTTTGGCGTCTTAACAAATTTAACTTAATAACGTTTCTTCTTTTTGTCTTTGTGAAAGTTTCGTTTTTGTCTTAACACTGGATCTAAACATATCAACTCGACTAATCCTCACCAATGCGCATATTATCCCATCATGTGCACTGGTTAAAAGAAAGGGGGTCCGGATCTGCTTTATATGAGTCGAGAAGTTCTTCAAACTTCATGCTTTTAGATTTATGTTCTGTGGTTCATACATACGAGTAGCTTTCTCTAAATGATGCTCAGTAGAGTAATGTGCTTCATTGCAGAGAAAGATGGAGAAGTCGAGCACCGGAGTTTTCTCCATGTGCCTCCAGTTGTATCCTGGAAGATATGAGGTAGGTCTTCTCTCAATTTAGTCTAAGACAGTCTAAAATTACAAGCAGTTGCTATCTCTGGATGAGCTTCACAACCTCCGTGGTCTTCCTGATGCAGATAAAGTTCATAGTCGATGGAACATGGAGGATTGATCCATTGCGGCCAATTGATGACATCTCTGGTGGAATGTCGCAACAGGATAAGTGGTCATCAGCGTATGACTGCAGAACCATTCTGTTGTCCATTCAAAGTCTGCTGGGAGGTCTGAATAACTATTTTTATCAATCTCCTGTTTTTGCTTTTTGTTTTCTTCCACTCAAATATTATGTTCTTGCAGAGCCCAATCTTGAGAGTCCCTTCAACAGCTGTGCTGCAGCTTTGTGGAACAATAAAGAAGGTTAGGATTTCATCTCTCTTGTAATGTGCTGATAATTCAAGCCAAAATGATGCATTCGTCCCATTGCCTGTGCTTCTCCTTTAAGTTGTGCTATAAACAAGAGTAAATACCTTTGTACATGCCGGCAAGAAGCACAAAGTCGCCATGTCGCTTTGTTTGTGATGTATGTTTTGATATGACTGGTGACATTTTGGTACAATTGGTTAAGACATTTATGTCACTTTGAATTCACAGATTACAGAAAGATGGTCCATAGACAAAGTTTTGCTGGAGAGCTTTTCGAAGAGTGATCCGTTGGGTATTCATACTTTCACTGTCACATGGGATACATTGCATTGCCAAGTTCTCTCTAGAATTCGAGAAAATAGCTCGACACTGATCTAGACTTGTATAGTCTCTTTTTTACGATAGTGGAATATTGCATCTGTAAGTTTGTTTGTTAGGCAATGACAGACCCAAAAATGGGTGAACACTTTGTCTGTTCAAGATGATAATCAACTTCTGTCCGGAGAAAACTGGGGACTTTGTACGTCACTTGCGGTTTGTTAAGATTTGTATTTGTACTGCTTCTACTGTAACATTTGTTTGCAGAAAATGTAAATGATCTTAATAAAAGGGATCGTCATTTCTCCTCTGTGGATGGGTTAAGATGACCACACGCCATTAGCAGGGAATTCTTAATAAACCCACGACCCTTCTCAGTATAATCAGCATGTTCACTTGGGCAGAGGCAATATGTTTGCAGCTACCCTTAAAGATAACCCGTAGTTTTAGCTACAGATCGCAACAGGAGGAAGCAAGAAAATTTGCATGTGTACTGGAGAGGAGGATGTCAATTGGGTTTGAAGCCTGGGTGAATCATTTTTGTTCTCTATTGACCATTTCTACAGTTTTATCTTCCGCTCTTTCCATGAATTAACATAGGCTACAATCTTGCATTTTTCAGTCACTCTTGTAAACTTGTCCATTAGTCTGTATGCTTTGTCCCCAGCCCAATCTTCATTCGGAGATCTAGCTGCATTCATGGTCTGTTTGAAATGACAACTGATGATTTGTAAATATTTGAAAGCTGGTCATTTACATTTACAATGCAGAACCATTTCCATAATGGATCTTCACTGCTTGCATCGACATATTACGATAGATTGCCTTCACAAGGTCTTGTGGTAATGATGATATGGATGATCTCATCCTAATTAATTCCCATAGTCGCAATACTATTCACCACAGTACAGTTCACGTTTTTTAACATGTCGAACCGGTTAAGTCACTAGTCAATGGATTGAATTTGATTTGAACTGTCATGAGAATTAAATATATCGAACCGTCATGAGAATTGATTGCAGGAGTGCAACTTTGTCAACCAAAACAAATGAATGCTAAGCAGCGATTGAAAGAAGCCCTTCTCAGGAGTCAAGAACAATTTTCTTTTTATAGTCATCCGACGTATATTGAGCAACAGCCAAAGCAAAATAGTGCAAAGGAAATGTATCAAAGAAGACAAAATTCCTGTACCATGAGTAACATAATCCACAAAATAGGCACACAGAAATGCATACTTTCTGACTTCACCATGAGAAAGATACTTTCTGCCGTAATTGCTCCAAACTGGAAGTTGTCTCTTGTCGTCAAACACTCTCGGTGGCATCTTTCCCAGATTCCTGCGCAGTCTGTGCAGCTGCTAACCTCTCAGCTGCAAGCCTTTCTTCCAAAGCCCGGGCACCTCGTTCTCTGAAATAAAAGCCAATTGCAAATTATCCATAACTTGCATCCCGCTTACAACTATACCAATCTTCAGACCACAATTTTTATCGCAGCAGTAGTGCTCCTTTCGTATATCACTATTGATGAAACTAGCTGTAAATTTGTCTGGTCATGGATTTCGCATGGTATTTTACATTGCACTAGTGTCTTCAGATTTGCCTTTGTACTTGAAAGCCCCAGCACTTGTAGACTGGCATTAACTTCACGAGGACTTCAATTTTATCAGAACTAAATCAGGATGAAGTCACTTGCTATTTCATCATGGATTATTTAGATGAGAAGGATCAGGCTATTAATTCTCCTCTTTGTCTTGGGAATCATTTCTCTTGTTTCCATTTTTCCCTTCTCTAACTGAACTTATGAGCATCAGTTATCGCTGTTTCTACATGAAAAATTCAATTTGTGAACTGGTAAGTGAAAACTCATAAGAGAATATTACCTTATCCTAGATGCTTCGATCGGATCAGAACCCAAATGTTCCAAACTCATTTTTGTCAAGCTTTCTGAACTAGCTGAACCATATAGTGCATAGCAAAAATATCGCAAATACAAAAAGACATTGCCAAATCCCCAAACATAATGCATAGCCAAATTAACCTATAGACAACATCAAACTAGCACTTTTTGTGACAGCCTGAATTTTCATAATTTGTTTTCGATTAAATAAATTAGGCCTTTCATCGAAATGCTAATAGTGCTATTCTCTCAGCTGATCACTCACGAGATAACTGGACTATCTAGGGAAGCAAGTAGGGAATCTAAATGCAATTGCACTTGAGAATTCGACCAAGAATCGACTGCTCGATCGTGTTGATCTGCAAGGGTCATTACGGCACCGTCAGAGATCGATCAGAAATCAGAGATAGGTCGATTCGATTGAGATATGTGATCAAATTGTGGGTGATTCCACTTGATTGAAAAATTCTCATCGATCGGCACTAAATTGATTTTTTGTCATTTTGGTACCCGGTGCCCGTAATTGAAATCTCGAGATTTTCACGACAATCGAGGGTTGTCAATGTGTCGAAGATGTACTTTGTGACTCGAGATAAATCGATCACGGGTCAATTGCACCAAAAATTCCTAAAAGTTATCCTATAGACTAGGTCACGTTAAAAGCGCGCCGAATTGAAAATAACCGTGAATTTGAACCCGATTTTAGAAATTGAAAGTTCTGAGGTGTCACAAGCTATTTTAGGAATGTCGACTCATCCTCCGATAAATTTTCAGAGATTCCGGGATTTTTGCGGAAAATCGGTTCGGACGTTGCGGAAAATTAGCGGAAATTCGTATGGGTCAAATTAAAGAAAATTTGGACTTCCAAGCCGAGCCTTCGAGTGTCAGGGACTTACAGATAATTGTTCGGGATTTTTCTTCAGCGAAATTGGACCTCGATTTGGAGAATCGATGAAGAAATTCAAGAGAATTTAAGTGAAATTCGGAGCTTTGCAAAGGGGCAGCAATTTTGGCTTTATAATTTGTTAATTCATGAAATTATAAATCAAGAAAGTAATAGGGGACAAGGAGTTAATGAAGGGATAAGCTTGTTTGACATTTCTTTCCTCTCCAATCATCCCCTACACGCCAACGCCAGCTACCCACCGTCTTCTTGGAGCGAGTACAGCTTCAGCAGAAGACCGATTGCTTCTTCTTTTCATTCGGACTTCAACCAGCAAAATTCACCGAGTCAGGCCCAACATCACCGTAGCTCAGCCCACATCAACGGCCCTGCAAGTTACCATTCTTCTGCAACCCATCTTCACGTAAAGCCAGCCCATTTGAAGTCCAAGCTCAGGCCCAAGTTCAATTGGTTTTAGCAGCCCATTTTGGGCCCAAGAAGAAGGCCCAAGCCCGCGACCAGCAGCCTGCAGAAGCCCAAGACCTAAACTCAGCCTTGCTGAGTTGTGTTGGGCTAAGTTTAGGCCCGGCCCAAGTTTGCTGACGCCGCCGAAAATTAAGATTTCGGCCGCCGTCGCGTCATCGTCGCAGTGAACCGGTTTTCGCGATACACCGGTGAGTTTATACTCTAAACTCTGCTTAGTAGGCTAATAACGTTTAAGGGGTGTTAGATTTATTTTATTAGGAATTAGGTGGTTAGTTAGATTAAATTAGAAATTGAATTATTTAATTGAGCATGTTAGGTGGTTAGCATGGTTTAGTTAAGGCCTAAATAAATTGTACTATTTATCTAGAAGGGTTCGGGAATTTTCCGAGTCCGTATTGGTTATTAATTTAATGATTCTGGCCTACGTTAGTATTTTTAGAATTTAAATTGATTTATTTAATTAATTTCAGTAATTATTTAATTATTAATTATTTTTCCGGAAATTAGGCCGGGATAGCCGGTGACCGGAATTTCGTGCTGATTGCAATGGTGTGGTTAATTTTTGCAATTGAGTGTTAAATTATGCAAATTGAGTGCTGATTTGATTTTTGGTATTTAATTCCAAAAATTGTGGATTTCCAATATTTATTAAGAAAATCCCAGGTGTTGGGTTTTGACACCGAAAATGGTTTTTAGTACTATATGAAATAGTGGGATTTCAAAAATGATGAATATCAATTTTTCTGGATCAAGTTGACCGTGTACCCACACACGAGTAATTTCATGTGAATTTCTAATACGAAGAAAAAGGCCAGGCTCACCATTTTAATTAAAGTATTTGAGTGCAATGCACGGTACCCTGGGCCATATTTGAGTGATCGTGTGATGGTCAAGAGAAATAGTCCCGGGCTGTTGAGCTGGACGTTATCCCTATGTGGGATACCCCCTGGACAACGGGAAGCCGGTCGCAGTTAATTCTGGACCCTATGCTCCTTCGGGAAAGCCGTCTGATAAAGAGACGTTGCCGTGCTCAATGGAGTGAGACGAAGCCTGGCAATGCTAGAAGACCGCCGAACTGAGAGTAGGCCGTGCTATAAGCCGAGATCAAAACTAGGAACGCATGATTAATTGAGTGTGGCGTTTCAGTTATTGGAGCTTATTTGTTGCTCATGCTCTCATGTTGTTTGTGATATAAATTGTACTGACCTGCATGGTGAATCTGAGACGAGGTAAGTTTCATTGATTGTGTGATTGTGTGATTAGGACACTTCTAGGCATATTTTCCTCCTAATTGGGGTTTAGAGCTTAGACTCGCTGAGATGATATCTCACCCCGTTGTGGGACAATATTTTCAGGGTTGTCGAGTGGAGGTCCTGGAGCTGAGAGGAGGTGATCAGAAGCGTAGGTCAGTTAGGACCGCTTCTTTTTGGAAGGCCAGCCTTTTGTAGTCTTTTGGCCATAGACCTGTGTACATGACTCAGTGTATATATAAAAGCATGTTTGTTTGTGAATCTATTGTCCTACTTTTCTATCCCGAGATGATTACTGTCAGGGGATTTATTTTTCCTTCCGCATGTGCAATAAAATGGAAAGGGTCGGCGACTCATCCTAGGAAGTCGCAAATTATTATCGACCAGATAGGGATGAGCACGCGCTCGGGGTCCGGGGCGTGACACTTTTTAATCTACAACTCAACATCAAGTAGTAGGCACTACACAAGCATTTCAAGGTCCACAATTGCATCTTTAACCACCAATTCCAGATTCTTGAGTGCATGGAGGTTCCGAGACATCAATGGAAGATTGGCCTAGTGAAACTTCAACGACATTCCTTGCTCTTGTCTGCCTCTTGGAAATAGATGGACCTCCAATGTCAATAACTCTATCACTACCAGGCATCTACAAGAAAAAAAAAACAAATGAACTCACTTTTCTTTTCGATATATATGTATAAAACTTTAGATAGAGATTACCCTTAAATAGGAATTCCCAGTAGCTTCGGATATGAAAAGTCCATATCCTTGTCAAGCCTAAAGAAACCAAATGAACATAAAACATTAATGACAATATACACATGATATGAAAGTAAAATTATACTTGATAAAGCACTAGCATGTGCTCTCTCCTTCCTGATGATAGTGGAGTCCCTATTAGATGGTCTATTGGCCTGTGAACTAGCCTGTGCACCACTAGTTTCATCAACTTTCTTTGGTCTTCCTCTTTTTGCCTACATGTGGAAAAACACAAGAAATAGCAATGTTATCATTCACAACAACCCAACAAAAATCTTAATTAACAATTACAAAATTGCCCAATAAGACATACTTTGGGTGGCCTTGATGTCATAGGATTCTTGCATGTCTTCTTGTTATGCCCATATTGAAGGCAATTTGAACATTGCATTTGAATTCCAACTTTCGTCAACTTCTTACCATCACTACTTCGCTCATCCTTATCCTTGATTCTATTTTTCTTCTCTCTACCCCTTTTCCTTTTGTAAGGTGGGGGTTTGATTGGCTCACCACTAACTTCGGGCCACATTTTTTCTCCATTCATGACCGGGAAGGGAAATTTATAACAATTTTCATAAGCATCTTTCTTAAAGCAATCATCAACATAATCATTGATCTCTAACTTCATAAAAGCAATTCAACATATGGCATGTCTACATGGTATTCCAGAGATATCCCATTCCCTACAAGCACAAGTCTTTCTAGCCAAGTCAACCACAAATCTATTTCCATCCCCTTCAACCTCAAATTTATTCCCCAAAGATGCTCTAGCAAAACAATACCTAGACTCCAATTTAGTTTTCTCCAACTTCATTCTAATTCTTGGGCAAATTGGATCCATTCGATCAACCATTAATTGGCTTCTCTCTGTCATCCTTTCCATCAACATGGCTCGTATTTCTTCAAGCATCTCAAGAATGGGTTTTGCTCTCGGTATGCAAATGTATCCGTTAAAAGTCTCACTTAAATTATTTTCAACTGCATCACACTTAGTACCTGTCCTAATGAAAGCCCTGCAGAAGTGCTTAGGGTCTTGTCTCATGAAGCCTTCATAACCTTTAGGGCACTCCATCTTCAAATCTGCCATTACCAGGTCAAAATCAGCTTCAAAAGTACACCTCACAGCCCTCCAGAAGAGATTCTTCAAAGCATCCCCTTTATGCTATTTTTTCCAATTAGCATATATATGTCTTGCACAATTTCGATGTTCTGCTTGTGGCAATAGCCATGAAACTGCATTCATTAATCCCTGCAACCAAAATCAACCAATGAAAAAGAAATATGTCATAGCAATGATTGTACTAGTGTAGTGTAATGGTAATAAAAAAAAATGAGATATCACCTTTTGCTTATCACTGATAAAAGTCCAACCTTCACCTGTGCCCACATTCAAGTCAATAAATAACCGAGTGAGAATACAAGTCCATGATGCCTCAGACTCAACTTCCACAACTGCCCAAGCTATTGGAAACATTTGATTGTTTCCATCTCGTCCAATAGCACATAATAACATACCTTTCAATCCAGTCTTAAGAAAGCACCCATCCAAGCCTATGACATGCCTACATCCTGCTAAAAACCCATTTTTCAACTCATCAAAGCCTACATAAAACCTCTCAAATACTTTGGTTGCTGGGTTGACCTCCATCATGAATGTTCCATTTTTGCTAACTCTCTTGAGATCCTCCAAATAAGATCTTAGCATATCATATTGCTTTCCTATATGCCCTCTTATATGACTAAGGGCTGTCCATATGGCTCTATAGCATTTTTTTTTGTTAAGGATCAGGGTAAACCTTTCTCTTGCATCTGTTTGCATTTCAGTAGCTGAATAAGTGAGTCTGGCTCTAATCTTAGGCATGTACTCTCGAGCAAGCCATGTAGAAGTGGCTTGCCGCCTTGTGAGGCTTCTATTGCAGCTATGCAGACTTCCAACTCTCTTTATTACAAAAGTCTTCTCAGCTTGAACCCAACTACCATACAACCTCCAACCACAACCACTTGCACACTTTGCTTCCATTCTTTTCTTTTGACTCCTTGGCCAAAAAATGTCAAATCCATTAATCACAGCATATTTTTGCACAGCATTCTTGAACTGTTCATGAGATTCAAATCTCATGCCTAGACTAAACATATTCTCATTATGGTCACACATAGGATCATACCTATTAACCATTTGTCCATTTGTGCTATTAGTTTCTTCAAAATCATCAATATCGGGACCACTTAGAAGTTCATCATCCAATGTTGCATCTTCATCATCATCCCCCCTATCTTGTGGAACAACACCAACCTCCTCCTCCATTCTTATATCGATGGAACCTTCAGGTAAGTCTCCACTATCATCCACCTCCTCTATTATTACTTCCCTAAATTCTTTCCTCATCTCCCTTGTATTGATCTCTTCATCATCGGATATATATATTTCATTATCACATAAGTCTAATGAACCATCGTCACTGTCACTTTCATTCTGTGTAAAAAACACAAAGTCATACGCTGGAAACTAAAAACAATATTCAAACGTAAAGGGTGAACAATTGAATGAACTCACCATTACTTCTTATTCAACCTGCAACACTTCAATTCTCCACAAGTAAAACGACAATCAACCTAGAATCCCAACTAGCCCAATCCTATAAAACAGAGGTAGAGCAAAAAATTAGACATTTAAAGTTCAATGTCGGACTTATCATGCTAATCAAATTCCTAGTAAGACAGCAATAACTCTACTATTTGTAAGGCATAATAAAAAGTGATGACACACTTCACATTGTGAAGAAGCATTTCACACAACAATAGCTTATTGATCAGAAGCTCTAAAGAAAAGAATAAGTTCTTGCTCCCAATATCTAAACACATGACAGCCCATTTGAAATACATAACTATTTGAACTAATCCAAAATGATAAAATAGGAGTAAGGGAATTTGAGCTTCCCAAAAAATATGATCGTAGACATGACAATGAATGAAGAGTTGATTGCAGCCAGGCTACTCTGTTTACAAAGTGAATTGTATATTGTTTATGGGACATTTTGTGCTTAGGATTTGTACCACGAGCTCTTAGGCATTCTGCTCCTTTTAAATCTTCCATAAGATGAATGTGGTGAAGTGCAAAAGGCCAGGTTTAAGCTAGACCAAGATCCTGTGGAATTAGCAAATAGACCAAAGAAAGTAGGCAAATCGAATTTTATACTATATTTGTGGCTAAAAATATTAGCTGCAGCATTTCCTGTTTCTTTTTTTTGCACATTGCAGATAACTATAAATAACCAGCATGATGTTAGGGGGAAAGTATACTATCATGTAACATAACCAGCATGATGTTAGGGGGAAAATATACTATCATGTAACATGTGACTTATATTGGTGAAACGATACTTGCAAAGTACCAAACTTCCCTTATTTCACAATCTGCTCTGTAAGTCTCATTTTTGACAATTTACATGCATAGTTTGATAGTTCTAATAAAACACCTAAGCTGTCCAATTAAGCATAATAAATTCCCAAGTGGCTCAGATTGATTGTCTTGATCTACGAACTAATTAGAAAAATCATGATATACTAAATGCCCAAGTGTCCTTCCTGATACTTTTAAATGTTTACGAGGCAATTCTCCTAGAAAACTTAAGTGTCTAGTGGTTTTGTCAATCGAGTCATTATCCTAACAAAATGTTCCACTTCTCTGGAAATGCCTCAGTAAAATATTTTTAAGCATGACATAAAATTTGCATATAAGTTCAATAATTAGCTCATAGATGATGTCTGCCTACTCTGATTCAGTAACTTTCATTCATATCTTCATAAAGAATTTTCGATTTTGATAACTCCAGTAGCTAAACTGCTCAAAGCAAATATATGGTGCAACCAAACAATTCACAACAGAAAATCACAACTACTCCAAAGTTTACCATGAACTACATAGATCCCAATGATGAGAACTAACCTGGGTAGCTCAACCATCAAATGACCCAGCTAAAAGCACCTCTATGGCTGAATTTGGCCGAACTACGCAAGCCGTCCGAAGAAGTTGTAGAGCTCTACAAGCATTATCAATCCTCATCTGTTTCTCTTCCCCACAAACATGGCACTTCACCTTAGCACGCTGCACTTTTACACTTCCATTAGGATGGACAAGTCTTGTTTTTCCAACTTTTATCACCCATTCTTCATATGCCCCTGCAGACAACAGAAGAAAAATTACTCGATAGGCGTGAAAGTATCAACAGAGTCCAACACTCCAAGTCATGACATATCCACCTATGGCCATGATCAAATTCATTCCAAGCCATAAGATTCTAAAGACCTAGCAAATTCACAAGTTCATT
This sequence comes from Eucalyptus globulus, assembly GCA_014182545.1. Taxonomy (NCBI): domain Eukaryota; kingdom Viridiplantae; phylum Streptophyta; class Magnoliopsida; order Myrtales; family Myrtaceae; genus Eucalyptus; species Eucalyptus globulus. The sequence continues at coordinate 40,200,498 of CM024721.1, read as the reverse complement.
AAGCCTAGAAAATTTCAACTGACTTCAGTTCTTGTGAGGTAGATCACTTCTAGACAAACCATCGAGCACATGGTGACCGTAATTTAATATGTCCAATAGCAAAGAGTTGAATGCCTTCAACGCTCTGTCAACTTCAACCCTTAAGCAAGCACAGATCCTTCGAGCCTAAAATTTTCGAGGGAAACGATGTCTCCGAGCGAACGAGTGTGAATATGTGCGAGAGTGACAGTTTCCGTGTGAGAGAATGAGCGAGCAAGTCAGCGCGCGAGATCTTCCAACAGATTGAAGACTGCCCGCACACTTATTCGCTGAAGAAAGGAAACCATAGACAGAAGGAGGAGGAGGAGGAGGAGGAGAAGAATACCTTTAGATGCTCTATCCTTCGACCTTAAGGAAGCATAAATCCTTCGAGGCCAAATTTTCCAACGAAAAGGACGTCTCCGAGCGATCGAACGTGTGTATGTACAAGAGCGAGCGTCTCCGTGTGAGTGAATGAGCGAGCAAGCTAGTGCGTGAGATCTTCCAACGGATTGAAGACTCCTGCGCCCGAACTCACCGACGAAATGAAACCCTAGAAAAAGTTTTCCCCAAACTCACGAGCCGTGCGTTCAGAGAAGAAGAGAAAGAAGAGAAAGCCCAGAACAATTTTTCCTTGTTAGATATCTGACGTGGAAATGCCAGGTCGGATGACCGTGAAGGAGAGTTAACGGCAGGCCAGATTTGGGACACGAGTAAAAGTTGGTGCTTTTTTTTTTTTTAAAACAAAATAAAGTTCGGGCCAGATTTGTCCCAAACACTAAAGTTCGTGCTTTTTTATGGAATTGGCCCCATTTTCCACTATCTTTTTCGAACTTTTTTTCTCTTACTTTTTAATGTGATTTTACATTATTTTTTATAAATTTACCAAAACTATAATTTTATGTACTTGACAATATAAATTGACGTACCAAAATACAATATTGTTGTTTCGCTGGAATTAAATCAATGACAAAATATTTTTCACCAAAATTCGTTTTTGCTTTGTTATCAAGAATAGATAGATTTTGTGACAATTTTGGACATAAGTCTTATCAATGGCTTACAAGAAACAACTATGCTTCCATGGAATTTAATCAATGATGAAGTGCAATAACATAAAAATGCTTCGCCAGGCGATGAAATATCTAGAAAGCACATTTAAGGTAGAGGAATTGAAAAATAATTGAAATGTAACATCAATAAAAGAAAACAGGTTTTTATCATAATTGTTGGGAGGGTTTATAAAGAATTCAATGTGTCTATTAAAAGCTTACAATTGACATTTACAAATGGTTATTTAATTTAAAAATATAACTTCCTAATCCTTATTCAAAACAAATAACTTCCTAATTATATGTGTTACAATAAATTAAATTATTTGCAATTTGTTATCATCTAGTATCACTTAGCTAAAAGAGTATCCATATCCAAAAATATTGTTACTTGGCAGTTACACTTCGACGTAAGTGATTCCATCCCATATAATATATGTTTGTGTAAAAGTACTGAGGAATTTTGGAATGAGAATTCTATCCTTCATTGCCATAGAAACGTAACATATATACAAGAAGATACAGTTATCAAACAAACTCCTAATTAGGCTAAACTACCAAAAATACAAGGATCACACAATAAACAGATATGCATACAAAACTTCATAAGTAAATGGCCTAAATAAAAGGCCTAAATAAAAGCAGATCCCTTTTCAATATATTTGCTTTTCCAATACCCCCTCAAGTTGGAGCATGGAGATCTCGAATGCCCAACTTGTGAAGAAGAAAGTTAAATTGATCCTTTCCCAACGCCTTCGTGAAGATATCGGCCGGCTGCATTGAACTACGTACGTAATATGTTTGAATGTTGCCATTAAGTATCTCATTACGAATAAAATGACAATCCACTTCAATATGCTTGGTACGCTCATGATAAACAAGATTGACGGCTATATGTAAAGCTGCTTGACTGTCACAATACAGGTGCATATGTTGAGAATATGCCACACCAAGAGAATCCAATAATCCTTTCAACCACTTAAGTTCACAAACTGTAGTACTCATAGGCCTGTATTCAGCTTCAGCAGATGAGTGAGACACTATCTGTTGCTTCTTAGTCTTCCACGAGATAGGTGATTCTCCCAAAAGAACAAAGTAACCGGTCAAAGGTCATCTCGTCAAAGGACAACTAGCCCAGTCAAAATCGCAGTAAGCAGACAATTTGAGGTCACAATTGGCACGCAACATAATACCATGACCTAGATTTCCTTTCAAATAACACATAACTCTCACAGTTGCCTCCCAATGGGCTTTCTTTGGCCACTGCATGAATTGTGCAAGAATATGCACACAGTAACACAATTCAGGTTGAGTTATTGTTAGATAAATAAGCCGACCCACTAGTCGCCTATACTAAGCAGGGTTGTCTACATCATCGCTCTCAGTAAGGGCTAGCTTGTGATTTTTTTCAAGAGGAGTTTTAGCCGGCTTGGAACCCAGCAATCTGACCTCAGAAATCATATCCAACGCATACTTATGTTGACACAAGAAAATGCCATATGAGTTTCTCACCACTTCAATTTCCAAGAAAAATCAGCTTCCCCAAGTCTTTCATATTAAAACGACTCAGATAGTTCTTAAACTTTTGCACAGTGGAAATATCATTACCGGAGATAATGAGATCATCAACATAAATAAGCACATTCAATTGAGCAGTCCCAACTTGAAAAGTGAACAAGGAGTAATCTAAATATGATTGCTGAAATCCATAAGCTTTCAAAGATGCAGCCAATTTCGCAAACCAACATCTAGGTGCTTGCCACAAACCGTATAGAGATTTCCGAAGTCTACATACCTTCCCTGGTGATTGAGAGGCAAATCCAGGTGGCATCTTCATGTAGACCGCTTCCTCTAAATCTCCATGTAAGAAAGCATTTTGAACGTCCATCTGATGAAGTTCCCAATTCTTTGCAGCCGCAACGGCAAGAAATGCGTATAGTGCACATTTTTGCCGTAGGAGCAAAAGTCTCCTGATAATCTATGCCTTCAACTTGATTATTTCCTAGTATCACCAACCGTGCCTTTAATTGTTCAACACTTCCATCAGACTTGTACTTAATTTTATACACCCACTTGCTCCCAATTGCTTTCTTCCCAGGTAGCAAATTTTCAACTGTCCATGTGCCATTATCTTCTAAAGTCTGTATTTCTTTACTCATGGCCTCTCTCCACCGTTCATCTTTAATTGTTTCCGCATAAGAGTTTGGTTCATGTCCTGCAGTAATCGCTGCCAAGAAACACTGGTGTTGCCAGAAAATTTTTCATAACTCACATAACGTGCTATAGAATAAGGCGTACCTGAGGAATCAGATTGGGCAGATGAGCATGTCAAGGGGCTTATTTTCATGGTGTTTATCACATAATCTTACAAACGAATAGACGGTTTCTTGACCCTTTGTCCCCTGCCTAGCTGCTCTTCGACAACTTCACTTCTTTCCACGTCCTCATTGTTTGTGTGGATCAATTCCTTCATTTCATGATTCACCTCATTTTCTCTATCTACACTTTCGACGTGCTCCTCTCTCAAGTCACTTTTTAAATCATCAACTTCATCACCCAACTCCATAAGTCTATTTTTAATGAGTTCATCACTTACTGTTTTCTCATCAGCATATGGAAATTCTATTTTAGCAAAAACTACATCTCTTGATACAAAATATTCACCAACTTCTAAATCATACAATCTCCACCCCTTCTTTCCCAACGGATAACCAACAAAAACACATCAACGACTTCTACTAGCAAATTTATCTTTATCCCGATTTTGATTATGCGCATAGCACAAACAACTAAAAATCCGAATATGTTTGTAAGAAGGAGGTTGGCCAAATATAATCTCATATGGAGTTTTACCATTCAATAATATAGATGGAGTCTTGTTAATCAAATACCCAGCTACGAGTACACATTCTCCCCAAAATTCTATGGGTAAATTTGCTTGGAAACGCAAAGCTTTTGCAACATTAAGGATATGGGAATGCTTTCTTTCCACTCAGCCATTTTGTTGAGGTGTTCCAACACAAGAAGTCTGATGCAATATCCCATGTTCATCAAAATATTCTTTCAAACACAAAAATTCACTTCGGTTATCACTTCTAACGATTTTCACATTTTTCTCAAATTGGCATCTAACCATCACAATAAACTTCCTAAGAACACAAGCCACTTCATTTTTTCCATTTAGCAAATATATCCACACAACACGAGAGTAATCATCAACAATTGTCAAGAAATAAATTGCTCCACATGAAGCTGGAACTCTATAAGGTCCCCACAAATCACAATGTATCAATTCAAAACAATCTTTTGCTTTATTGTCACTAGAAAAGAAGATCTCTCTTGTTTGTTTTGCTCTAAACAAACCTCACAAGTTTTATTGGTTTTCCTAACCATTTTGCCAGCTTATGGAATTAACTCCACCACCTTAGAAAAAGGATGACCCATTCTTTTATGCCAAAGCTCAAAGGATCCCATATCAGCCACCGTGCAAGCATGTACCGAAGTCACTCCCTTGAGAAAGTAAAGCCCCTCGTGTTGCTCACCCGCTCCAATCAAGTTCCTCGAATTTAGGTCCTGGATAGCACATATTTTGTTAGTGAGTTGGATAACCAAATTTGAATCATTAAGAAGTCGTGATACATAAATCATATTGCATTTCAAATTGGGCACAAAAAGAACTCGGCACAATTTCAAGTCTCCTCCAAGCAACATAGTTCCTTCTTTCACTGCCATGGTCTTTTCTCCATTAGGTAACTCGATTGAGCATGTCACAATGCCATGCAATTCCCTCAGAAATGCCAACGTTCCTGTCATATGGTGGGAAGCTCTTGTGTCAATAATCCAAGGAAAAATACTCTGTTTACCTGTCAGCCTCTAATGGGCACCATTTTGATGAGAACTTAACATTCCCAGTAAAGTTGCCCACTGCTCATCATTCAATCCACTAAGACCCTTTCGATTTGAATCCGTCACAACTCCTCACCCACCATCAACTCCAGTTGCCTGTGAGACGTTGGCACGAGCACCTCCTCCCTTGTTTCTTCCACCTCTATTATTGTGCTTTTGACCACTACCTTGTCCAGCAAAGATTCCACGTGGTCTATTACCCCACCACTCTGGATATCCTATCAGCTGGAAATAACTTTCAGCATCATGTCCCTCTCGATTGCAATTAGAACAAAAAGGGATTTTATCTTTATCCCCCCTTGAATTTTGACCACCTGCCCGGGTTGCAAAACTCATGGGATTGCTTCTTTGATCCTTGGTTTGTGTCATGGTTCGCACTCGCTCTTGTTGAACAACCATAGCATAGACGCGATTCAGATTAGGCAAAGGTTTAGTGCTCAAAATATTAGCATACACTGTTCCATATCCTTCTTCATCTAAGCCCATCAAAAATTGATGAACTCTCTCTTCTTCATGCTTTCTTTCCAATTCAATGGAAAAATTGCATTTGCAGCCTGTACAAACACACACTGGTATCTGATCATAGTTATTTATTTCATCCCACAAGATTTTGAGTTTATCGAAATAGGGCACGATGGGTTGACCATCCTACCTACAATTGGTCGAATCCGATCTTAGTTGCTGCATCCGCGGACCATTCCCAATTGAGAATCTCCGTTTGATATCCTCCCACAGATCTTTCACATTCTCCATGTGAGAGATAGTTGAGCAAAGTGTCAGCTCAATGGTATTAAACACCCAAGAAACCAACATGGAATTAACCGTCCACCAATCTTCAAGTTCCAGCGAATCATTTGCTGGTTGCTTGACAAATCCATCAATAAAACCATATTTCTTCTTGGCTTGTAATGCAGTCCGCATAGCTCGTGCCCATTCTTCATAATTCTCACCCTTCAACTAAACTTGGGTAATCAAGTTACTCGGGTTGTCATTCGAATTCAGTGTGTAAGAGCTAGAGATTTTCTTGTCCGTTCCAGAACTCTCCTCACATTTTTTTTCCATCAGCCATGGCTCTGATATCATGTAAAAGAATTGAGGAATTTTGGAATGAGAATTCTATTCTTCATTGCCATAGAAACATAACATATATACAAGAAGATACAGCTATCAAACAAACTCCTAATTAGGCTAAACTACCAAAAATACAAGGATCACACAATAAAAAGATATGCATACAAAACTTCCTAAGTAAACAGCCTAAATAAAAGGCCTAAATAAAAGCATATCCCTTTTCAATATATTTTATTTTCCAATAGTTTGCGGTCGACAATTTCATTGGTTGTCCTTGCTCTTCAAGTGATGGCATAGCCATGATTTCCCATGATGACCAACAATTGGCCTGTCCCTCATGTTTATTGTCCGTCTCTTCAGCAAAGCTGCAGGGTCATCGCCTATGTTAAGAGCCTTCTTGCAGACCACACGACAGATCTGAGTGAACACCTTCAACAAGGCACTCGTGCCTCGAAAGCATCGTAGTCCATAAGAAAGTGCATCTCTAGTAGAAACTGCTTTGAGACGATGCAGGTCCGCCTTGTTTCCACTTAAGGCCATCACTTCACATTCTGGAACATTTTCAGCAATGTTATAAGCTCCTGCTGTCACTTCATATTCTTCGTCCAGCAATGTGGATATATAATACGGATTCTGTGGAATACTGATGCCCTCAAAAGAAAATTTCTGGGTCGGATGCTAGGCGTGTTTTTTTTTCCAACCAGAACAAGAAGCTTCATTCCTAAACCAAAAGGAGCACCTACACCGATCATCTCTGAAAGTCAGGACCTCATTGAATGTTCAGCCCACTAAATGCATGAGGGACAACTTCCCTTCGATATCATGGGTCACGAATGAATTCATGAACTCTCAAACAAAACAATTTACGGGAAAGTGACTGTCGACAAACCAACTGCAGTGAAGACGCGCTATTGAGTAATAGAAAATTTAGGATATGACAAAACTGGGAAGAGGACCACTATAACTATGAAAAAAAAAAAAACATGATACGAAGCAACCATTTCTAGAACTAGGAAGCCCAGTTGGCTGCAGCTTCCCGAATTTCCCTTGAGATTAGTTTGGCATCGGCACCTATGCACAACCAGAATCGAATCACAGGAAGCTGCAAGCAGCAAATTAAGGAAATAGTATCAGGTTATTCAAGCTCAACTTCTTGCATTTCCAAAGAAATTCTCTCTGCATTTTCCTCTATCACTTCAAAATTGAATTTGGCAACATATGCTTGAAGTCCTAAGAAAAGCAGAAAGCTCACGAACGATACATGAGGCTACAGGAACATGGAAATACAGAGCAAACCAGGAAAGATTTAGTTAAGCAGCGTTTAGTTAAACAGAAACAACATTCTATGTATCCATTTATATGTCAATTCTTAGTTTTCTTAACCCCCTGCTTTGTTGATGAGTCATTAAAATTATTTGCTGTTCATATGTCCAACATTTTTGGTATTTTTTATTTATATCACGCCTTTGCTGAAATGATTTCACTAGTTTTTAGAATCTACTAAAGGGAAGACAGCAGACTTTCTTAGCTAGTTAACTACTATACTCAAGCTATGACAAGGGTAAAAATTAACTCTACTCAATGACGATCTTGTTAAACCTCTTGTTGACTTCACAATTGAAGTTATTAGGATGAACATCTTGGCGAGTTTAGATTGCATTTTATTAGAAATATTTTGTAATCAGTATGTATATGAGGCTGATTGAATAAGTAGGGTCATTTGGTGAAGATGGAGGGAGAAGTTAAACAAGACAGGTTGGTAGACAGTTGCTGCCTTGTTGATGTAGGGGAGGGAAAGTAATAACTCGGACGGTTATCTGTAAGATTTAGTTAAGTCAATCGATCAAAACAAAAAGAAAAGATAAGCTGTGTCGTGCATTGTCTTTGTTGATAATCCAGTGAAGCTTAGCATAGTTTATAGTCTCATTGCTAAAATTTACTGCAAGAGAGTTTAATTTGAGCCCTCATTTGGACCTCCTGTCGAAGTGTAATGTTAAAATTATTCACAATTAGTCATAATCAAATATTTGATATATGAGATTAAAGAAAGATCCCGGATATCAGATTTAGAAGCTACAGCAATTCACTGCTTATCCCAAAAGAACACTTTAGCTGCCCAGTCCATATTTTATATTTTAGGTTATATTGCATCCCACTAGCTAGCAGGCTCAAAGTTTAATATAAGTCAGTGCTTGCATATATTTATCAGGAGCATCTGAGGTTTCTTTATGAATCTCATCTGAGACAAATCCAACTAGGAAGAATGGGACAGGACAATGGAAAATCTTAATGTCTTTTGTTTCTTTTCTTCCTTCCCATATAGATCAGAAATCTGCATTGCTGTCTGTAGCAGAATGTAGAGTTGCCTATAAAAGTAATATCTTTCTCATTAAACCCCACAATTTGATTGACTTCGTATATAAATTGATTCTTTTTTAGGGAGTGAACCAAGTTAAAAAGAATCATCCGATTCAGTCACGATTCATTTACAATTCCGCTCCGATTGACCAATACAGCTATGATTGTTTCAATCAAGTGCATCACTTAATGTTACTCCAAAATTCAGTGGTCTAACAACTTGAAACCTTATTTGAGTTTGATAGTTAAATACATACACTGAACAAGTAGATGAAGGCTAAAAAATGCATGTTGGAAAGAGTAAGGATATTCCTATATGTTATAACCATGCCAACCATGAAGCCGATCTTGACAATCATTCTCCGACAGTTTCTCCACGTTGGAAAAAATGAGGATATTCTTATATGTTATAACCATGCCAACCACGAAGCCAATCTTGACAATCATTCTCTGACAGTTTCTCCCCTTTTGTTTTGTTGAATCATCATCCATCATATCCATTCCCTTCTCCTTTCTAGTATTGGTTTCTGGTGCTCATTGTTGCAATCTTATTTCCTGCAGAGCGTTTAGCCCCCACTCAGCAACAAAGAGCAGAAGCTGCCAAGAAGCGAGAGGAAGAGAAAGCAGGTAAAGTCTTTGAGGCTACTATATTTTTGTCCATCTTACGTAGCCCTTATCGCCAAAACTGATTCAAAAACTCTCTTTCATCTACAGCCAAAGAACAGAAGAAGGCAGAAGCTCGCAAATGATCCTTAGAGAGCACACGGAGGAGTGTTCTCTTGCAAAACAACAAAAAAGAATATGCGAAGATTATTGACATCACTTTTCTATTTTGGCAATTGGTGCAGACAGTGTAATTTCTCTTCCCAGTATTACTACTGAAAGCATGCCGTACTGTACTCGATTGGCCTTCCCATGTGTAAAGTCGTTTGTGGTCAGTATCTAGAAAATTGACGATGTTCAGCTTGTTTGCAGAGCATTTTTTTGCTCAGAAGTTACTACAGCAGGTGACTGCTCTTTCCTGTGCTAGTTCAGGCTAAGTAAATTCTGGAAGTAAGACTACAGAAGCGCAGATGAAAAGGATTGATTTAATAATAGCCGATTTAAGGCTCTGATCACTTGACTCAAACCAACCTTGAATCATGATTAGAAATATCAGTTTTTTCAGTTCATCTGAGGAAACAGGTCTTTCTTTACGAGGAAAAAGGATTCAAAATATGAATCAGCAAAGTTATTATATCTGATTCTGTGACCATAACTGGAAAATCTTCCATCAACCCAAGAGCTAAGGCAAATGTTTCCAGACGTTGGTATGGGGTTCAAACTCTCTTTGAGACTCAAATCTACTTTAAGTAAATAGATGTATCATCTCAAAGCCAGCTCTTCCCTGAAAATGACTCTGGATGACACAATTCTTGGGCTACATTCCAAAACTAAACCCATCTTGAAGCATAGGACTCAAATTCACGACTCAGTTAATCTAATGCATCATTACCATGTCTACTTAAGCAACGATTTGCTGCTTTCTTGTTAGGTATTTACAACCAAATGTTCGTGGTTTGGTCAAGGATGATATTGTATTTTCGGTGTGCGTTCTGACAATTGGGACGGCCATGTGCTCGATAAACTAACTGGGATGGAGGAGCAATGACAGTTCTAACAAAATGCACTTTTGCTTGTTCCAGTTGCATCTCAATAATTTCTTGTGGATGTTTGATCGGCATAACGCTACCTAGAAGTGGCAATTCAGAGAGAGAGGACAGAGTTTGAACCCACGAGATTAACGTGAAGAAGCTGAAGAAATGGAGACCTAGGGTGAGTGTGACGAAGTAAATGGGTACCCGCCATGCCTGACCTATTCATACATTTTCATTCGTGCTTCTTTCAGGGTTTGAGAATTACTTGTTCCAGGTGTGCAGGCGAGACCTGAACTCAAAATGAACAAATCAAGAACCTAGTGGATCAAATCCATTTGTTTCTGCTATGAAAGAGATGAGCCTTTCCAATCTTGACATTTCACTTTTTAAATGAGACTTCTCCTTTTACGAACAACTTCTGATTTTCACCATCGTTCAGTTTCAAGCAACCCTGTCTTTCCATCTCAGTTTGATAAATGTTCCTGTTCGTGCAAATGACTACTATGTAAACTTACAACCAAACCACTCCCCTCTTTTAAGTCATTGGAACCAAAATATTTTGGACTCTAATGGGCGACCAATAACCCCCAAAATTTAACCATTAGCTTGCCAATTCAAGACTCCAGTAGGGATCCAAGTGACAAAAATCTTAGCCACTCAAAGCCATCACTTCACATTCTGCCACATTTTCCGCAATGTAATGAACTCCTGCTGTTACTTCATATCTTCACGCTGCATTGTGCATACACAATATGAATGTTATGAAATACTCGTGCCCTCCAAAAGATTTCTCTGTCAGCCACTAGGCCTGTTTCTATTTTCCAGCGAGACCAAGAACCTCCATTCCAAAAACAAGAGGTGCACTGGGACCGTTCATCTCTGGAGGTCAGGACCTCATTGACTGATCAACCCACTAAATTGATGAGGGACAACTTTCCTTTAATATTTAGGGTCATTAGCGAATTCATGAATTTGTGAAAACCATTTACAGGAAAATGGAAGCGAATGACAAGGCAATACAAGCTTCAACATAAAGATTACGGAATCCTTGCATATGATTTTTGACAAATCAACAACAGTGAAGACGTGCTATGAGTATTAGAAAACTTAGAACATGAGAGACCTAGTGAGAGGACCACTACAACAATGAGAAAACGACATAATGTGAAGCAACTATGTCATGAACTAGGAAGTCATAGTTGGGTTTAGCAACGGCTTGCCTGTGTTCTTTGAGACTTGTTTTGCATCTGGCACCTATGTACAACCAGAGTTAAATCATAGGATGCTGCAAGCAGCAAACCAAGGAATAGCATTAGGTCATTCAAACATAACTTCTTGCATTTCCAAAGAAATTCCCTCTGCTTTGTCCTCTATCACTTCAAATTGTACTTGGTAAAATATGCTTGCAGTCCTAAGATTGGGACCACTGAATTGGTATGTATTGAACTAATGTGATAAGATAACAGTCTTTTTTTCCTTACTGCTGACGATAGCCCTGAGAGAAAAATGAAGACAGATAAAGGAAAGACAGAGAAGAAAAAACCAAAATTACATTAAAAAAAAAAAAAAAGCTCAATAAACTAAGACAAATAAAAAGCAAAAACAACTAAAGTGACCCTGCCAATCATGTGATGGCAGGAAAAAGAAAACGGAACCATTTGCATAGATGATGGACCATGCTGATGCAAAAATGCTCACATAGTTTGAGCTAAAACTCAACATATAATAATCAGAGATCCAAGAAGTAAACTGTGATAAGATGTCCAGATATATGCTGTCAAAGGAAGTGTAGTGTCTCCAAGCACCCAAAAAGTAAAAAAGGGATCAACACTAATGTCTTTCCAAATACAAGATCTCACTCTCTTTGTTGAATAACTCATACTCCAAACATTTGAAAGACGCTTCATGTTCAAGCTCTTTAGAAACATAGATTGACATCAGGGATCCTTTCTCCCGATATCAGTTGATCCACTGACTTCCTCCTCTTGGTCGATCAACTAATCTGATCATCAGCATTTTGTCGATAACAGGGTCTCAGCTAGAGCGAAATTATGAGACCATCTGCATGTCAACGCCATCATCTAACTCAAGGACCCCATCATCTAACTCAAGGATGTCGAATTGCCCATAATCCTTGGCAAACATACGAGAAATTTTTGTGTTTTTTAATCTCAAGATTCTCATAGAAGACAATCCTCTAATGTCACAATCTCCAGCCATTCTCGTGCAGTGGGTGAAATCCAACTCTTCAAGCTTCCCAAGAATTTTTATGGCTTCGGGAAATTCTTTAATGGAAATACAAGCCATCTTTAGCACTTCAAGATTTTTCAAATCCTTGAATGAGGAAGGTAATTTATTAATTGACGTGTAGGACAGGTCCATTTCTTTTAGCTGAACAAGCTGTCCCATGGAATGTGGAAGTCCTCCTAGGTGTTTGCAACTTCTTAAAGTAAGTTTCTGAAGCTTCTTTAACACTCCAATGGAATCAGTGACTTCTTTCAAAAGTTCACATTTGCAAGCACTGAGAATTTCAAGGGCTGGCAAAGAGTCTTCCATGAAATGAAGACTCACAATTTTAGTTCCATCAATGAGAAGCTCCCTCAATACTTTCAAGGAATACAGTGCTTGTGGCAAATCCCTAATATATTTGCAATTCTTAATGTTTAAGGTAACTAAATTCTCTAAGCTAAATATGGATTTATGATATGTTGGTAATAATAATGGACAACCTTCCAGGATCAAGTGTTCCAAAGATATTGAGGTAGGGAATTCCAGAGATGCTATGATCCATAAACAACCTTTCAGGTTCAGAACTTTCAATCTCTTAGCCTCCTGCCAAAACAATATGATTCATATGTTTAGTTAATACTTAAACAACAATGTCCTAGGATAAAGTGCAGGTGCATTTGTTCATAAAAAAAATAAAACAAGCACACACATGCCTTACCTGCATCAATCTTTTCCAATCTCTTAAATTCATTTGGATTGGGCTTGAACATAAACTGAGAATTACCAATTTCTGAATATTAAATGCAAACAACTTAGATATCTTGTTGCATCCACGCCAATCCAGCCATACTAGCTTTGGAAGAAGACTCTTAGGATCTCCTTCAATATCAGCACAGTCCAAGTCAAGAAACCTCAGATTCGATAGACGATGAAATTTTTCACAATGAAAACAGTCGATTTCTTGTTCATCTTCGTATTTGAGGGTTACACGAAGAGCTTTAACCTTTTCGGTTCCCTGCCAATTCGGTTGACAAAAGGAAGTGAAAAACTAGCATATAGATGTATGCAATGAAACAATAACATATTTTCATATCCTGAGAAAACTTAACTAGAATACTGATAAATCTCAGTGTGATTTTACCTCGCTTTTGCTTAATGTCATTTGGACATCTCTGTAATCCCACAACCTACTGCGCTCCCCGGGGCTTATAATATTTTCGTTCTCGACAATTTCTCTTCCCAGCACTTTTAATTGGTTGTGCATCCAAAACTTATTTTCTTTAACTTCTAGAAAGAACACATTCTGAAGTTCATCAACACCTCTATTTGGGCGACTTTCACAAACCTCCCACATGCAAAAGGGGATTGTCTTTTCAACCTCCGTAAAGAAACATGCTATATCTAGAAATATTTGTTTTGTCTTTTCCTCCAAAAGATTATAGCTTTTCATCAACAAATCTTTTATATCTTTTCCCGGTTCTCTTTCTAATAGTTGCAAAGTCTCTCTCCATATTGATTCGCTCTTCCTTTCCTTCCTACACAAATACAACGCCACAGTTTTAATAGAAAGAGGAAGGTTTCCGACGGCAGAAATGATGTCTTTTGGCAGAGAACCGTAGTTTTCTAGGGGAAAATTCAGTCGAGAAGCATGTTTATAGAAAAGTTCAAGAGCATGACCATCATTCATAGGTAAAACCTCGTGTTCCTTGATTTCTCCATCCTCGTAACCTTCTATGACATTTTTGTTTCTGATTGTTAGGATGATTCGGCTTCCCAGACCAAACCAAGTTAGTGACTCAGCCAATGGTTTAATTTGGTTGAAGTGGTCCACACCATCCAAGACAACGAGAACTCTTCGTATTCGGAATAGTCTTTCTATCAATGTGCTACCCTCATTCGACGTTTTCACATCTGGAGGGTCTCTTCTATTGAGGTCTTGAATTAACTTCTTCTGCAGAGATACCACTCCATTCTGTTCAATATCATCTCGAACATTTTCAAGAAAACTGCAACCATCAAAGAGGCAACTGATTTTGTTGTATACCACCTTCGTGAGCGTGGTTTTGCCAACCCCTGGCAAACCGCACACTGCAACCACGCATTTCCCCATCGTCTTCTGTCCTTCAACAACTCGTCCATTCTCATAACTGACACCAAGTTTTTTCATCATATCTCTCACATCTCTGTTTATTCCAACTAAATCTTTAGGCAGGCGTTGCTTATCCGTTCTTAACAGTTGTCTAAGTTGGGAATGAACCTTCTTTATAAATTTGTGATACCTACAAAATGAAAAACAGTTTTTTTTTTTTTTAATCGATAGAAGATGGAAATGCTGGTTACTGCAACATTAGAGAGAAGACAAGACGAGATATGAAAATGCATTGCTATTAAAAAAGAAAAATCCCTAGAAGTTAATTGATCTAGAAGGAGCGTGGTGAGTGTGTTAATACACTAGCCAATTCTCTAATCTTTTCACTCCGAAGGCTAGACAAGTAAAGCAAGACTAATCAAGCCGTCAGACTTACCCCTTGTCCACATCTTCCAATTCAAATCCCAAAATCCCAGCAATATTTGCCAGAGCATTCTTCCACTTTGTGATTGTCTCGGCATCCCTGCGTCCCTCGTGCTTGATGAAGGCCGTTCCATACGTCCCCTGCCGGTATTGAACAACGCAGGGCTTGACGCCGTAGAAAATGGGAAGAATGGGTTTCTCCGACTCCACCATCTGGGCAACTTCCATCAGGCAAGCAGCGCTGGAAGCGAAGTCCCTGGAAAAGACAGGGATGCAGATGTCGGAACGCTTGATGGCTTCCACGATCTTGGTGTTGATCCTTTCACCGGGATTGATCTCTTCGCTGTCTCTAAAAGCCACAATCCCGGAGCCTATGAGGTGGTCGTAGAAGCAATCGATGAAGTTATCGCGGACATCTGGTCCTCTGAAACTGAGGAAGACTTGGTAGTTACAGACGGGCAACTCTTCAGCAGTACCGTTGGCTGACCGTGAGCGGCCACTGGAAAATTGATCACCCATTAGCGTACACAGAAACTCTGGGTCGAATGGAGATCAAGATGCTCAAGCTTGGTTGAAGTCGTTCGAGTTCACAACTCTGGATCTAGAGCGTTGACTTCCATTCTCTTTTAGTCTTCGCTTGCCCCAAGTGAAAGAGTCAAGACGTGTTTCCCCTCTCTCTCTCTCTCTCTCTCTCTTTTTCTTTCGCAGTTCTATCCTTCCAATGACCGGGTCAGACCTCCGAAAGGACAATTATTACTCTGCGGACAGTATATACGCTCTACAAAATTTAATACGAGAGTATAAATTGAGGCAAGGGTCGCGTCCTCCCCAAACGTGGGTCACCAAGCCCTCGCCAAGAACTACCAAGGCTTCGCCCCAAGTCAATGAGGCCCAAGCAACCTCCACAAACCATTTATGGCGATGGGTGACAGCACTAGCCAGTGAGGGCCTCACTTTGTTTTCTGTTTTTTGTTTTTTTTTTTTATACTTTTAGCTTTTTCATTTTTTAATCCAATTTAGTTTATATTTTCTTTTTAGTTTCTAAATATTTTTCTGATGTGGCGCTTGGAAACTGTGAAATTTTTGAGTCAATTGCAAAATTCTATATAAATATTTCAGTACTTAGCAGTTCTTTTCAACAAGCGTAATTGTTCAATCAAATTAGGATATATATTCATGATAGAACATTAAACTTGAACGAAGATAGAGGAGGTAAATCTATTTTGTTGACAACCAAAATAATCCAAATTATGACAATCTAAGGAGAGCCCGTTGTGCGTTATCGACAAGTCAGCTGTAGACTAATATTACAAAAACGAGCGTGCAAATATCAGGGGAAGCTCAGATATTTTGAAAGGAAACAAGAACAATCATCCGGATGATTAATTGAGCATAGCCAAGGCTAAGTAGAACAAAGATAGGTTCCAGTGACCTCGTCATCCAAGTTACACAATGATGAAACGACGATCCACCAAAAGGTTAGACACCTTTTTCTTTAGCTTTGGACTCAAATGCACAATAAACAAACCAGACGGAAGTGCTGGCAACTCATGAAGCATGTCGCAGTGAAGTAGATCAAGAGTCTCCAGCTTAGAAAGAAACTTGATTTCAGGAGGTAAGCTGGAAATAGGAGAATATCTCAGCTTCATAATTCTCAGATTAATTAGCTCCATAATGTCTCCAGGAATCTCCCCTTCTAAATTCGTACATGAGGAGGCATGCATTTCTTCAAGGCTACGTAGATGCCAAATAGAACTAGGAAATTCGCTTATGAAGCAATAGTCCATCTTTAACACTTTCAGACTTCGCAAATTTCTAAAAGAATTTGGCAATTCTGAAACGCCCGTTCCCGAAATATCGAGCTCCTCTAAAGACCTTCCCAATTGGCCAATGGACTCTGGAAGTTCTCGTATCCAATGACAATTCGACAAGGACAAGCGTCGGAGTTTCACCAGCTCTCCAACTCCATCAGGGAGTTCAGTAATGTTTGAATTATCTATTGAGAGTTCTGAAAGTGATGTCAGGCGTTCAAATGAATGGGGCAGGAGACTCAATGATAAGCAATTGGAGGCAGAAAGAGTTTCAAGTTTCTTTGAATCACTTCCCAAGGGAATATCATGTACAGAAGTCTCATCAATGAGGAGCTCTTTCAAAGCTTCCAAGCCACCCAGTTCGGCAGGCAACATGTTGAGTTCAGTGCAGGACTTCAAATTCAGACAAAGCAACTGTTTGAGATCCCGAACAGAAGGATCTAAATGGACCAACCGAGAGCATCGCTCTAGAATCAATATCTCCAAATTGGGGAAGCTAGAAAATGTAGGACTTATCAGTAAGTCAGTGCAACCGGTGAGATTTAAGACTTTCAATTGCTCCATCTGTAAAACAGGAGAGGCAATATTATAAGGTCAATTGTGACATAATTTACAGAATACTTGCATTAGAGCTGTAAATTAAAAAACCACCTTGATTAACCTCCAACCTCCCCAGTCTACAGTGACCTTGCTCCATGAAAGATCAAGAATGACCAGTTCCATTAGAATAAATTTTGTTGCCTCAAAATCCCTCGAGCAACCTTGCCAATTAAGCCACCTCAACCTTGGAAATACATTTGTGAAATTCCCAGTCATGCTTGCATGATCCAATTTCAAGAACCTTAAGTTTGGCATGCTCTTGAAATCGGTTTCCGTAAATGTATGCCGAGGGAGATTTTTGAAGTCAAAGCAAAGGGCTTCCACCACTTCCATTCCCTACATTTGCCAAGAGTAACAAATCAGTCCAAAGCTATAAAACACGATGAGAAAACCTTGCTAAGCGATAAGGACTAAGGTGCTCTCTTTTCCATGTACGCAAAGAAGACCAGATGGAAATTAACTGAAGAACTGGAAAATAAATTAGACCTTATACATCAAGGCTTTCATTTTACAGAAGAAAACAAAAATTGAACCAAAAGCCTTCACCTCTTTCCTGTTGATTACTTCCAGGTCTGTAACAAGCAAGTATTGTCTACTGCGCCTTCCAGGATATTTAGGTTCTTCTTGATCTATAGTTCTGCTGAGGCACTTCAACAGTTTATGCATCCACAGCATGTTGTCTCCTCCAATTTTTGCTAGGGGCATCAAAACAGGGTGAGAAGGCAAAAGATCTTGATTGGGCCACATATATGATGCCATTCGGCTGTCCATGCCATTGGCAAACCACGCTATGTCCCAAAATATTTGTTTCTGCTTTTCATCTAATGCTTCATAACAGAATTTCAAAATCTCCCTACAATCCTTCAAAATCTCTCGCGAGTTCTCCTTTTGCAGTTTTATCAGGTGCTCTATCTTCCTCCAATCTTCTATTGTTTTTCCACGTAGAAATGAACCGATAACCTCAATAAAAAGTGGAACCTGTCCTGTAGCTTCGACAATACGCTTCCCAATTTCAAGATAGCCAGGTATTGAACAGTTTGTTCCTAAAGCATGCTTGCAAAAAAGTTCGAAAGCTCGATCATTATCCATCTCATTCACTTCATACATATGAGCCAAGCCTTGAGAAACATACGTTTGGAGAATTCCACCATTTTCTAAAGTAACAATTATCCGACTTCCAGGACCAAACCAGTCAAGCTGGTCTCCTACAAGATCATCAATATGAGCCTGTTCTTCCACATCATCTAGGACAACAAGAACTTTTATAGTACGAAATACATCTTGGAAAAACTTGATTCCTCCTTCAAATGAAGCAACATCTCCATCTTGTTCAAGAACATCAGTTATCAACTTAGTTTGCACAATCTGAATACCGCCAACATTTTGTGCTGTTTCTCCGATCTTTGTGAGAAAGCTACAACTATCAAAACAAGAGGAGAGTCGGTCGTATACAGCCTTCGCAATAGTTGTCTTGCCAATTCCGTTAGTTCCATGGATTCCCACCATGCGTGGTTTAACCCCATCATCTTCTATTGTCAATAACTTGATTACCTCCTTCACTCGATCATCAATACCAATTACCTGTTCAATTGTGGCAAATGAGGTCTGCAAACTTTCCAACTCCTTAAGATCAAGAAGTGGTGGAATCCATTTCAAATTAGGACACTCCCAGATCCTAGGTGCAGAGAGATTAGGAATTGGTGAAAGGGCATGAAGATCACTTTTGGTGAACTTCACTATAGGTAGTGCACCAATTTCCAAACGCATGAGGCTAGTAAGCTCACCAAGCAGTGGGAGACTTTTGCATGCTGTGCAATGAAACAACCGTAGCTCAACCAACTTAGGCATGCGAGATATCCAGCTTGGAAACCCTGCGCCCCCGTAGCCTCTTATTTCTAAGCTTCGAAGATTTAAGCTTGGCTGCAGCTCTTCGAGTAGAGCTTCATCACTTTCTTTTCCAGCAAACTGTAATATGAGTGAAACTAAGGAATCCTTCTTCTTCAAGTTCACAGCATTTGATTCTGCTACTGCATCTTTTATTTCACCCTTAACTTCAATTCTGAGGCTTCCTCTCAAATGGTTTAACCTGTTCAACTCCCCCAGCCCACCATAATAGTTTGGGCAAGAATCGTCCCCAGGCAAAATGAAATCTGTTAGTGTGTGCAAAAGAGTCAACTCGCCCATCCCTCGTGGCATACAAGATAGGGCATTGCAGTTGCTAATCTCCAGTTGCCTGAGGTTGACCAATTTTCTTATATTCCATGGCAATTCTATTAGCTTGTAACACATATTGAGTCTAAGTACTTGCAAGGTTTCCAATCTTGTCACAGAATCAGGAAGCCTTACGATTCCTTCATTTTCAGAGAGATCTAGAAATGTCAGGTGCTTCAACTCACAAATAGAACTCGGCAACTTCTCAATACCGCTATCATGCAAATCCAAGACACATAAGAACTTGAAACTAGAAATTAATTTGTGAAGAGTTTTTTCACCCACTTGAGTTTCACACCCCGAGCTTTTTCTTTGACTAGTTTTGATTACTGTTCTCAGAGGATATGCTCTGTGTATATATAAATCTCCCTCTGGTAAATATAAAGTTGATTTCCATGATGCATGACGAGTTCTTTCTTTAAGGCCTGGCCATAAACCATAAATTCTTTGATACTCAGGTCCAGCAACACGGCATGCCATGTCATTTACTAAATCATGCATCCTACAAGACATCACATTTCCAATTTCATCTTTAGTGCAGTCTTGAAAAAAATTCCTCCTGAGTAGATCCATGAAATAGTCATGAGCAACATCTTCTATATCCTGATCTATGTTGTCTATGGGCTGGATAAATCCTTCTGCTATCCAGAGACTCGTCAACATTTGTTTATCAATCACCCAGTCTCTGGGAAACAATGAACAGAAGGCAAAGCACTGTTTTAGATGGCATGGGAGAAAACGATAACAAAGCTCAAGTATTGAAATTAACATAGGAAAATCTCCAGGAAAATCTCCAGAAAATTCTAGAATCTCGTCCATAAAATTAGACCACTCAGCTTCAGTTTTCTCGAAGGATAATAGACTTCCAATCATCTGTATTGCCAAAGGGATTCCACCACACTTTTTGACTATCTGCCTCCCGATATATAGCTTAGTTGGATTTCTAGTCTCTTCTTCTTCCCAACAAGCCATTCTCATCAATAAATCAACAGACAACTCTGTTCGAAGGGCCTTAAGATGATAAGATGGGGATGTTGTACTCGTATAGTTCGCAAGTAAACAATCGCATGTAGTTATCAGAATCTTGCTTCCTAGGGCACCTCCCATGAATAAATTTTGCAAGCTCCCCCATACTTGAGGATACACATTGTGCAGATCGTCAATAACAAGGAGATATTTTCGCAGTTGCTCCATGTCATCTGCTCTCTCTGTTGTCTTTCTTCCTCTGATTTTTTGCAATTCCCTTATGAGATCGCGGAAGTTGTCGTCACCCACACAGATCCATATCCTTAAATCGAAATGATTCTTGACCATGTCATCTTCGTACACCCATCGAGCAAGAGCTGTCTTTCCAATCCCTTTCTCACCCCATATTGAAAGGACGGAAACTTGTTCATCAGTGTCAGAGTCTAACAAGAACTTCATAATTGCGCTTTTATCATCCTCTCTCCCTATAATCTCCTCATCGTACACAAAGGAGTCCAACCGCTCTCTTCTCTCTACACGCACATCCTCCGCGCACTCTCGCAAGCCCAAACACCTCCCTTGATCAGCGATGGCTTCTAATCTCTCCCCGATTTCCTTCGCACGGGCGCTCATCTCCAGCCTTAAATCAGGTTTTTCAGAAGGCGAAGAGGAGGAGGGAATTACTTGCTTCAACTTCTCATCTTTGCTCGGCGATTCTCGTGATTGCATAACGTCCAAGTTCCATTCTTCGAGTAAGTCCTCCGCATCATAGAAAGCATCTTTGACATCCTCCAACCATGGTAAGATTCCGAAATTTTTCTTGAATCTCCGCTTTTCCGCATCGGGTACTATACTTCGGAGAAAGGAAACGGTTTTCTTCAGCTCGGAAAATTCGCGGCCAGCGTCCCATAATTCTCCATCATTTGGGAAATCATCCAGAAGTTTAGCTACTCTCAAGACGATTGCTTCCGCCATGGCTCTTCGGAGGTGAAGAGGATCCCGCGCCTCCTCTTTTTTCTTCTGCGGACGCTGAGTCGCGACCTGTTTGGTCTCCTCCCGTTCTATGCCCAGCCGCTCAGTACCGAAAAGACGAAAATACCCTCATTTGCCAGTAGGGGATACCTTTTTGAGAAATGTTTGCAATTTGGCAGAAAAGTGCGAGTTGCAATTATTTATTTCGTTAACCGTCCAGTTTGATTAATATAAAATATAAATGTGACTTTTTTAAATATTTTCTCTTTCTCATGTGATGATGAGGTGATTAAATGATATAATTTTGATCAAAATATTATTTTTAATATAAATTTATTTCAATTAAATAATAAAGAAAAGAAGGAGATAATAATTAAAAATTTTAAAAAGGAAAAAAAAAAATTGAACTAAAAATCATATTTGGACCAAAACTATATCGTTCTAACCTTATATTTTGTGTTTTAGTTTTGTCATCGCCCCGTAAAAGAAATAAAATATTAAAAAAAAAAAAAAAAAAAAAAAGGCACATCTCGCATTTTCTATCGGCCAAGCTAGACACAATCAACATAAGGACTCGATTGCACCATTCTAACAAGTTTTAAGACTTGATTATATTTTTTACAGGTTTTAAGACTTAATTACATTTTTCTGACAAATTTTATGACTTTTAGTGCATATATCCCTTTGAAAATCTATCATCAGCATGAGCAAATGTAATGGTGCAAAGTCTAATAATGTTAATAATTTTGGGAGATATCTAATGTGGAAAGAAGAATGCTACTTAAAGTTCACTAGAAAGACAAAGGATGAAGAGTTTAGGAACTACTCAATGTTTAATCTCTTCCAAAAGATGACACATTAGGATTTGTTAAGACATAATCAACATTGAAAATCTACTGAAAGAGAAGATAAATAAGGATTAGTTAGGCAATGAGGAAACATTGAGTCTACCGGAATTAAAATGTGGACCGAGATAAGCTAGAAAATTTATAGAGAAAAGAAACGAATGCACGACTTTATACTCTTTCCTAAATTCTAATGCAATGTATTACAACATTGAAGCTCACTAAAACGATTCTTTTATGTTGAACAAACTCGTGGCATCGAATGGGGCAAGTACAAAATGAAAATTGGAAGCAAAATGAATAGATGGTGCAATAAAGGTATTGCTTACAAGCACAATGATCAACCCCTTGAAATTTAGTGTCCTATGTTTTATTTTTTGAGGCAATCCCTAAAAAAAGAGCTTGTTGTTATATATTATTATCGACATTGCTACTCTGTACCTCTCATGCACTAGACAATATTTTAATAGATCAAAATTGGTGGTTGATAACTTGTTGATCAAATACAAGGAAAAGTTTTTTTCAATGTTACTCTCACATTGCCTTGCTCCCACTTTCCACTATCTTTTTTCGAACTTTTTTTCTCCTACTTTTTTAATTTGATTTTACATTATTAGTCTATAAGTTGGCTAATTTTATGGAAAATTTTAAATAAGCGCATAAAGTGCCCTCATTTTCTTAAATAAAAGTCTAAAGTAGACAGTGTGTCAAATAATGGTCAAAAGTAGCTATAGTAGTTTTAAATAAGGGTCTAACCTCACAAATCACCAGTCGGTTAAATATTATTGTCGGTTAAGGATATTTTTGACAAAAGACAATTTAAATTTTAAATTATATTTTCTTTTTTCTTTTTTATTTTGTCTCTTTTTTCTTTTTTTTTCCTTTCTAGCTTATGCCGATGAAGGTCTAGCAACCCTCACCATTTGCTGGTGAAGACCGAGATCCTTGCTAGATCATTTGAAGGCAACCCTCACCTAGCCCTCTCCATTGATTAGTCATTGCTTGAGACTAACCACTAGTGAAGAAAAAAGAGAGTACCGGAAAAAAGAATAAAGAATTTAAAAAAATACAAAAATGGTACAAGTTGAAAATGCCCCTACCAACTAGAGTTAGATCATTTTTGAAACTAGTATAAGCACTTCAAGTCCTTATTTGAAACAAAATCTACTTTCGACATTTATGGGAAAAAATAAAGACTCTTATTAGAGAAAATGAGGGTACTTCAAGTCTTTAATTAAAACAATATTTACTTTAGACCCCTATTTTAGAAAATGACTTCAAACCTTTGTTTAGAATTTCTTCCATAATTTATGTACTTGACAACCTATAATTGACATACCAAAATACAATATATTATTGTTTCGCTAGAATTAAATCATCGATAAAATATCTTTCACCAAAAATTGTTTTTAGGTTTTATTAAGAAGAGATGGTTTTTGTGATGATTCTAGACATGAGTCTTATCAATGAAGCACAAGAAACAAATTTGCTTCAACGGAATTTAATAAACGATGAAGTGCGATGACATAAAAAGCTTCGTTGAAATTTAATTGAAGATAAAGTGTAATGGTGTAATGACAGAAAGATACTTGGCCAAAATTTAATTGGCAATGAAATAGTTGGAAAGTATAGTAATAGTAAAGGTATATGAATTGAAAATTAATAGGTTTTTATCATAATTTTGGGGGGTTGACAAAAATTCCATGTGACTATTGAAAACTTACAATCGACTGTTACAAACGGTTATTTAATTTAAAAAAAATATCTTCCCAATCCAATCTTCAAAACATGTAACTTCTTCATCAAACCCGCAGTTACAATAAGTTACATTATTCGCAACCTGTTATTATCTAGTAATACAAGAGTTTGCCATCGATAACTTCATCCTAGATAACTAATGTTTGCCATCGATAACTTCATTGGTTGTCGTTGCTCTTCAAGTTGTCACTTGTTCTTTCATCGATGACTTATACTATTCACCAAATCGCCATTATTGACTAAATTTATCACTTGTTGATCATAACTAAAAGTTGGCCATTTTTTGGCGTTAGTATTTGCTTCCTTTAAAAGAATAAACGATTTGTCGATCATTCAATTCTTTTAAATAAGATAATCAAGAGTGATCGTGCCCCCTTTGTCATCGTCAAATTCAACTTTTCCTTGTCGAATTTTATCTTAGTTAGATTCATGATCTTACTCCTATATTTCTATTAAAGCCATGTTTTATAGAAAGTCCTCATATCGCTCTCTATCTCTATCTTTAAGTGGTCGCTCATATTTAGATACCCTCGCTGCCAATTGAAAGAAATTGGCGAAATATTGACTTTTGAATTTTTCTTTAAGATAGATTTTAGCCCCTTGAAGGCCAAACTAATGAACTCTTTTTCTGAAGATAAAGTAAGGCATCTATTTTTAACCTTCTTAAATTGAACAAATTGATCAACCGACACATTATTGTACCCATAGAGTCTAGCTAAATTAGCAATCGATACCTGAGGTTTCCTTCTCTAAAAATAGAATGTATTTGTCTTTCTATCTCTGCCTAATTATACACTAAATTAGGTGTTGAATTAGGGTAGTAGGTAAAGCAATTTTCAACAAAGACAAAGGAAATAATCGTAAGTCTTAAAAACTTGTTTGTCCCCACTTCCTCGTACCCAACTATAAATTGACTAATACGTTCAATGATGAATTGGTCATCTTGGCTAGTGAAAACAACAAAAAGTTTTGAATTCTCTTGAGTAAGATCTAGTGTTAACCCAATTAAGACGTGTCATCCTATAAACTGGCCTGACCATCCCTCTGTCGACACCTAATTGTTGTAATATGAGTTCAGCTAATTGATTAGGATTCGCAAGTTGATAAACTTGCCTTATCAACTTGCCTCTCCTGCCCCCAAGGTTCAGGATAGATAGGTCAATAGACTTGACCTTCCTCCCCTAAGGATTGGGATTCAGATCTTAATTATCAATGGTATAACTTACTAGCAAGTTAGGGCTATAAGGTGCATTTCCTACATTAAGAAGCAGAAGTACACCAAATGGCCTTACATTCTCCACACTTGGAATCGGTCCTGGGACCCAAACATATCCATTTTCGGGAAAGGTCCTACTTGTGGAACATTTGATTTGTCGTGTTATTATTACCATCGTTAGATTGAGTATTCTTATTAGCCAAATTAACTTGATTGTGATATTCATACCTTTATAAAATTCTTGTTGGTGATGGGATCCAGAAAATTACCAAAAAAGCCTTAAACTTATTGTAATTATACCAATTTAGTTCCAATTTTTTGTCACTTCAGTCCTAAACCTTTTACAATTGTGTTAATTCAATCTATTTGGCTAATTTTGGTTGTCCAACACAGAAGACCGACATATGCTGATGCGACAATTTTTTAATAATATATATTTTTTATTAATGTTTTGTTTTGTTTTGTTTTTTTTTTTTTCCTTTTTTTTTTCTTTTCTTCCTACTTTTCTTCTTCTTCCTCCCCCCCATAGTGGCAAGCTATCGCAAGGGTCACAGCTCTCGCCTAGCCTCCCCAAATTTGGGCGAGGCTAGCCTTGCCATGCCCTCGCTGATTGTGGGTAAAGGAGGCCTCACCCACGACCGACGAGGCCATGGTTGCCTTCGCCTGTGGCCTCCTGGCCTTCATGAGGCGTGGTCACCTTAGATCAAGGTCGAAGTGCTATGGTGAGACTCAATTAGGCTTGACGGCCATTGGTAGAGAGAGTGCACCTACGATAGAGGGGAAGGACCACGAGGCGCCTTATGAAGGCCTGGGCCCGAGCAAAGGTGGCCATGGCCTCTTTAGCTATGGGCAAGACCATTTTTTTCTTGCAGCCGGTGAGGCCATGGCAAGATTGCCCTCACCAAGATTTGGGTGAGGCCTAGCAAGGGCTTCGGTGGCCACTATGGAGGAAAAGAAGAAGAAAGTAGGAAGAAAGAAAAAATAAAAAGAATAAATAAGAAAAGAATAAAAGATTAATAAAAAATCAAAAAAAAATAAAATATTATTAATAAATAACCACGTTAGCGTCGCTTGAACGGTTGACGCCGATCGACGTCCACTTTAGTGCCGACCGGCCAAATTAGTTGGATGGACTGAATTGGCATAATTACAAAAAGTTTAGGATTGAATTGGCAAAATATATATATATATAACTGAATTAGCACAATTACAATATATTTATAATTTTTTTTGGCAATTTTTCCTCATAGCATTACTTAGCCTAAATTATTTCTAGAATTTCATTAACCAAAAGTTTGAAGAACATACCTGGAAACTATCATATATAGTTGGATCAATATGGACTAATTCTATGTCTCAACCTTCTAGATGACATTATTGATTTTATTGACGACCATCAACCTGATCACATATGATATATGTTTCACTATGTGATTCATCATCTCATTCTACTATTCTCGAATAGCCACTTCATGGTAGTGGAGTTTGGTGCGAACTCTGTTGCTTGCTCCTCCATAAGGTGCCATAGGATTTTGACATTACCCCATTGGCTTGGCTTCACTACTGCTAGAGTGGTTTACGTCTTATCACTAGGATTGTTACTTGAAGCATGACTAGACTCTGAATGATTCCTTGCTCTTGGTATTGTTAATCCTATCTTGAAGCATGATTAGACTCTCAAAGATTCCTTGCTCTCAGCATTGTTAATCTTATAAGCCTAACTTGCCAGTATTCATAATTGCTCCATCATAGTATGGTGGCTTACTTAGAGCTTATGAATCACTTACACAAAACTCACCAAAGTTAGCCATAGATGAATATCTTTATGCACATAAATAAATAAAAAAATACACTCCAAATGACAAGCACCAAAACTTTGACACTATTTGTTGGGGCTAAGTAAGCAACATAGAGGAAGCGAATAGCTTCTTTTTTTAAAACAAAATTTGAAGATCAAGTGGAATTTAACAACCAATACTTGGAAATCAGGAGAAGCAAAGAATAATGAGATATGGTGAAGTTGATGTGCAACGAGACAGATAAAAGCTATTTAGAAAATGGCACATAGTAATATATTATGGTTCGGCTTTGTCATCAAGTTTACATCCACTCTCAAAACTAACAACCACACCTTGGGCTGGAATGCACTACTGATCACCAAGATAAGATACAATCAGCAAGCAATGATCCTATCAGATGATAGATCACATGATTAGGACTCAAGTGCCACTATCACAGTTGCACACTTAAATCTTCTCACGATTACAATGCAACAAGAACACCACAATGGAAACCTCAACACTATTTGATGAGAATACAGCAATGAAGACTTTCAACTTGTTCTATACTTTTTGTCGACGCCTTTTGGCTGAAATGATTTTCTATTTTTAAACATCTTCAATTTTTTGTCCAACCGCAACTTGCTATTCTAAAGCTAGACTTTGCAAGCTACTTTTTTTGAAGCTAAACTGCCCATACAATCTTTTTCTTTAAACATTAGCAAGGTTTCCCGATATAGATTATGATGTTGTTGTTGTCACATCGTCGGTTACCATTGCACTTCTCACAAAAGCTGTTTCCAATTCTGTGATGAATAATGATTCTTCTACCGCGCTATTCTGGTTGCCAACAGTTATATTTTCATCCTCAATGATCATCCTTGAACGAACGTTACTTCAGCATCGTCAGTGACTTGATATTCTCAAATTTAATACTCAATATCATCATGAGCAGATTATCACCAGTCGGTTGATGCTACTTCCGGAGAGGCCCTATAGGAATGACTTGCAATATCTTTTCCAATGAAGTTACTAAGCAAATAGGCTGGCAGAGATCACATGACGAGAAGCTAATGATCATGGATTCACAAAACTCTTATGAACACAACGTCATATTTAATTTGTCCATATCTCATCAAGATCTCCATCATCCTGGCTAGTTCAACCTAAGCTTCATAGAAATCATGGATATCACCGCAGTCCTTTAGAAATCATGACAAACATCCGCACTAATGATAGTAGATATTATACTAAA
Organism: Eucalyptus globulus; assembly: GCA_014182545.1. NCBI lineage: Eukaryota > Viridiplantae > Streptophyta > Magnoliopsida > Myrtales > Myrtaceae > Eucalyptus > Eucalyptus globulus. Next base: position 40,172,303 of record CM024721.1, on the reverse strand, counting down.
GATACTTTTGGGATACTTTTGGAAACATCTAAATTCCTAGGAATGTTTCTCCAACACCCTTGGATCGATCGTTAGGGTGATTAGTTTTAGGGTTGGCAAGTTCCAAATCTAGAACCTAGAACATATCTTGTTAGGACTAGTTCCTAATTTTTGGAATGTGAAGCCTACCTTGCAGACCATAAAATCAACCTAGTCACTCAAGTCCGATTCTACTACCTAAGGACCAGCCAATTATTATCATCATCATCATCATCATCATCATCATCATCATCATCATACAATCATGACAATATCAATTACATCAAAATAGTAGAGCAACAAAATAGCAACAAATATTGTGCCAAGAAAACAAAAATATAAAGCAATTGGGAAGTATCCAACTCATCCCTTAGTCATGCAAAATGGAAGTTAAAGCAACAACAAAAATTTTCATCCGCCAAGAGTGACAATCCATAAAAGATGAAAATATATGACATCTTTAGTTACATAATTGTGGAGTGTTAAAAAACATCAATGACTTGAAAATTGAATTCTTTGAAACATGTGGAGATCAAACAAGGCATGCCTTGAAAAGTTTGCCTAATGTGTTGGCATTCACCAAGTTGGAGACAAATTGGATGTTGCCAAAAGCTGCAAAGCATGCCATCCAACTGAGGAAGCAATTGTGATTTTTGGTATTGTAGGACAAATAAGCATCATCTCGAAAGTACAAGTTCCCTTAAGCGAGCATGAATGGTGTGCAAGTTAGGGGTGGTTCCAAGGCGAGTAGGTTCCAGACCTAGAACTTGGAATCTTCCATGTTTGGACTAGTTTTCAATTTTTCAAACTTGGAATTTACCCTATACACCATGAAATTAGACCAAAATGGGCCATGTAGGGTCCATCCGATATGATTCTAGAGTCTACCCTAACATGGTGCTCACCCTCAGGGTTCATGGACTAGCATTTTGTGGTGATTGCATGACCAATGTTTAATTAGAGTTGTTAGATCATATTATCTCTCAATAGACAGAGAAAAAAATGTTGATGATCCAATAAATAAAAGATTCAAGAGCAAGATGCCATGAAAAAGGCAGAACTAGATTTTGTGGACCAGTTCCAATCAAATTGAATCTCTTGAATATCATAATCCTCCAGTTCAATTAGCATGTGAAATCTTTTATAATGGTCATCAAGCTATTGAACATTATATATAATTTTTTAGACTTTATTTTCATTTTTTGCAAAACACTAAGGATTTGCCAGATAAGTTGTTGGGAATAATCCAATATTTAGGTCTCGAATTCAAGTTTTAGCCTGCTTCTAGGAGATTCGATAATCAAGGTTGGGTTAGTGTGTGCCTTTTAGTCATTTTGATCTATGATGCAACTCAGTGACAATCAGGTTGGGTCAGTTCGCGCGAGCTAACACGACCAATCAATACATAAATGCCCTCATTTTAACTAGGGTGAGCAGCGGTCTAGGGTTGACCCTGGACCGACCACGACCGGCGCAACCTGCCGATCTCGGGTCCAGATTCCCAAGGGGGATCTGGTCGGTCCTTGGTCCTAAAATTCCAGGACCAACACCGTGCGGGGTTGGTCTTCTGGTCCCTAAGAGTTTTTGGTCGGTTCAACCCTGGACCAACCTTGTATATTATATTATATTATTTATAATATTCAAACCTAAGTAAAATGTCTGTTATATTATATTATATTGAGATGTTCTATCAATAGCATTAATAGTAATTTCAATTCAAAACTTTTGTTGAGTATTAATTACGTGTCGTTTGTTTTGTTTTTAGGTGTTTAGAAGTTCAAGTGAATTAATAAGATGCGATGTTATATATTCATTGTTTATATTAAGTATTTTGAACTTTTTATGATTTAATTGTATTTTACTAATAAATTTCAGCTGTACTTTGTTTTTCAATTTGTGTCAAATGGTAAAAGTTTTTGAAGAGTAGAGTAGTACTACAATTGCTACGGTGATTTGCTAATCAAGTGGTGTGAAGCTCATTTTTTGGTTGAGTGGACTCTACATGATCAAATGCAGGAAAACGCTTTTGCATATGGTTTTATGAATATTAAAGATAGATTATTACAAGAACTTTCCATCTTGTCCCATATCTCGATGAGCGGTTAGCAGGTACGAAATTTATATTATTATGTCATCTTAAATTTGCTAAATATGTATTGGTATTTATAGTTTAGTTGCACAATGCCACATTGTCAATGGATGTGTAATTTGAATTTGCAAGTTTGCTTTTTTAGGGAGTATAAAAAATAAGATAAAAAAATTATCGATCGGTCCCGAGTTGACCCTGGAACCGGACCAAACCCATTGGGTCGGTCCAGTCCTTGGTCGTAGGCTTAATAGGATCGGTCTTCGATCTTAAAAATTGAGGACCGACACTGTACGGGTTGGTATTAGGATTAGGGGTGGTCCGGACCAACCCGGACCATCCTCACCCCTAATTTTAACACTTTTCAAGTCCTCTGGAGCACCAGCTCCTACCTTCTCTCTCTACGACATTAATGATATCATATATCTAAACTGTAACCCGTGAACGAGAAGGACCAAGTGGATCTATAAAAAACAAAACCCGCGATCCACTCGGCACATGGACCAAGTGGATCTGTGTGCCACGCATGGACACTAGTGCTCAGCTTTTTAGGTCAAATAAGCCGAGGTGCGTAAGTTTGAATGATCATTATCTAGGTGGAATTGCACATGCACCCCACGGCAATCGAAAACATCCAAGTCAGCATCGGCTACCTTTCGTTGTCTTTACACAAACGCAAAGCATCTTTCGCAAGACTCCCTGACTTTTTCCCTATATAATAGTTATTCGTCAAAACCAATGTTACCTCCTCCAGGTATGTCACGAAGAAAATTAAACAAATAGAAGATAAAGTGATTCCCGGGTAAATCGAAAGCTACCGCAAACTCATTCTTGAATGATATACGAGATCATTCCTTTAGTCTTTAGAAGTAATATGCCAAGAATGATATACGAGATCATTCCTTTAGTCTTTAGAAGTAATATGCCAACTCTTGCAATACTTGCTTCTGAAAAAAGGGAATGAAGAATCAGATAAATTCTCCAGGTTGTTGTACTGATTTCCCATCCTCAAATCCATCCTTCTCATTAACAAAAAAATTGCTTATTTTGTAAATTAAAAGGGATTACACGTATTGTCTTGTTGGGTAGGGGTGATCAATTTCCAGTCCAGTTCAATCTAATCCCACCTAGGAATGGGGAGTCATATAATCGGTTCCCAATTTACCAAATCAGACTGACTGGTCTAATGAAACCGATCATTTAGCCAAAAAAAAATGAAAAAAAAATAATACTAGAGTTGTTATCATTTTAAGGTTTATTGCTATTTTTAAGAAATAAAAAATATTTTAAAAAAAAAAGAGTCAGTCCAATTCTCCTTGGAAACAGGAATCGGACCATACCAGCCAGTCTGGTATAGGCTGCTCCTAGTTTGGTCGATTTGATATGTTACCCCTATTGTCGGGAGAAAGAAAAATATGTCAAATTTGAAATGAAAAAAGAAAAAAAGAAAAAGGTATACGGTAGTATTTTTTTTTTATACGGTAGTACTTGTAGCGGATTGTTTAGAGGGGAGAGAGAGAGGGGACCGCCGTAATGGTAGCTGCCATGAACAGCTAGCCACGAGGCGGTCCTTAATCGATTTGATAGTCCCCTTTCTCTCTCCTAGTGCACTCGCGCGCGTCCATCTGTGTGAAATCTAAGAACTAAGGCCGATAATCATCGCATGATTGTTATTGTCACTCTTAGCAAGCTCTTTTGGGCAGTGATACGTGATGATTACAGGCAATGCTCGATTCCGGACACTGTCCATGACCTATTTTTATTTCATTTGTGAACTTTTCATTAGTGTTCTACTTTTAATCCTACCTTTTCCTGGAGGATACCAAATCTAATTCAATAGTATATATGTGCGTTGCAGGGAAGTAAATACTTTTATTTGTGCAGAATTGGAATATATATTTCAGCATTTATTATTTATTAAACAGGATAGAAGGGGTTTTTTCATTAATTTTATTTTTATCAATGTAAAGTATAGGGACTTGATAATAGGTCGAGAATTCCTACTTATCATTATTGGATGCAAAAGATATTTTATATGACCAACTATATTATTGTAATATTAATAGAAAATACTAAAAAACTCAGGGAAATACTTAATATGAACACTTACAAAAATATGTTAGAATTTTTTATAATTGCTAATTTGCAATAATAAAGCTCATTAAAAATATTTTTAAAAGAAATTCCTGATTTCGAATGAGCAAGTACAAATGGGAATTAGAAGCAAACTCAGAGCGTAGTTGGAAAGCGTGCTAGTCTCTCTGTGTCTACTTTCTAGATCTGATGTGGTTGAATTGAACAGCTGGACCAACACGCAATGTCGAAAATTGACAGAAGTTGCCGGAAACAAAAAATGGGAGTTAATTCATCGAACAGAACAGTATCACGTGGGGGTTGGGTTAAAGTTTGCTTGCATGTGCTTGTCTAGCTTTGACCTCCTCGTGAACTGCGGAAGGCCGGCGTGGATGGGCGGAAAGTCATCACGGATCAACTGTAGCGCAACGTCCCATGCGCTGTCTCTATCACTCTTTCTTAAACAATCAAAACTTGTGTCTATATATAATGTGAATGATAATATCAAAGCATGGAGCTCGAGAACATGCAGATTTTCTTTTTTGCATTACTCAATAATAAAGGATATTAAATTAAACTTCCTCGAATAAAGCGATATACTAAGAACCCTGCTTTTCATCGAAATAGATGCAGTCCTGAACTTTCTGGAGTCAAGGTAGTATAATCTCTCCTCTTTGATTTTTGAACTCTCTCTACGTCTTTTTGTTTAATGATTCAAGTTAATAGAACAAGTTAAGAGGAATGGACGAGAAGAGAAAGAAAAGCCATGGCAAAAAAATAATAATGAAACTGGAATTTTACTTCTTTTGTCTGGGCATGAATCCAAATATATGATGTGGAAAGATATAAAGTAAGTGACAGATTAAATTAGCTAATTCATCTTTGCGAACATATTAGCCATAGTTGAGAAGAAAATACTTTATTTTATAATTATCTTTCATTTCCTCTTGCTATTAATAGGAAATGAAATATGAACCGTAAAAAAAAAAATTACAACACTTACCTCCTCTCTTATTTTCAAATAGAAGAAAGATTTCCTTTGGGTTACCATGATTCTTCATTTCCTTTTACTTTCTTCGATCCTGACACTCTTAATCAATTTCAAAAGACATTTTGAGGGAAAAAGTTGGCGCTATACTACATCTTTAGCAAGGGTTTTAACATGATTTTACAAGATCTAATTTCGTTCAAGTAATGGTTTCTAATCAATTGAAAGGATTTTCTGAGATCATTTTGATTCCATTAATGATGGGTATTCCCCACACATTAATCAATCAAATAAAGATTCAACAAGTAAAAGAAATCGATTCTTACAACTACGTTAGATCCTGCACAAAAAGAAGATTCGTACAAACGTGTTATTGCCAAATAGATGCTGGCACCTCAGTCTCCAGCCACAAAATCTCCAAAGTTACATGAAAGTAGGGGCTCCTATTACTAGCCTGTACACAAGAAACTTGTCTTGTGGGTGGGCCGTCGCAACAAACAAAGTTTTTATTAAAGCCCATATTGTCTAAGCTTCTTTCGCTTCTGAAACCCACATTACATGGTTCTTCACAAGTTGGCCAAGGCTAGAAGGACAATAGCTTCCGAAAGCTTCTCTAATTATATCTTTGATTGGCAGATTACATATGTGAACATTACCCATATTTAATGTTGGTTAAAATTACATGTACGTAATATCCATAACTTGTAATTGCCATGGTTAGAGAAAGTTTCCATGTTGTCCAAGTTAGACTCACTGAATTTTTCGTCATTAATGACATCATTCGAATTGATGGTCTACCCAAAATTGAAGCAATATTGTTTCAACACATTGCTAGTTGTTGACATTCCCTTATGTGTTTGATAGTCGATATAAAATTTGAGATATGATATAATTATGGTGCCTACTCAGGATATGATAAAGTCATATATAAGATGAATATAAACTGAATAAAATTATCTTATGGGAGAAGTGTGATAAATATGGATGGGATTTTTAACGTCTATAATAGGAAAGTTATTTTTCTTAAATAAAAAATTTATAAAATCAACAAAATTGAAATTATATTGCAAAATAAATAATATTTGAATTCTAATATAAGAAATTCAAAATAATAAAAAATAAACAATTATTTTTAATTTAATCTTATTTTTATTTATATATTCAACTATTACATATTTTTGGCATTTTTGTATTTTAGGTATATTAGTATAGTTTACAATTTAATAAAGTTCTATTAAAGAATGATGGAAGGGGAAAAAAAGAAATAATTAAAAAATAATTGAAAAAGAGGAAAACATAATAAAAATAATAAAAATAAAATAGGAATAGTGTCGCAAGAGATTTTTACCATCTTCGTTTGTAAACTTTTAGGTTCATTAACATTGATGTACCGTTTCTACAAAAAAAAAAAAAAAAAGAGTACAAGATATGATTAAATGCATCCAACTTTATTAATGCTATTCACCAAATAATGGATAGAATATATCAAATCTTAGGATTTCATATCATATCCTATCTAATCCTATCACAGTTAGAAATCTGAACAACCAAACGTAACCTTAGTGTCCAATGCAAAAGAAGATAGAATCATCTACAAATATAAGATGTGAGAGTGTAGGGAAATTTATGTTGAGTTAAGTAACTTTTATAATCCCCATAGCACTTACATTTGCCTTCAAGATATTAAGTAAGATGAAATTGGTCTCCTTATCTGATTTGTCCAAAAGGTTGGAAATATATTGTAGGAGTTCCCCATTTAGCTTAACACTAAAAGTTTGGTCTAAGCATATTGCATAATTCATCTCACCCAAATTTGCTTAAAACCCATTTTCTTTAAACATGCTCCAAGAAAATCCCACTCTACCTTGTTGTAGGGTTGCTTGATGTCAAGTTTCACAATATCCTGGAACTTTCTTCTCCATTTTCTTCTCCATAATTGATGAAGTACCTCCAACACTAACAAGATGTTTTTTTGTATTTGCCTCCCTTGCACAAAGGCGCTTTGCTTAGGCATAATCAATTAGGAAGCCAGGGCTTGAGCCCATTTGCCAATGTTTTTGCAATGACATTGTATGCAAAATGCATAACCCAATAGGACGATACGAATCAAGGCTTTCATGGGTGGGGACTCTAGGAATCAGAGTAATCAGCGTTTTGTTTAATAGAGGATTGAGCATCCCTGTTTCAAAAAACTACAGATACTTTCTTGAAACATCCTTTATCCCAGTTCTCTCCTATATCATTCATCCCAATAGGCCCAGGTGCTTTAAGTGATCCCAATTCAAAAACAACCTATTTCACTTCTTCCAACTTGACAGTTTGCGTAGGGAGCTATTCCCATCCTTAGTCATCAAAATAGGATACCAATCAATTACTGGAAGGAAATCGCAAGGTCCCACAAAAGTGTACAAATTCCTGATACTACAATGTCATCTATTTTATCTGTTGGGGTTCTCCACACCAACTGTCATGAAGAGTCTCGAGAATAGAGATGATGTTTTGCTATCTTCTTCTTGAAGAAATGGACAAGATGCTCGTTATTGCTATTTCTTATGTGTATTTAAAGTACAAGGTAGCTAGTGGTTTATAAAAATACATCAGCTAGAATAACTATAATACATGGAAGATAAAATACTCTATATAAAGAAAGATAAAATAAATTTGTCAACTTTGCAAACTCTTACTATACTTGCCAAGAGTACAAGAATTGCTTGATCATCTTGATATGATTGAGAGCAATTTTTGGAATTGCTTTGCTATTGAGAGATTTTTTCTTCAATACGCCCCCACAAGAGAGGCGTTCCATTGCAAATGCCGATCTTGGGCCGTAAATGAAGAAACTATTGTCGTGCAAAAGGCTTTGTTAGTGCAACCACGAGTTGATCATGAGTGGACATGCAACGCACTCGCAACAAGCCTTTGTTAACCATGTCGTGAATAAAATGATAATCAATGGCAATGTGTTTCATCTCAGAGTGAAAACGAGAGTAGCGCACACATATGTAGCACCAATGTTTTCGCAATAGATGTTAGGTGTGGCCAAAGAACATACTCCAGGCTCATGTAGGAGAAATTGGATGCATGTGAGTTCAAAAACTATCACAGCAACAACTATACTCGGCTTTAGTTGATGAATGAGCAATAGATCGTTGTTTTCGAGAGTACCATGATATAGGATTATGGCCAATTTCAACTATGTAGGCAGTTGAAGACTTACGGCCATCCAAATTATCTGCCCAATTAGCATTAAAGAATGCATAAAACGATGGAGAGGGACTATTTTGCAAGTGCAGGCCAATACTAATAGTCCCTTTGAGATAACGTAAAACACGTTTAATAGCACTCCAACGTAACTCTGTTAGTTGATGCATAAATTGAGAGAGTTTGTTGATGACAAAATCAATATTAGACCATGCGATTGCAAAATGTTGAAGAGCACCAACAATCTTCTTATAGTTACTTGCATATCAACAAAAGTGAGAGAGATGCCAATAGCCATCGGGGTGGTAATCTCTTTGGCTCCTAACATAGGGTGCGTTTGGTTCAATTTTTTTGCTGGCTTTCAGCTTTCAACTTGTCTTCAAAATGTTGAAAGCCCAAAGCTAGTCCCTACTAGCTTTGGGCTTTCAGCATTCAGCGAAATGTTAAAATTATTTTTTCTCTTTCATAACTACCCTCACTAATTTTTCATATTCCTGATTTTGCCCTTGTTTATTTTTTATTTTTAATTGAAAAAGGAGGCAGCCCTTTGTCGGACCGGCGAAGGGCTACGGGCTATCAGCGAGCCAGATCTGCTCGCCGTCGGCCCGTCAATAGAGGTCGCTCGAGGTTGGGCAACCTCCGGTGAGGGTCGCATGACCCAGCCCGACCTCGCCCGGGGCCGCGCCACCCAGTGACCGTCGCCCGGGTCTCGCGACCCCGGCCTCCATTGTGTGACCCTCACGAGACCCATGCAAGGGCCGCGAGACCCAGGCAGCGGTCGCGTGGGTCGCACGGCCCTTGGGTCGAGTTACCCTCAGCAAGGGTCGCTCGAGCTTGGGCGACCTCCGGCAGCCATAGCCCTTCGCCAGACCGGCGAAGGGTTTTGTTCGCACGCACGCACACACCACACGCACGCACGCACGCATGCACACACACCCGCACACACGCATGCACGCACGCACACGCACCCGCACACACGCCCACACACGCACACACGCGCGCGCACACACGCATTATACCCATCAAACCCATTGTGAAAGTTTTTTTACCAAACGCACATTTAACTCAAAGTCCATTTGCAAAATAATTTTACCAAACACAATCGCATTTCTCACACACACACACACACACACACACACACACACATTATACCCATCAAAGCCCATTGTGAAAGTTTTTTTTACCACAAACACACACATTATACCCATCAAAGCCCATTGTGAATTTTTTTTTACCAAACGCACATTTAACTCAAAGTCCATTTGCAAAATAATTTTACCAAACACAATTGCATTTCTCACACACACACACACATTATACCCATCAAAACCCATTGTGAAAGTTTTTTTTACCAAACGCACATTTAACTCAAAGTCCATTTGCAAAATAATTTTACCAAACACAATCGCATTTCTCCAGGTAGCTTTAGGCTTTCAGCATTTGCATTGGGCTCAAAGCCCCTTGCAAATGCTGAACCAAACGCATCCATACTTGCTCAATCAAGAGCGTCCCTTATGTACTTGTGCTGTGTAAGAAAGAGATTGGACTTTGTGTTATCACCTCAACTCCCAAAAAGTAATATCGATCCCTTAGATCCTTTATTGAGAATTTATCTATAATAGCCCTCACAAACTTTTGCGAAAATTTTGTATCACTTCCTGTCAGGATCAAATCATCTATATAAAGCAATAAATAAGCAATGATACCATCATGTTTGTATATAAAGAGCGAGGAATCTTATTTGGCTTAAATGTGTCACGCCCCGAACCCCGAGCGCGCGCACATCCCACTGCAGTCAATCAAATATGCGACATCCCAGGATACGTCGCCGACCCATTCATTTTATTACGCATGCGGAAGCGAAACAAATCCCCTGACAACATTTAACTTGGGATAGAAAAGCAAGCAATCAATCACAATACCAAACACTCATTTACAAACACATAGGTTTAAACACAACTCTGGACTGTCTACAAAATAGACCAGCTCAACGAATGGGGAACTATCCTAAAACCAACTAGCAGGACACGTTCACCGATACTTCAATCTCCACCTTTCCAGACTTAGGGCTTCGGGTCCTCCACGACCGCCATCTAGGGACCTGAAATTTTAATCCCACAACCGGGATGAGACGATGTCTCAGCAAGTTCAACCCCCTAAACCCCTATTAGAAAGAAAATACACCCCGGGTGGTCTAGCCACATCATACAGAAGACTTACCTCGCCCCAATTCCTTCCTGCAGGTTAGCGCAATTCAAATCACTCAATCACAGATAGTAAGAGGAACTCAAACAATTGAAACGCCATCACTTTCATATAATCACAATCGCACTTAGCACGCATTCCAATTATTATTCACTGCCACACAAGGGCATAGCTTACTCGCAGTTCGGCTATCTACTGGCATATAGCCAGGCATCGCCTCCCCCCATGGAGCGCGGCTTCGTCAGTACGTTGACGGCATTCCCGAAGGAGCATGGGCCCAGAATCTACTGCCACCTGCAACCACCGCGTGGGCATCCCATATAGGGGCAAGTCCGGCTCAACAGCCCATGACGATTCCTCTTAATTATCACACAGCCAAATCATACTCGGCCCCGGGACACTTTGCATTTAACTCAACGCTTCCACTTAAAATAGTGATCCCGGCCATTTTTCTTCATATTAAAAATATTCCATAAATTACTCACGTGTGTGGGGACACACTAATTTCGAATCAAAAAGCCAATATCTCACTTTTTCAAACCCCACTATTTAATATAATCATTAAAATCCAATTTTTGCATCAAAACCCGACATTTGGGTTTTTATGAATAAAATCCTTATTTATCCCAATCAACACTCAATTTGCCACAATCAATCATCAAATTCAAATTCTAAATACACAGCAGCGATCGGCACGAAATTCTGAGAGTATAAGGTCCCGACGAAATTTTCGAATTTTAATAAATAATTAAATTTATTCCGAAAATTAATTAAATAATAATATTCATATTTTTTCGCAATCCACGTTCAATTTATAATATCCGACCATCAATTTCAAAATCTGAACACACAGCAGCAATTCAATACACGAAATTCTGAGAATTTAGGGTCCCGACGAAATTTTCGAATTTAATAAATAATTAAATTTATTCCGAAAATAATTAAATAATAATATTTTAATAATTTCGAATAATAATATATTATTAAATTATTAAATAATTTCGAGATATTTAAATAAATCAAAAATAAATTCATTTATAAAAATCACATCAAGGCTTATATTAATATAAACCTTCATTTAGCCTTAAATTAAACTCACTTTAAGCTAATTAAACATATTAATATAATCCACACTTAAATAAATTAAACTAACCACCTAATCACAATTAACATAAACTAAGCACACCTAAAGCGTAATTAACCCTCTAAGCGAGGTTTAGTGAGTTAAACTCACCGGATTAGCGAGCCGAGCGGACCAAAACGACGGGGACGCCGAGGAGAACAACTTTCCTCAAAGCGGGCCGAGCATTCGGGCTCGGGAAGGCGGCCAAAACAGGCCAAACATGGGCTGCCATACCCATTTTCTGGGTTGCTGATCGGGGCCGAGAAGGAGCAGATCCGGCGCCGGTTCGGGCGGCCAAGGGCGGCGGAGGCAAGGCGAAGCTCCGGCGGGCTAAGGCGGGGGCGCACGGCGGCTCACGGTGGCTGATCCGTGACCTAGGCTGGTCGGACAGCCTCCCAAACGTGAAGACGAGCGAGGACGACGACGAACGAGGGAAGAGCAGCGGCGTGAGCGGGCGAAGGAGAACCGGCGACGAGCTGGCCGCGGCCGGCGGTTCCGGCGACGGGCGACGGGCGACGAGCGGCAAAGGAGGCGGACGGCGAGGGGCTGCTTCGGCTTCTTCCTCTGCAATTTTTCTGGTCTTTCGCACAAAGAAGATGGAGGAGAAGTAGGGGTGTGCATTGGACCCGGAACCGCCCGACCGCCGGAACCGGACCGAACCGCCGAACCGGCGGTTCTTGAGGGAACCGGTCCGGTTCCCGGGTCCAATTGTTGAGAACCGGTGAGAACCGGTCCGGTTCCCTTCCGTGGGCGGATCCGCCCGCCCGCCCACCCGGACCGGACCGGTACTATTTATAATTAAAAAAAAAAAAAAAAGTCGCGAACGAAGCCCCCGCCCCTAATTCCGCGAAGCCCTAATCGCGTTTCTTCTTCTTCAACCTCCGACTCTCTCTCGTAATTCCTTTCCTTCTCTTCGTCTTCGATTCCACGGTCCCACGGCCCACCCCGAGTATCCACGCCGCCGCCGCTGCTCCTCCTCCGCCACCGTCCCCCCCGTCGCGCCGGTCACCACTCGCCCGGCTGCCAACCGCTCCTCCGCCCGCAAGAACACTTGACCGAGCCGGCGAGCCCCTTTTCCGTCACTCAACAAGGTAAGAAGCCCTAATTTGCTTCTCATCTCTTGATTCTCTTCCGATTTCTTCCTCGCTTTTGATTATCTCTCTCTCGTTTCTTCCTCAATCTCTTCTCCTCGTCTTCGATTCCTCACCAAGCATTCACGCGCCGCCGCCGCTCCTCCTCCGTCACCGCCCGCCCGCCCTCGTCGCGCCTTTAGTCTCTCTCTCTCTTCTCGCGCGGGAGTGCGTGGGTGGGGATGCGAAGGATCTTGATCGATGGAATAAAGTGAAAAGAAAGAAAAAAATTTACGTTTTCATGTTCGTAGTGTGGGTATACGGGCTTTATCTTGGCAAAGGTTTTATCTTTTTGAGTTTTGGGTATGTGGGTTGCCACCGATCTTGGAATTTTAGAGCTCAAAACTTCCGGACTGCGGTCCGGGAAACCAAAATTGTTTCGCTCTTGAAAATCAGAATTTTTGCGTCAAAATCGGTTCCATGGATCCACCCGGAACCGGACCGACCGCGGTCCGGTTCCCGGTGGATCCAACCAACAAACGGGTGGATCCCGGTTCCGATTTTTTCGGAACCGGTCCTTAGCGGGCGGTTCCTGTTCTAGGTCGGGAACCGCCCGCCCGGACCATGCACACCCCTAAGGAGAAGCCAACGGAAGGGAGAGAGGAAGGAGAGAGAAGGAGGAGAGAGAGAGATGGGACCATTTTTCTTTTCTTTTTCTTTTTCTTTAATCCCACCAAATGGCCCACCATGACCTAGGATGACATCACACTCCACTATCTCCCACAACCTCTTCCAATGGGTTCACTTGCAATTTCTGCCGGGGTCCAATTCTTTGTACAATAACTTCTTCAATTTCACTCGATTCTCTTCCAATTGAATTAAATTGAAGCCCATAAAATTAATCCAATGTCACCACACTTCAATTCACATCTTCACTTGCCCGTAGAACTAACTTAAGTCCCAAAAGCGCGACCAAAAGCGGCCTACTAATTTCTCGAGCCAAATTAGCTATTTCTTGATTATTTTGCTGAAAAGCTTGGCTTGCATGAAAAATCTTCCCAAAGATGATTCAATGATCTTGAAATGATTTGTGACACACCCTGCACTTCCAATTTCTGAATTCGATCTCAATTCCACGGTTAATTTCACTTTGGCACGATACTAGCGCGCCCAACCTATCGGGTAGCATTTAGAAATTTTCATGCATTTGATCTGTGGTTGATTATCTCAAGCCACAATGTACATCTTTGAAACATGGGCGACTTTCGGTTGTCGGGAAAATCTCAAGGTTTCAAATACGAACACAAAGGTACCCAATCGACGTAAAAGTCGGTCCAAAGGCCAATCGACAAGAATTGTGCGATCTGGTGGAATCACCCACACCTGATCACATGCCTCTGTCGAGTTGACCTATCTCCGATCTCTAATCGATTTTAATTGTGCCGTAATGACCATTGCAGATTAACTTGGTCGAAAGATCGCTTCCTGGTCAAATTCTCGAGTCTGATGCATTAGAAACTCTTAACAGCTTCACCCGATAGACTAGTTTCCACATGAGTGGCCGACTCAAGGAAAAGAACTATATGCGTGCCAACGAAATGCCCGTCTCAATTTATTGAAAATAGAATTGGAAAATCGGGATGTCACAAAATGAATCTAAATGAGATGAGAAAGGAACTAAGTCCTTGATACCACGAGCGAAGGGCTTGCTTAAGACCATAAATAGCCTTCTTCAATCAACATATGTGAGTCGAATGTGACTAATCACCATAACCTAGTTGTTGATGCATATATGTTTTCTCCATAAGAGTGTCATGTAAGAAGGCACTGTTGACATTTAACTAGAGAAGGGGCCAACTGTTTGATAAGGCCAAACAAATGACAGCACGTATTGTGACAGGTTTAACAATTGAACTAAAAATATGATCATAGCCAAGTCATAGTCGTCAGTGGAATCCCTTGGCAACAAATTATGCCTTGTACCAAGATATGCTAGCATATGAGTTTTGATTGATTTGAAATATCCACTTGCAGCTAATGATATTATGACGAGGCTCAGGTGGTATAAGCTACCATGTACTATTTTGGAGAATTGCGGCATGCTGCTTTGGATATTTTAAGGCCAGGAAAACACACATTGGTTGAAATAATTGAGGTACAAGATGTTTGGTGGTCGTATGTATCTATTTGGGTTTGTAAATGTAATTCTGAAAGCGGGCGATCATCAGATGAAAACGTGTTGGCATTGATGGAATTATGGTGGTAGGGCCAGACGAAGTGTTGAAGTTCATTGGGTGATGATGGATCTGCATTAAGGACGTTAAATTGGTGTTCTCTACCAAAGTTGTGAGGCCATTCAAATTATCATATAGAACTTCTCCATCCATTGAACTTAAAAGACTTGTTTGACCGTGCATGCTATGGTTTACTTGTATGGTATTGGAGGAGATGGCTGAATTCTTTATTAGAAAATGAGAGGGTGCATATGTATTTTGAGGTGGTAGAGACAGGGATTTAGAATTGGCATGATGGAGCGGTGGACCGTGATTAGAGTAAGGTAAAATGAATTCATCTAACACCACATGATGTGAAACAAAGACTTTGCTGGCTGAGAATTGTGACACTTGTAAGTGTTAGCTATATGGTCTAAACAAACCATATAATATTTGCATGTTAGGGATTTAAGCTGCATTATTTATTTAATGGTAAAGAAATATTCATTTATTATCCCATTTATATGAATGAGTCCATAAGATCAAGTGTGATTGAACATATTCTTAAAGTGTTAAGAATATGTGTGACAAGATACTGATGATCTTGTTGAGACTGATGTGTTTTCAAGCTCCACCATTGAGTTTTGGATACTTCGAGGGATGATAAATCACAAGTAATTGGGTATTGGGATATCCGAACTAGAACACATGTACTTGTTCGAGTAAGTTCACTGAACGTGACATACATAGAAAGATTAGCAACATAGAAGCTTTTAGCAAGGTCAATGACTAATCGTTCGTTCTTTGATCTTGTGTGAAATCCTTAGACGTGAATCATGGTGCTAACTTATATGTTGGATGGCTGTGATTCACAAATGCACATGTTGACGCTTCGTCGAATCATCTCTATACTTGATACGGTTTGTTCACATATGAAGGCATATGCGTACGCAATATGGAATCTATTTTTTTTATTATTATATATGTAGATATACAAGATAGTAGATTGATGTCTTATGCGATCTAACCGTAACATTGTATTGAAATTCTAAACTAGAGTTATAATCAATAATGAATGGCTCATGCCTCGTAAAAATACATATCAATAGATTTGGGCATATGATCGAATTGGTAGCTTGAAAAATAATTCCATGATCTTTGTTCGATCATGACATAGTGAGACAAAAGGATTGATTTACATGGTCACCAAAGCTAAACATGTTCATTATGTTTTTGAATTATTTACACTATTGGCATATTACTAGATGTTATTCATGGTTTGTAGGAGTTAGAGATTGATCGAGACAATCAGTTCTCTTGGTTATGCTAATGTATTAGGATAAGTCCTACTGTCAGCTTAGTGATAAACCTAGGATGTCACACACCATAACTAATTAGAATGACATTTGAAAGGGAGAGATAACATTATAACTGTGTTTGCAATTAAGGCAATTAGATTGAGTCAGGTTGAAAATCTAAGTTTTGAAATGGTTTCAGACTTTTTATATAAATCAAAGATCTGAAGCGAATTTCAGACTTTATAGTCGAATCAAAGATTTGAACCGAATTAATAATCTGAAGTAAGTTCATAATCAATAGTCGCATCAATGATTTGAGTGAGTTCAAAGTCAATTGAATCATTAATGATGTGAAATGAGTTCAGAATCAATAAACAAATTAATATTTTGAAATGGTTTTAGACTTAACAGTTAAATTAAAGATCTGAAATGGGTTTTAGATTTAATGATCACATTAATGATCTGAAACGGTTTCAGAATCAATTGATAGTTTAATGATCTAAAACGATTTCAAATTCAAATGACCAAATTAATATTTTGAAATAGTTTCAGACTTAATGGTCAAATTAAAGTTTTGTAACGATCACAAAATTAATGCCCAGAATAAATTTTTGTGATGGTTACGAATTAATGCCTAGAATATTACTATGTAATGGTTACAAAATTAATGCTCAAATCAATGCCCTAAAACAGTTTCAGAACTTACGTCCAAATTCAAAGTCTAAAGTGAGCTCAGATGTTACATGGATTTAATGCTGCAAATGGTTCTAGAGTTAATGAGCCGATTAATTAAATAAATATGATATGTGACTAATTATAAAATGGGCAATTGAGAGAGGATTGTGAGTTGGTCAAGTGTTGACGGTGATCAATCAAATAGTCACACACAAGAGCAATTGCTAGCACAATTATCATGGTGAGCTTTCTCGATTTTCTGTCTACCATTCGACACGAGTTAGTGGTGTGTCTGAACTAGAAGCTCAACATTTGTGTGGCTAGAATTTAAAAACATCATAACTGGAGTACGTCAAAATTAGCACCACAAGGAGATTAGACGTCCGTAATGAGGATCTAAAGAATGTTGAACCAACGCTACAAAGAAACCAAGTGTTTGTGGTTTAGATTTGAACATATTTGAAGAGCATCAGAACCAATGTTATGAGAAAACCGGACGTTCATAGTCAGAATTTGAAAAACGTTATAACCAATGTTGTGAGGACATTAGACATTCATAGTCAGAATCTGAAGAATGTCATAACCAAACTTTTTGAGCATAGTGCATGAGTAATGTGGTTAGCCTCCTTCTTACTTCCATGTGCTTATTACAAAAATGCACATATAATGTTAAGGAAATGCATGTATGAGTGTTTTTGCTTTCGTTATGAATCATTTTGATTCAATTTTACCTATACATGTATTTTTGTTTTCGAAACAAAATCCTAATAGCAAGCACTTTGATTAAGACAATAACCAAGAAAAATATAAGGTTTCGATCGATATTCAAGTTTGTGCCTTCCATATGGTTTAAGCCAATAAACTCAAAATTCTGAATAATTTAGACAAGAGTTGAAGAGAGTCTCAAAAGGAGATTTGAGTCCTAAGACCGCTGTAGGTAGATGACTTATTAGAAATGTAGTGGCTTGAAATGGGTAAGACGAAAATGAAGATAGAAGAGACACTTGATAAAGCAATATAAGACTTGTTTCGACAACATGCCCATGATGGCGATCTGCAATCTCAATATATTGGGGTGTGTAAAGAAGTGTTTGTAAATATGTAATACCATGAGATAAGAAAAATTCTTCTATTTTTTGTTATTCTCCACCACCATTAGAGTAAACAAATACTATGAGATTTTGAAAGTAATTTTAACCAATTTCTTAAATTTTGGAGATAGAAAAAAAGTGTCAGATTTTTATTTGATTGGGTAGAGCCACATGTATCTAATATAGTGGTTCACAAAAATAACATACTACGAAAAAGCCATATGTTGATTTCATAGGAGCGAGACCCCAAACATCACTATAAATGAGTTCAGGAGGTTGTTCTCTAGACAATGTCGAAGCACCAAACGGATTCTATGACTTGTATTACATTGATACGAATGCCAAAAATCTATAGTGCAACTTGGCAATAGAACGAATTGACTTTGATTTAAGAAGAAACTCCAAGATTTGATTAGAGAGATGACCAAACGTTGATGCCAATCACTAGAAGGTGCACGGGCGGCAATTATAGTGGTGTATGAGTCACATGGAGTAAAAAATGGAAGTTCATAGACATCATTGTTTTTCAGGCCTTGTATAAGAGTTGCCCTCATAAAAAAAAAAATGGTCTAAAAAAAATTCCATGAACGTTTGGTTAGTCTTACAAAACTTTGAAGTGAATATCAGGTCTTTAGTAATATCAAGACCACATAGAACATTTGATAATCAATATGAAACGATTGGGTTGAAAAGGTTAGTTGAACCTGTATGTTTTATTTGCAAACCTCAGCCATCACCAATAATGATTTCGCCTATGCCTTCAAAATTAGAACACAGAAAGAGATGTTCTAGACTTGAAGTGATATGATGAGACATTTCAAAGTTCATGAGCCATCCATGCTCAATTTGGCAAGATAAGATTGTGCTATTTGCAATAGGAGAGAAGAAACATTGTGTGGCTTGATAACTTTACTTGGCTGAGTGGCCTACCCGTTAGTTAGCACCAAACTTGTGCTTTTTGAATGGG
Organism: Eucalyptus globulus; assembly: GCA_014182545.1. NCBI lineage: Eukaryota > Viridiplantae > Streptophyta > Magnoliopsida > Myrtales > Myrtaceae > Eucalyptus > Eucalyptus globulus. The sequence continues at coordinate 40,153,295 of CM024721.1, read as the reverse complement.
CTAGTTATGATCATAATTGTTGCTCATTCACCTGTAATATTGTTGAGTTGACTCGAAGGAGTTTGAGCCTCGATTAGAAATGAGGTGTTCGTTGGTGCTCTTATGATAGACTCTCTTGGCAAGATTTGCAGTGACAATTATTGATTTACCCTAACTCTCTTCCCTTTTTAGATATTGCTCAAAGTCAACAAGTTTATCATGGAGTTGCTATAAGAAAATGTGTGATTCATGTGCTCTGATGGCAATAAATTTTCCTTAAATACGGAGTTGAGCCCATATAGAACATGTATTATTAAATCATCATCACTAATGGGAGAGTTGATGATGGCAAGTTCTTCAACAATTACTTTGATGACTTGTAGACACTCAGCTATTGATCGAGTATTACGTTTTGTGAGGATTAAATGCCCCTTAAGACTTATGACACGCGAACATGCCTTGTTGGCAAAGAGATCCAAAAGTATGTTTCAAGCCTCGTGTGCTTTTTAGCAAAGCAATAAGAGACACAATTAAATCTGAAGTGGAAGTTATGATTGCATGAAGCAATAGTTGATTCTGGCGTACCCAATGACAAGATGATGGATTGGCAATGGTTTTGTCATCAATAGTAATGGTATTTTGTGACATCTACAGTTCTAGCCTATATATCAATCATGAGAAATGGCCATGGGAGCAGTGCGTTGATAGTGGGGACCGACCATGGACCAATCTAAGGATCAGTCATGGACTGATCGGCCCGATTGAAAGAACGATTGAGGGATCGGCCATGGATCGATCAATGGATCGGCAGTGAATTGATCACCAACCATGCAAGTTGAATAGAGCTATCCAGCCATGGATCAATAGCTCGATTATAGAAGTTGGTCATTGGACAATTACAAACTATCATAGATTGATGGATGATTATGGATTGATTCCGCGTGATCATGCGTTGGTTGCAAGTGATTTTGCTTGATCATGTACCAACCGTAAATGACCATGAATCGATTCGTGCGAGCGTGTGTTAACTATGGATCAATCGATCCCATACAGCCACATGACAACCGAGGGTCGACCATGGATCGATCATGCTCAACCATGGATTGTTTGCAATGGATCACGAACCGGTCATGAATTGTCGTGGATTGGCTTAGTGATCTCCCTGCCCAACCATGAGCCCAACCATGTGCTCGGTCAATCATGGCCATGCGTCAACTAGTCTCAACCATGGACTCGGCCACGATGGTTAAGCTCGAACACGTCCAGCCATGCCCGGTCTTGAGTTAGCCATGAACCTTAGTTCAAATAGTGTAGTTGATCGTGGATGAACACGAGAAGCTCTCACCTGATAATGTTGGCTCTTACATCGACTTTCTCCTCATGCTTGCATAATGTTCTTTGGATGTTAGTCATTAAATGAAGAGGATAAATCACCCACTTAAGTGGCAAGAGAAGGATTTGGTAATGATTACTTGAAATTTTAGTAACAAGAAACATGTGAATCCAAAGGCAATGACGCCCAAATTTTAGGCCTATTTTTTTTATTTTTATTTTTGGTAAGGAAGGCATGATTTATTAACTTAGATGATAAGGAAGAAATTTGGTAACGATTGCCAAAAGATTTGGCTTGTAGAACAAGAGATGCTAAGTCATTATTATAGGGTGATTCATTAGCTTAAGTGGACCAATAAGGAGACTACACAAAGGTCCTTAATCATTTCCCTAAAGCTCTAGGTGCTACATCATCAAACTAGCTATGGCACTAAAAGAAAGCCCATTGGGCCACTTGTTAAGGCCATTAAATGAGGAATGCCTATAAATAGGACACCACAACCCCATTCTCACCACCCTTAGCTCACCTCTCTCCCTCCTTTCCTCTTGCGCCCTCTCTCTTCTCTCGGCCTTTACTCGCCACTCACCCTCAATGCTCAACCACTTCTTGGCTAACTGCCACTACTTCATCAATAGTAAGTAGAATCCTTAATCTTCATAAAGGGTGATGTGTTGCGTTGTTGAATTTAGATGTGTGCTCACACCTGTTACTTCATCAATGGACTGCAAAGGCCAACCGATGGGTCCATGCCCGATGGGCCGGTGACCAACTTGTAGGGTATTAGTGTGGTGAAAGTAGATACCAATTTTGGAGCTGTAGCCTCACTAGAGAAGTTAGGGATTCCCCCATAATATACGAGGTGTGTGTGTGTGTCTATATATATAGGGCCTATAGATAAGGGCTTGTACATCTCTAACGCAATATAGTAATTGTGTGTTTTGTGAAGTTGTTTTCTGATGGCTTGTTTGTTGTGTTATTTGGGTTTTTGTTGTTATACATGCTTCCGCATTGTCATAACAAGAAGATAAAATCAAGAGAAAAATGTTAGTGACATGCTTAGGGCGTCACATCCTTGCGACTGTGGTATTTGTGGATATGACATGGTTGACAAACACAATATGGTTCAATCTACATGCCCCTTTAAATCATAGTCCAAGAGCAGAGAATTAAATTGGGCCAACCAAAAGAGATAATTCATTGATGTTAACTTGAGAGGTAGTTGCATAGCTACATTAATTGACACAAGCATGGAGGAATCATTTGAGGAGGGCTAGTTATTGTCATAAGAGTGAGGATTTTTCTACCCAAAAAAAAAAAAAAAGTGAATGAAATGATTGTGAGCATGAGGCTCTGATACCATGAAGTATTGGACAATGTGTTCTTTATTGTTATTTCTTACATATATTTAAAGTATAAGGTAGCTAGTAGTTTATAGAAATACATTAGCTAGAATAACTATAATACAATAACTTTCATAATTATGGCCTTTATACATGGAAAGATAAAATCTTCAATTCAAAGAATGATAAATGAATTTGTTAGCTTTGGAAACTCTTGTTGCGCGCTTGCCAATAGTACAAGAATTGCTTGACTAGTCTTGATATTATTGAAAGCAATTTTTTAAATTACTTCACTATTGAGAGATATTTTCTCCAATACTTGAATGGTAGTTGTGTGTAAGAGTTTCATGTTTCTGTTTCCCCAGAGCAACGAATTAATTCGACCCTTATGCCCCAATTTCTCTTGGCGCACAGGTATTAAGCTTTAAGCTTCACTGTCAACTATCACGCATAGCTCAATTGCTATATATCAGTTGCTGTAACTCAGAACTCAGGGCCTCCACTGGACGTCATGCATTAGAGAATTTTGTGTCACTCCAACTATCTAAGATCTCTCAGACACGTTCTATTTTTCCTGACAAAGCTTTTACCCAGCAATCCCTGAAATTTCAGGCTTCAATTTTCTGACAAATTTCAGAATATGCTATACCAGGTAACAGAACTAGAGCTAGCTCAGGCTACAAAAAGCGGAGAGTCCTATAAGTGCACTTTGAATAATTACTGATCATGATTATACTTTCAGAAAGTGCAGATGATGTATTCATACTTTGATTATGAATCATAGGTAATACTTTTCAGAAACAAGTGTAGAAACCTTGCATAATAAGTTCAAGAGAGAAAAGAAATAGAACAGGAACAAACAAAAGAAAGAGTATCTGGTAATTTCATCTGTTTTTAAATACAAGAAATTCATCTAACATCAATATGCTATTAGCCGTGTCTACGCTTTTGTATACTGGCTGATTGACGAAGTTTGTCTTGTGATTGGGCCAACAGCCCGCCCACATGCCACCTAACAAAGTTGTCATTAAAAGCCCAGATTGTCTAAGCCTATTTTGTTTTTGAAACCCAGATTTCAAAGTTCTTTCGGGCCAAGGCTGGACGGGCAATAGTTTTGGAACTCCCTCCAATCAAATCTCACGAACATGGAAATGGCCCATATTTGATTTTGATTAAATTTCCATATAAGTCGTCTAAAGTTTGTGGCCCATCAATAAGAGTTATAGTTAGGCATGAGCAGATTCCATGGCCATTAAAAAAGGTTAGGTGTAGTCCAAGCCATCCTAATGAGCCCACCTAACTCGTAACCAACCTTTTCAAGACCGAGAAAACCATTCTTTCTTTATAGGGAAAAAAGATTAAAGATATGAGGTGATTAAGTTTTTCTCAATATGTATTCTGAAGTTCGATACTACCACTGCCGCCCTAAATTTTCTGATTCAAATTAAGCAAAAAGCGAAGGCCTAGGTGCTCGCAAATTTATTGCAAAGTTGATGCATAAATATTTTGATTCGAGATAATAAATACTCACACTAAACTATTGGCAATAAGTACCATTGCAACTTACATAAGTACTTGTTATATTATTTTATGTTAGGATTTTTAATTAAGACAATAATAGATGCCAACACCCGAGTTAAGTGTTTTGACCCCAATTTTTGTTTTTGGGTTGTGTGAAAAAGAAAAAAGACGTTATTATATATTTATATAGATTTAAAAAAAAAATGGGTTGATTCTGAAAGGGCTCCCCGTTTAGCTTAGCACTAGAAGTTATGTTCATCACACATTACGGAATCTAATTCGCCCAAATTTCCATAAAACCTACGCTCTTTAAACATGCTCCATGCTCTTTAAAAAAAAAAAAAAAAAAACATGCTCCAAGGAAATCCCACTTTACCTTGTCATAGGCTTTCTAGATGTCAAGTTTCAGGATAGCCCGAATATTCCCACTCCTTTTTCTTCTCCTTGATTGATGAAGTATTTCCAGCTCCAACAAGATGTTATCTTGTATTTGTCTCCCATGCACGAAGGCACTTTTCTTGGGCATAATCAATTCAAGAAGCCAGCGCTCCAGCCTTTTAGCCAAAGCTTTTGCAGTAACTTTGTGCGCAAAATTGCATGAGCCTATGGGACGAAATGGATCAATTCAGGGGTGGGGACTTTAGGAATCAGAGTAATTTGCGTTCTGTTTAACAGAGGATTTGAGGATCCCTATACAAAGAACTGCAGCTACTTCCTTGGATACCTCCTTCTGTAGTACATCCCAGTTCTCTCTATAAAACAAACCTATCATTCCATCAGGCTCTGGTGCTTTTAAGGGATCTCAGTCAAAAACAGACTATTTCACTTCTACCAACTTGACAGCTTGAGTTATGGAGCTATTCTTGTCCTCAGTCACAAGAATAGGACGCTGATCAATTCCTGGAAAGAAATTGCAACATCCTACAGAAGTGTATAACTCCTGAAATACTGCAGTGTCATTTGTCCTATCTGCTGGGGTTCTTCTACACCGTCGTACGGAGTCTTGAGAATAGAGAATCCATTTTTGCTATCCTCTTTGAATGGTAATCCCATAAAAGTGCTTCATTTTTATTTTCCCTATGCGACAAATTAATTTGAACCCTCATGCCCCAATACACTTCCTCTCGGCGAAACAGTTTCTCGATTCAAGATTTAAGGTAAGCTTCTCTGTCCCTATCATGCTAGATCCATTGCTATTTATCAGTTCCGTAACTCAGAACTCAGGGCCTCCACTGGACGTCTTGCATTAGACAATTTTGTTATACTCCAACTAGCTAACACCTCTTTGACATGTTCTATTATTCCAGAGATAGTTTAGTTTTTCCACAGCAATAGCCAGAATTCCAGGCTTCACAAACGATTTTCTGACAAGCTTCAGGATTCGCTATATCGGGTAACAGATCCAGTGCTAATACAGGCTATACACGTAACGAAGTCCCCCATAAATGCACTTAGAATAATTACTGATCATGATGATGCTTTCAGTAATTGCGGATAATGAACCATACTTGGATCATGAATAATAGGTAATGCTTTTCAGAAAAATGTGTAGAAACGCAGCGGAATAAGTTCACAAGGGAATAAAGAAAGAACCGGAAGCAAACGATAAGGAAAGAGTATCTGCCAAAATCATTTGTTTTTAAGTGCAATAAATTTAGCTAACATTAATATGCTATAAGAGTGTCTAAGTTTTTGTATACATGATGACCGATGATGTCCGTCTTCAGTGTCACTCCCCCTCTATTGGAAAGATAATGCTATGAAGAGCAAAGCACTTTCACACCTGACCCACGATTTCTCATGACGAGCAACAACCGGCCTTCTTGACGGCCGAGACATCGTCCCTGTTCCCGACGTTGATGGTCTGTCCCTTTGGCAGTGCTGCAGGGTCGTCGCCGACGTCGAGAGCTTTCCTGCTCACCACACGGTAGATCTGAGTCAACACTTCCGTGAAGGCATTTTCGACATTGAGCGCCTCCAATGCAGATGTCTCCATAAAGAAGGTGTGCTCTTGCTCGGCAAACGCTTTGGCATCGTCGAGGGAGACGGCACGGAGATGGCGCAGGTCTGCCTTGTTCCCGACGAGCATGATCACGATGTTGGCCTCCGTGTGGTCTCGGAGTTCCTTTAGCCACCTCTCCACATTCTCGAACGTGACATGCCGAGTGATATCATAGACTAGTAAAGCACCCACTGCGCCTCGATAATACGCACTTGTGATCGCACGGTATCTATGTTAAACACGACAGATTATCAGACAAATTTTACCGCCTAAAAAGAAGATCAGATAAAATTAAGAACAGAACATGAACAACTTCCTATTCACAAGCAGGCCTCTACTCGCCGTGATGTTACATTAGCCAGTAATGATCTCTACCAAACACAGAAATATAAAACGGAGAATGTCCTAACTTATTCCTAAAGCTGAAAATCAAGCTGCTTTCTTCGTCAATGATCACTGACAACAATAGCATGTCCCTTAGTTCGTGTAAATATGCCGGTTCAGAAATGCAATTTCTCTTCGAATGACAAATTTGGGAAGAACCAAATTCTGAATAACCGCAATTGACCGCACCATGTATGTAGAATGCGAGTTAGCCATTGCAACCGAACTGCTTGCCAGTGACTTGCAATCAACAACGCTAGCGTAAATCTTTTCTTCACCCTTAATGGACTTAACAATGACTCATTGATGACATGTATTAGTTTGCATCTCAAGATCTGTCATATCCAAATTTTCTTCTCTGCCTATACACGAATCAAAGTGGATCATTACGTCCAAACATTCTCAATCTTACCTACCAGACATCCAAAAAACCTGACGAAAACCAGGTTTAAGAAAATCAAATCATTTGTCACTAGAGTTTATAATAAGGATTGCTTGAGGTTTGACTAAGATCTCATTAGCAGATTCTAATTTTGAAAAGATAGTTCTTAGAAAAGGCAACATCCTTCTAAGAAAGGTCTCAAATTAAAAGCAGTGGAGTCTATAATTCGTAATGAATGGCAATCCATGGAAAGGAGGAGGAGATGTAGATATTATAAAATTGGGTCAAACCTTTCTTGGCCTGCAGTGTCCCAAATCTGTGCCTTGACGACCTTATCATCGACTCGAATGCAACGAGTCCCAAACTCGACCCCGATCGTGGATTTGGATTCCATGCTGAACTCATTCCTCGAAAACCTCGAGAGCAGGTTGGATTTGCCAACACCGGAGTCGCCGATCAACACCACCTTGAACAGATAGTCGTAGTCGTCATCCGACCTATACGTCCCCATCGAAAACCACAAATCCCAGAAACCAACAAAGATGGAGGAATTTCTCTTGCGAGTTTGTCGAAACTCGGTTGAGAATTGTCAACCCTTTCTTGGTTGAGGTTGAGGTTGAGAATGCATGCTGAATTGGAGATTGAGGAAGAACGAGAGAGAGAGAGAGAGAGAGAGACAAAGAAAGACAAACCTAGAATTATGGAGGGAAATATATACTAAAGTTGGAAATTGTTGAGAGGATTTGTTCTGGTTGGAATCGACGGAAGCTATTCTTGGAAGGTGGCCTAAAACGACTAACGAGAACAAAGGGAGATCTTCGTGGCTCGTGATCGGAGAAATCATGCGTTCCCACTAAGGCATTGGAACGACCAGGAACAGGTCTTCTCGTTTTCTCTCGTGCATGTCTGAATACTTGACTCAGACAAACAAACGAGTAAATTATGCGCGGACATTATTGTATCCGAGATTGAGATAGGTATAACTTGGATTTAAGACTTGACTTTGATCTCTCTTAGGTCATTTTTTTAACCCTCTTTCCGACCCGCGAATCACCTCAAGCGTGATGTCACAGGAAGTTCAATTGAAATCGAGTTGACATTTGGTGAAAGAGGAGCTAGAGTTGAACTGGTCATGAAGGAAAGTTCTGAACATTGGCTTTCTTTTTTCTTTTCAAAGGATCGTTAGGGATGGCAAAATTGAATTGAATTGGGTTCTTGACTGATCTGAATCATACGGCATATAATTTATTTTTTCTGGCAGGTTTAGGCAGTTGAATTCAATCGGTTCCTTGATGTTTTCAACTTATCTAGAATACATTCTAGCTCAAGCTGTTATTTTGAAATGATTATCCTCTATCCAAATCTATTCTTTTGCAATCCAACAGTCACCAATTTCCTAGGAGCAAATCCCAGGGATTCGCTGAAATACCCATCCTCGTTATATTTAAGTTGAACGCGGTGCCATTTCATATCACTCTTTCTGAATGTATCCTCATTTTCTCTTCCTAATTGTAAATAAGGGAAAGCAAATTAGGAGCTGATAAACTTATTATAAGACTCTTTTTTGGGTCAAAATATAAGACTGAAAACGCGGTACAAATCACATCTATAAAAAGGATTGACATTCCAAAGTAAGCATCGCATCCACTCATTGAGCTGGGGACGAAAAAAGATTTGAAGATTGACGGAGGTATTCACCTATTTTGAGACGCGCACGACCAAGGAAACTTCAGGCATGTGCAAGAGGGTCGAATTCGATTCAAGGGATGATTGTGGATCCGATTGAAAGAAATATTGAGAGTTTGGTCTCTGTTGGAACTTGTTCATGACCTTATCTAGACATTCTAATCAAGGAAAGTCCGGATACAGCAAATCTTGATCAAACTCGATGAGTAAATCCCTCCCTGGAGGAACAGGCTTCACACTAGAAGGAAAGCACAACAAAGAAGACAAAGAAGACGAAGACGAGGACCACCGGCGGAGGACGTGGATGACGGCCACGGGCGGCCACAACGGCCAGCGTCGGTGGTCCGTCTAGTGGTATATGGCTTATTCTCATGCGGTTATGAGCCTTCATGCTCGGTGAACTAATTCCCGATCGCTCCTCCATCTGAGGAAACCTTGGTTCTTTTGCGGCATTGGCTCGATTTGTGCTGGGCTTAGGAGAACTTTAGCTCTACTCTGATGAGTACTTTAGTGAGGCGACGATGATGAGTATGCCTTAATAAGTAGTTGCTTTAAGCCGAACATTCCGGATCTCATGCGTTGTATGATATAAATATAAATATAAATCTTTATATATCCAAAATATAGGTTTAAAACGTGAGCGATAAATAATTAAGAAATATGTTGTTACTTACAATTAAAGTAAATATTATATCACTTTACAGAAATTAAAAGGTTGAGCTAAGGAAAATAACTTACAATAGAACTGCTTGGGTCACCTGAACAAATTTAATTTAGTTATATCATTTCACACTCGAAAGAATTAGGTATAGTTGACAGATCGTTTTTTTTTTCTTTAAGATCTATTAGCTTTTCACCGGTGCTTGAGGATCCTATTATTAGACATCGATAATATATCATGCATATGCACAATTCAAATTGTTGACAGATAATCCTAAATATCTCATTACATAAGATTAATAAATGTCCGAAAAAATCAGGGTAATAATTTTATAACAGACATTATCATTGGTTATAACCGTCATTAAGCATATTGCGCATTCCAATTTTGAAAATAAAGTATATTAATTTATCATTAGTTAGATTGACCACATTATTGTAGAAAGAGGGTAAATTTATTTTTACTCGCTTGTACAGGTAATCGATTCCCAAGTTACACCGGGTCATCTTAGAATCGAGAACTGGAAGGGCCAGTCCCTAGGTTCTTGGAACTAAGAATTGGACCGGTTAGTCCCCATCCGATTCCCGGGTTGGACCAATTTAGTTTATGATTTTGGCAATTTTATTTTCTTTACTCTTTAAAAAAAAAAAAAAAAAAAAAAATATATCGGTCCAGCAGTCCAGGCAGTTTGGTTCTGCACTTGGAACTAGAAATCGCTCTCAATTGGTGCCGGTTCAGTCCGGCCCGGTCCGGTTCCTATGCACACCCATGTTCGCTCGAGCACTTTTTTATTTTAAAATTGGCCTCACTCCAACGAAACGCTTGTGAGCGGAATGGGCTTGGGGGACCAAGATATAAGTGAATCAAGAATAGGCCCTTCAGGCTCTGTGTTCTGGACCCGGCGAAATGCTTTTTCCACGTTATTATATAGGAGGAAATTTCTATGATTCTTTTCAATAAATAATTTCCAAAATTGAATATTTTCGTTTTAATTTTAATCTCTCTCTCTCTCTCTCTCTCTCTCTCATTTAGTTTAATTTGAATTTGTTTATTCCCACCATTTCGAATTTTCTTCAGCAATTTTAATATATGTGACATCCGTATTAGCCTCTTTTTCTCATTTTTTTTTTCTAATTAACATGTTATTTGGTAAAAGTTATGATATTTTTTATCTTTCTGTGTTTGTTTTTTTTCCAGTTGACATTTTTGCTGGCTTTGTTCCATGGGAGTTTTCACTCTTTATTGCGTATTCCAGTCTTATAACTATAACAAATTAATTCCGAGCACAAATATTACTTGCCAACCGTGGATGTGTGGGTTCTTTTGTTTCTTTTCTAACACAAGCAATCGACCTGATAAATTCTTAAGGTTTCTTTTTTTTGTTGATGTTTCATGAAAGATGAACTGATAAAGTAGTAGTGACCCAACATAAAATCGATTTTTGGGAAATTGTCAATTAGTCCCCTAAAATGAATAATAAATATTGAATAGACCTGTTACCTAAATCAAGTGCTCAATTTACCTCCTAAATTAATTAAAATTGAAAACCCTAATCTCTCTGTCGGCAACCCTCTCTTTCCCAAAAAATCCTCCCTCATTGAAACTTCACCTACATGCTTTCAGCTTTAATTTTCTAAAGCTGAAGCCTGCTTAGCTCTGCTTTTCTTTTCTAAGCCTTGATTTCTTTTCTTTTTTTCTCTCCCAATCTTTTTTTTTTTTTTTTGTCATACTCTTCCAATCTAATTCGAGAGTCTTTGTTTACCTCATATGACATCCTCTTTCGCTCGTAATTTTTTTTTTTTTTTGTTTGTCATGTCATGGTGAGTAAATTTGCCTGCAACTGAAAAATTTATGAGAAAATTGTCATCAATCCAGCCAACAAGATGCCCAGACATGGTTCTTTAACTTCTCTGAGATTTGCAAAAGTTCTCCTTTCCCTATTTAGGTGTAGATATAAATTTAGGAGCTTTTATCTCTTGATTTAAATCTAGATTTGAAAGTTCATAGGAGGCGTTCAATTTGTGATGGTTCACATCTCCGTATGATAATGATGTTGAGAATGCCAAACTTAGGTACACACTAAAGGCCATAATTTATGGAAAGGAAGATCTTGACGTGTGTCATTCACTGACAATTTAGGTGATTGGTTGTGTACATATGATATTTTGGGAAAAGTGCATAATGTACTCTTTTGTGTTTTTGGATTTTGATTTGTTTTACATCTTTTGTTGGATTTGTTTTGCTTGGAAGCTTTCTATATTCCTTTCATATTTGATCATGATAAATGAATGAAATTTTCATTCGACCAAAAAAAAATTAAATTAATATTGCTACACCCTACCCAACTCGTTAAGTAATTTGTGAATTATAACTTAACCAGAGCCACAAATTCTTACATATGCTCTTCCTATTGATCATGTCAAATGCATGTAACAATGAGACAATTCATAGATCGAGCTAAATTGACGTGATTTCGAGCTAATTCATAGGGGCAAATTGACATATATCCAGGAGCAAGGGATTAAAATAGCAATTTCTGTCCTTTTCAAGTGGGTGATTCTAATTCAACCATCTTTTCATGGCTCAAAAAGCTGAGCTTCGTTTCCGACATTGTGAACGCGACAGATTGCCTCCTTAAACCGCACTGGGATTCCGCCATCTTTTTCGCTCTGCTCTGTCCGAAAGTCAAACCACGTGGGTTTGAATCTTTTGGAAGAATCCTCGTCTGAATTATTATTATTAACTTGCGGAGGCAAGCCGCTGAAAATTCAAAGGTATAAAGGCAACGTCGATGAAAGAATTTTCTATAGGCCGGCAGCTCAACCCCTGTGACGACTGTTAGTACGTCACGAGGCAAGAAAAATATGTGACAAAACAGTCACATCCAATTATGGGTAAAAAAACAAGAGCATTGTGTATAAAATCAAGGGTTAATTCATTAAAAAAAAAAAAGTCAAAATTTTGCCTTGTGAAACGTGAATACCTCAAGTTCTTTTTCATCTGGTCGATATTCTAAAAATTATATCATTGATCCAAAAGTACTTTCAACATAATGACAATATGAAATTGTGCATAACGTTATCTACATGCCACCCCATTGATATTTTAACGGTCATTATAAATAGAATTGCAACAGAATGTATTCTTTAAACATTGATGAGATAAATAAATAATAAAGAGTTAGGATCCTATAAAAAAAAAGGTCAAGACTTTTTTTATGGATTTTTCCCTCTAGTCAAACCATCTTCATTATTTCACATGGGATGATAATATTAGAGTTATATGTCGACCTCTTAAAGGACGTTTACAAAGCATATTTTACAAGAAACGGTTCGACTTTTATAGTGTTTATTGTGATTAAAATTAATGTTTTGAATTATCTCATTTTCTGTCACTTAGCAAGATCTTATTAAAAATGCTCAATTTTCGAAGGGAGAAAAATCCATGTGAGTTTTTTTTTTTTTTTTACAGAAATCCATGTGGGTTTCACGACGTCACTTTCTCTCCAGGGGCGAATGGTCTGTGCTCCCGATTCCCGTGCTTCGCAAGTTCACTGCACCGAGACAAAGTCACATCGGTGTCTTCCGTTTGGTCAAACCCTATGACGTCACTTTTTCAATGGCACGAAGCCGCCTCGAAGATGGGGTCGACAACATGAAATTACGAGATTGCCCCAATTGACGATTCTCTCGTTTTCTTTCCCTTCAAGTTTCGTACATGTGGCGTCAAGATTGTGATGCTCGTTTGGCAAAGAGAAGAGCCCACGTTGTCAAAATCATCTGATATATATGAAGTTTTCTCCTGATAATGGTAAAATGGATGGTGCAAAGTATTAATAATGCATAAAGTAGTTAAAGACGTGACAGATTAAATATGGACCGAGTTGCCCCATTTTGACCCTAACTGTTTGGTGCTCAATGCGATTATCGATTAACAACTACAATCTATAAGGTTTTGTGTCGATTTTTATATTCTCGCTAAGGTATGGAAAATATATGATTCACCCACTACAAGTTTCTGCATATTCCACTAGATATGATTATATATATATAAAAGTAACGCATATAATTATGCAAGTGTACATATTGCTATCGTGCGATGATTCGATAAAAACAAATTATACACAGCCGGCATGAAGAAAATCTTATTTAAACAACTTTAGTTATCACTAATTTGACGATGATAACTACATGCTCTCTTAAACCAATAGCTTATAAAATTGATCGTGGGAGTTCTTTTTTATGCTGGCCATGTGTGCTATAAAGACTGTAGCTACTAGCTATCTAAATAATTAGTGTCCTTAAGATGCCTCAGAACGAGACAGAGAAAAGAAAAGAAAGGAAAAAAATAAGCAAGACTTCCTGAAAACCCTACCAACCGCTAAGAATCCAAATCCATTCCGTCTTCCTCTCTCTCTCTCTCTCTCGCTCGCTGGTTCCTCTCACCTTCCTCTTCCAATCAAATCTGTCCCAAAGGCTAAACCCTTTTTGCTCAAATGAATTTATAGTCATTTAAACCAACTTAGACGCAAACTCTCCCCACACTTCTTCCATCAAATCCCACCCTGATAAGTTCCCAGCAACATAGAGACACTCACAGAAACACTCGCAAAAAACCTCTTTGCTGTCTCCCATGGTTCCGCCATTCCCGACTGCAGAACTGCCTCTCAACGAGAATGATTCGCAAGACATGGTCATCTACCATGTACTGAACGAGGCCATGTCCCAGAACAACTCCTCCCTCCCGCATCCGAACCAATCTGGGTCCCCGTCGAGCGGCGGTTCCCTCGAGCCGTCCAGGGGCATCACGAAGAAGCACTACAGAGGAGTCCGGCGGCGCCCGTGGGGGAAGTTCGCGGCTGAGATTCGCGACTCGTTACGCCACGGGGCCCGAGTTTGGCTCGGGACATTCGAGACAGCTGAGGAGGCGGCGCTGGCTTACGACCGGGCGGCGTTCCGGATGCGCGGCGCCAAGGCCCTGCTCAATTTCCCGCCGGAAGTGGTGGCCGCATCGATGCCGATGGAGAGGTATGAGCCAAGCCGGAGCCGGAGCCCCGGGTCGGCCAATTCGGACACGAGAGGCCAGACGCATCGGTCGGATTCAGAGGTCGGCATCGCCGGAGGAGCATCCCGGGATGTGGCCACTGACCACCTCGAGAAGGTGTTGGATGTGTTCTGAGGTTGAGCGTCTCCGGTCACTCACGACTCTTGCGGGTAGCCTGGGCCATGTACTAGGGGTCAAAAAAGTTCTATTTTCTTGCCAATTCGGATTACTTTTTGGTGTCACATAAGTTTTTCATCATGGTTTTTTGCTCGTCTTGAGTTTCAATGTGGTCCATTGTGTGATCCATTCTGTCTAAATGATGAGCAAATCCGGGCATCTCTCTCCAGATGATGATATCTTTATTGGTCCCTTTTACAACAACAATCAGAAGGACTTTATTGACCAACTTTGCAGAATGCACAAAGTGCTACAATAAGGTATAGACATCGCGAAGACAATGCATTTTGTCCTTGCTAGAGTTTTTGGTTTTACTGATTCATAGGTTGTCTCTTAGGTTATCGTACTTCGGCTACGTAGTATTGTATAAGCAATGCGAAAAAGTTCAGGTGTAAGCTTCTGATTGGGCTATATATACGCTCTGCAATTTTTGAGTAATTTCGCTTGAATGTACTTCAATTTGTACAGTTGATCGTCATGTATTAAGCTGCTTTGATTGAGAAAAAGGAAAAATGGGGATGATATGAATATTTTTCTATCTTTGAGTACAGAATCGCACTTTCAGAGGAAAAGTCCTTTTTTTTTTTTATGATATTCAAAGAGAAAAGTCAAACAAAAAAAGAAGAAGAAGGAGAGAACATTGTTCTAGATGATGGTAACACTTCTTTTCTTGTGGGTCAAGCTTGTAAGACTCTTAATAGAGAACTATTTTCTCATGAACGATTTTTCTTCTTTAATGATTCATTTACTATATATCTTTTTCCCTTTAACATTAACTCCGTTTGTTAGAAACTTCAATTTGTAAAAAGAAATTGAAAAAAAAAAAGAAAGAATAATCAAATCTCCAGGACTGTTACTTCATCTTCGACCTCATTGTATCACCCACAATAAATTCTGTCATGGGGATATTATCGCAATAATTGCATTGAAAAAACCATAATTGGTCAATTCTTACTTTTTTTTTTTTTTTTTTTTTGGTCGGTCGGTTAATTCTTACTAAAAGATGGCAGAATATATACCTTGCGAATTGACCCAAATCGACATCACTTGGGAGATTTTCTTCACCTCGTGCGAGAATTGCCTTCGTGGAGGGGAAACTTCGAGGGAGGTTCGCTCCAAAAAAACAAAAGAAATTAACTGTTCAAGCAATTAAAATAGAATGCAAAATCTCAATTAGGTCTTGATTAGATTTGTGGGTCTCACCTTCCATGGTCAAAATCCAATATCAGCCACAAGAATTTTCAACGATAGCGATGAGAATGCCAAAAGACAAACCTCTCACGGTACTCCTCAATTTGGGCGATGTAAATTAAAGTATGACTAATTAGTACAAAATATAAATCGACGTCGACCGACGGCCCTTTTCTTCTCGTCTTCCTTTGCTCAGAACTGCCTACGAGCCACAAAATCTTAATTGTTGGTTCAGATGGGTCTTAGTCCGGGTCTATAATTTTCTATAAAAACCGACTGGATTTAGACGATTCTCATTGAATGGATCATACTAAAAAATGTAACGTTTCTAACCAAAGCAATTCACTTTTCCTTCGAGCCTTGCCAGCCGAGGTGGTCCAGTGGGCTACAAGATCCATTGTTAGATCGGCATATGAGAGGCCTAAACGAACCATTTAGTTAAGCAACTTTGTTGCATATTTAATATGATGGATACAATTAGAAACACTATGGTCTAAAGTTTTTTAGATGCGAAAGAAATTGCCTCCTTTACTATGGACGATGCTTGTTTCATGATCATTGTTTGTTCAATATGTACGATCAAGTGTTGGGGCTATTTCGTTAGGCCTTGAAAGGAGAAGGAATGGTATGATCATATCGGGAAGTCTACTATTGAATTTGCCGAGCATTCTCTTTCTTATCATCGATCGGATTACCGTTTGGGATCTCGAATCCAATCTCAAGGATACTACAAGACTCTTTATAAGAGAAGAAATGAAAAAGAAATGCTTTATGATTTCAATTACACCTAAGAGAAATCAAAATCGTGTCAAGTAATTAAGTGCTTCTCCTCTCAAAAAGCACGTAAAAGCTAGGATTTATTCTGAAATTTCGTAGGTAAATTAAGATATCTTTCAAGAATATTTTTGAAAGGAGGCACTAACCAAAGAAAGAAAGAAAGACATAAAGAAAGAAAGGAGGCATTACCTAATCATATGCAAAATGTTATCATTTGAAAAGATGTCGTTTCAAGTGAAATTGCCCACGTTAGTGTGCTGTATAGGATAGTAAGCAATGACTGGATGCAACGTAAGCAATTTTCAATAACAATTGATTAAAAATTATATTAGAATTTAGCATGAAAGTTTATGACTGCATTAACAAAATTGAGAATTCAAAACTGAATTCGCATTTGAAAAATAAAATTAAAACTGGTTCAGTAATTATCAAAATCCATGCGGTCACAATTTGCAATTGACAAATCTGGTCGGCTATTTATCAGATCTCTTCCCAATTTGTGGCCTTGCATGAACCAAGAGAAAGAATCTTAGGGGGCGGCTAAAAAGTCAAAGTGAGAATTTTTCTTCAATCATCTCGCTTTTCTTGAATATGCCTTCCAAGTTCAGTTGATACTCCTGTTCTTTTAACTTTTTAGAAAGCCTAATAAAAAAATTTTAAACCTCTGAATAGAGAATAATTGCATGTATATAAAAAGTATATAAACACAGTAGAGAAGTAATATGAGATACCTTAACATAGCTAACGATCTCTTCCTTTAAGATTTTCGAAGACAAAATAAATTAATCTTCTTGTTTTTTACTTGGCCACCTTTCTCTTTTATTTTTTCCCTCTCTTTTTTGGTAACTCTAGCTTTTGTGCTGAAATCATTTGAAAGAGATCTTTTTAACTCTAACTTTTGTCCAAAAGTCAAAGGTAACGTGATCACAGAAAAAGTCAGTCCCCTGTGGCCCTACATGCGACTGCATCGAGAACCTTGGACATCCACTTAGACATGAAAATCGCATTAGATCTTTTTATTTGCAGTTGCGCGATCACAGCATATAATTTGCAGAGTTCCAACCACGTGTTTTTTTTATGGTGTGCACGTTTTCAATCCAACCACGTGTTTTGGGCTCTATCATTTCGTTTGATTCCAACCTCGTTGAGACATCCATCACTAGTAGTGACTAGAGTATTGTGTGTGATTTTGTCGGGTGACATGATTAAAGTACGACACCTTCATTTGCGGAGATTGCCGGAGGATAGTTCATGTTTGTGCACATTACACATTCAGTTAAACCAAACTTCAATAAAAAATATTAATTCAATGAGTTATGTGTCAATTAAGATATATTAATTGCTCTATTCCATACCATATCCACCATGTGAGACTCCTTTCACTCAATACTGTCATATGGGTAGCTTAATAAATCTTTGCCTCACTTGTGAGCCTTTTATAGTAAGCCCACTCCCCTTAATCTAGATACCATTCTACACTAACATATCTTGCCTCGAGAACCTTCACCTTGGGTCGGCCAATTTGGCAGATAATGGCAAGGATGACATCTGCCCTTTAGACCCCACCTTATTTGCCTTGGCCCGGCCAAGCTTGGCAGGAAGTCGAGAGACACCATCCACCACCTCAATTGGGGATCACATTTGAGATTCTATTTTTGAGATATTCAAATGTCAATTCATATAGAGAGTGCACTACTAATCAATCGTCTCTGATACCAATTTGTTATGCAAAACAAAGGAAGTGCAAAACCAAACGAAACCATCAAGTCAAAAAATAAATGTAGATTTTAAAACCGATACAGAAAAATTATAGGAAAAAGTGTCATAAATGCTCTAAATCTATTGTATTTGTATTAATTTAGTTCTAAACATTTTGATTAAGATACAATTGAGTCATTATGGTTAATTTTGGCTAGATATTACTTACGTGGACGCCAAACTACCTATGTGGCATGGCTGGCACTGACATGGACATTGTTAAATAATATTTTAATAATTTATTTTCCTTTTTTTTCCCCTCTCTTTCTTTCCTCCTCTTTCCTTGGGTGGTTGGCAAGGGTTGGTTTTGCCAGGCCTAACCCTTGCCCATGCTAACATAAGCTATTTTTATGTCCACGTGATTAAAATAAATTCAAGTAACTAATATAGTGTCGAGTTTAGATCTGAGAACTTCCTTTTGTTTGATATGCAATGACTCTTTACCGGGTAGGCATGGGCTAACTTGGGGCGGACCTAATTTCTAGGGACCTTTGCTCAGCCCACATGAATTTTGAGTATAATTCATTTTCAAATTTTCAACTAAGAAAAAATAAAAATGGGAAATAAAGATATAGTGCACAGGTTTGAGGATTTCATGACAAAAAAAAATAAAAATACTCTTTCTATTGAAGGTTTCAATAACATGCAGAAAACAAATGCAATGAAAAGCAAATGCAAGAGCATGAAGATTAGCATCGCTCATTTGGTATCTACCAATGAAGTCCAAATAGCCATGAAATTTGACTAAGAATGTATTCATATCAATATCTGAAATCTAATTTTGTCACATCCAAAACCAAATATATTCTCAACTATGATGATACGTGAAAGCATGATGCATAGAAGAAGAAAGATTTTATGAGAGATGTCTTTTCCAGTATATACTGGAAATCCAACTTGATATATGAACATCCAATACATTTTCTAGATTGGTTTCCCACTATTCTGCCATAAAAAGTGCTCAAGTACTAGTATTCACAACCCAAAGGAGACTCAAATGTCGGTAATATCAAGAGTATTATGGGTAATTTAAACTTGTACTCTAGGATTTGTTTAACAAACTGGGGTAGTTGGTAGCTTGGAGATTGGATTCCACCTTTAGATTAAGAGGAGATGTACGGTTTAAATTAGATGGACTTATATATAAATAGGGTCTTATTTGTATCATTCCATTTTGAACACAATATGAAGTAATAGTACATTTTCCCCCAAACATTTCTTCTCAAGAGTGGGAGTTGAGCTTAGGGAACTCTAGCAAGGGGTGAAGCACGATTTCTAGGAGCGGGTTTTGAGGTAATGTCAAGTTGGGGATCAATATTTCTCAATCAACACAAATTTCCGTAAACTTTTACTTGTTGACATGTGATTTTTGCTGGCAAATTGAACATGCAAAAAGAACAAATAAATTTCTAGAAAGAATAAAAAATGGGGAGATTAGTAGTATGTAATCCTTTGTGCCAATATTTTTTTTTTTTCTAAATTTCGCTTTGCTTCTTTCATTTTATTTTCTCTTTCATTCACGTCAAATCACTCAAATCATCATTCAACATAGTGGGGAAAATTACCAAAATAATCCTAAAACATTGAAACTGTATCAATTCAATCTTAACTTCTCTCTTTTTTTTGGCCAATTTAGCTCTAGATATTTTGCAATTATGCCAATTCAATTCATCCGACCATTAATAATAATAAAAAATCTAATGTGGAACATGATTGCCTTGAGAAAAATTAATAATGACATAAAAAAAAAAATCCCAATGTTTGGTATTTTTCC
Organism: Eucalyptus globulus; assembly: GCA_014182545.1. Taxonomy (NCBI): domain Eukaryota; kingdom Viridiplantae; phylum Streptophyta; class Magnoliopsida; order Myrtales; family Myrtaceae; genus Eucalyptus; species Eucalyptus globulus. The sequence goes on along the minus strand of CM024721.1, from coordinate 40,133,287 downwards.
CAAATTGATATGAGAAACTAAATCTTCCCCAAATGGATTTCCCAAAATTTTGCCCTAGATAATCCGTGATGTCTTCTTGGCTAACGATGCCTTCTTTCAATGCTAGGCCATTAGTAAGGCCCCTGTTTTTTTTTTTTTTTGGTAAAAGATAAGAAATATATTAACTTAAGCCAAAGAGAAGCAAGAAGCTATACAACAAGAACTTAGCACTAAGAACTTACACTCCCGAAGACAAGAATAGTCAAAGTGAGTAGAAGGGTGCCAAGGTAAAACAAGCCCACCTGCACAGGAGCAAAGGAATGTCAAAACGAAGGCAAAAGCAAACCAAATGGCCTAAACAGGGAGCCAAAAGAACAAAGACCCCAACAACAACACAGGTATAGCAAGGAACCCGACGATAGATCAGTACGCCAAAATGGAAGGGTTTATAGACCAGCAATGCAGTAATCTACAGTTCGTGGTGTTGGAAGGGACATGGTTAAAAGACAATGCTTTGTCTCTGACAACCTTCTCTAATTGCAACTTCATAGTTTGGAGGGATGGTGGCCTCCCCCTGAAGAGAACATTATTTCGCTCCTTCCAAATGATGTAGCAAACGGCTGCAAAAACAAATCAGCCAAGGGTGGAACGGAAAGAATTCCCAGACAAATACTTGATTGCCCAGTGCAGGTTATCCACCCAAGATTTGTTCGTCCAAGCACAATTGAATCTAGAAGCCCAAAAGGTTGCTAGAGCGGCAGGAATGGAACACCCAAAAAACAGATGGTCGACCGAGTCCGAAAGACAAGAACAAAAGGAACAATTCACAGCTGGGATACGGCCATAGGTAAGAAGCAAAACCTGTGTTGGTAGCCTGTTTCTGGTGATCAACCAAAGTAGGAATTGATATCGGGGAATCAACGCTTTGTTCCAAATGAAAGGAGCCCATCGCAATTTCTGGCTTCTTGGCCAAATAGCCTCCCACACCGAAGCAACAGAGAAAGTGCCAGACGGGTTACCCAACCAAAGGAAACGATCAGGTTCATAATTAAGCTCCGGGAGGGGGTCATCCCAAGCGGCAATATCATTCAACACCCCAGATGTATGCTCTGGGAATGCTAAAAAGTCAGCCACGGATGCTCCTTTAGGGAGTCGCGAACGGTAGATCTCAGTATTCGAGAACAACAAGTTAAGCAGCCCTTTGGGATGCCAATTATCAAACCAAAAGGAAACCGAGGTACCATCTCCCACACGCCAGCAAAAAGACCTACGGAAGTCACCTCTAAGATCAAGGATTTTTTTCCAAGACCAAGAACAAACGGTGGGTTTGGATGCCAACCAGAAGTTGACATTCTTCAGGAACATAGAGTGTATCCACCTACACCAGAGAGATTCCTTGTTAGTAAGGCCCTGTTGTTATCTCTAAAACTCTAGAACCTGACACCACCCTTTTTATCTTCTTCCAAGTGCAGCATCCTCTTTTCCAAGCTCAAACAACATCACACAGAGCCCATCTAAAAGTTCCCCGCAACTAAAAGCACTCTTCTTGTCTCACGCAAATAAGCTCGCCCATCAATCTTCCACCACATTTTGTTTTCATAATACCCATGTGACCATCTCTAGTTTCTCTTGATTAGTGAATGGATTTTCCGAAAAATCTTGAGCTGCTATGATCCTGTTGGCTTTTAGGTACTATAGAATTGTAGCAAATGCTGTTAGTCTTAGTGTTTGTGATGAAATCAGCCAGTTTGAGCTCAACGGGGTGAAATTGCCACTCTTTCATTGTTTATTTGCTTTTACTCTTTGTGATATATTGTTTGTTGCGTCTCATTCTTCAATGACCAAAAAATGAAAGCTTCATATTTTCTTCCCAGAGGGAAAATCACTCTAACGACATCTAAAAAGTAATGAATGAGCACTCTGGTGTATCAACATTCCAACATCATTTTCCGAACTGCAGAACAAATACATACAGGCTTACTCACAAACACCTTTAGGACATATAAAAAATGAGAAGCAACATATTATAAGGTCTGAAACCATTATGAGCCTAACCTGCCATGAAAGTAATCCATGAAACATCTTGAGTACGAATAAGGTCAAAAACTAGGCGAGCCGACTAGACATCCCCACACTTTGAATATTTGTTTAGAAACTTCTGAGCCAAAATCCAACCTGATCTCGTAGGCATGCAATACATCTACATGAATCAACATCTGCCAATCTTGAAATAGATGGAAACAAATTTAATAGGATGATCAACTGGTGAACCACCCTTGTCAATTGGATTGTCTTAAAAAGCACCAAAGCAGATCCAGGCTATGTGATAGTCCATCGATCATTGAGTTTCAAGCGACCACATCTCTCACAGGCAATTTATCATATATTTCTTGTAGACTCTCCTAATCCCCGCCTTATGATACATATCTACTAGACCAGTGCATATAAACACATCTTTGTCTGGCCCTCTGTGATAAGCTTCACAGCGAATCAAAGCAGCCTCTTGCAAATCCAGAGCACCAGCATAAGCTTTCAAAACAAAAGTGAAAGTAACCTGCCCAGTTCCAAACCTCTGTCCACCATGGAACGGTACATCTTTAGGGCCTCCTGCAGTCAGTTTGATCGTTCTTATCATGGCAGCCTCCTGGAGTCGGTTCAATCTCGAATAAGCTCTTATCATGAATTGCCACAATACAATGGTTGGAGGCAGCCCAGAGTCAAGGACAAAGCGAGCAAGGTCGCATCTTTGAAGCAGAGTGTAGGAGTTTATGAGGTGGGTGGTTATGGAGGTGAGTTGTTATGGAGGTGTCTTGATCGTGGCCTGCAATTATTATGCGCATGTACTTTCTTGCATGAAGACAGCAGACGAATGTAGGTGTTCTAGCACATGTAAATGTGTCGTAACTCGTATGTAAGGGAGTGTTGCCACGAACATGGAGAGAACACAAGTTCAGTGCATATCGATACACTATCTTCAACGACTTTTGTCTAAAAAAAAAAATAAAAAAACAAAGAAAAGCAGACTTCGTAGCATTGAAAAGCATCAACCATTCTCCTGGAGATTAATCGATCCAATCTCTAACCAAAGCGGTGAGTTCAATTTAGATGACTTCGTCTTGCTCGAGATGTGCCATTCGTCATATATAGAAGTAATTCTTACTAGGTGGATGGGTGATTTCTTTTGAGAAAGAGTGGAATATGTGAATCTGAATTTCACTTATATTTATAAGTTTAGTTCAGCTGGATTCTCGTGTCTTACGTTCTTTCATGTGTTTATAAGGAAATTCAGTTTGTCCTTTGCTGTTAGTTAGTTATAAGTTCATTCTTGTTTTGTGGTCCAGGGTAATTATTCCTCTGTCTCTTTCTATTTCATTATTCAGATGCATTGCCTTAAAACTGTTCTTTCGTTTGCCTAGCCCTTCCTTTTTCTTCATGAGATGCACCAGCTAGCACATTCTTTCTGATTCAGGTCAGATATTTCGTCCTCGGGCCTTCCCATCGTCTTGATTCAAACATTTCGAATGCAATTACAAATAAAAATGACAGGAGGACCCAAAATGAGAGCTAAAGCAGTGAGTGAATTGGGCCGAACGAGCTGATCAACTGGAATGCTGCAGTGATGGGCTTGGGCCACAGGATTAGGGCCCCACCAGCTGGGCCTCTCTTCTTTTATTTGCTTATTTATTCATCATTATTATTATTATTATTTATTATTATTATTATTATTTGGTCCTGTTACTATTTTCTATCTTCTTCTTTTTTAACAGAAAAAAAAAATGCACATTCGCTATGTCGGCAAAAATTCGGATGTTCACACATAAGCGGAATACTAGAGGAATTTTAACTCAGGAAGGCATTGATGCTTCAGCTTAATCACGGGAATATCAAAGTTCTTGTTCGTGCGAGGAAGAATGAAAAAACTCGCACCCAAAATGGACTCTACCCTATAGCTCAATGCACTGGCTAGATAAAAGAGCCATTTTTTTTTTCATTGTATAAATGAAAGAGAAATAATAACGAGACGAGTATTTTTCTCAATTAAGAGAATATACATAAGAAGAAGATGGATGGGGAATTTGATAAGAAATTTTCATTCCTAATTCTGACAATGACTACGAATGGAAAGTTGTATTCAACCAACATAGATTCAATACTAATCCGTTTGCGAGGAAAAATTCTTATCTACATATTCGATGAATATAAGATTCGTCATCTATATAATATCACATCTTTTTGTTTTAACCCAATTATGTTGAGATTTATGAAATTAAGTTATTCTTATTTCATTTCATATCAATACCGTCAACATAAACGCAATATAGAAATGATACATATATTAATTTTAAATTTCTCTAATTCATCCATGAAATTTTAAGTTTATAACTTCATGGTCTCCTATATCTACGATAACTAGTGAACATAGCACGTGTTTTGAATTAAGCCATTTCCTCTGAACGTAGTCTGACACCATTGATCGATGTTGGTCCTCGCTTCAAGGTCGCGCAGTTTGTGCTTTGTTTTTTTTTTGGCAACCGAGGATCCGCCTGAGCCCCTTTTCACACAAGGTCCTTCACTACACTTGATGGCAGCTTCGAAATTTAGCAGCGACTATACCTTGGGGAGACTAGCACATGATTCCAACACCATGGTCTCTCACTTACAACGCATTAACTTTTTGAAGAAGAGATTCTCAACCAATGCAACTGCCCACGGTTGGGTGTGCTTTGTTTGACTCTTCCTTTTAGCCAAGTAGTTTGAAGCGTTTCTTTCTCGGTTGAAGGTTCTTCGCTGGCATTTATATTCACCGGAGACACTTAGAAGGACATCCTATAGCTAGTTCAAACGCTGTTCGTGACCCGTAATCGTGGCTTCAATATTAGATTCAAACATGTCCCAACTCCTTTATGAGCAAAGACACGGGCTGTGATCCGTTGTTAAGTTTGTGTGAAAATTGATTGGAATCGAAGCTGTTTTTGATCAATTATGTTTGAATTGTCCTTGAGATAATTATCCTAAGCAATATGTCGCTTGCGATTCTATGACTAGGCTCCTGATCGTAGTGCATATTGCTTGTTCGATGAAATGCATGAACGAAATCAGAACATACATTAATTCCGGGTTTGACCTCCTACGATTATATTGCAATATCGTTAAGTGATCGCATTACCTTTTATCTAATGCAAGTGAAAGGCGTGGGTTGGGTTAGATAAAAAATGATCTGATCTAAATTGATCAATTTCCATATAAGGCGAATTTAGTGACCCATATTCGACTCGATCTATATTACTAGATCGCATTCCTTTTTAACACAACCTATGAAAATCCATATCTTCTACCCTTTTAACCCACTTTAATGTATTGCTTAAAATTTTATATCGTTAATAAAAGTAAAATAACAAATAAGAAGATGCAAGTATATAATAATAATAATAATAATAATAATAATAATAATAATAATAATAATAATAATAATAATAAACGTAAAAGAACCTAAAAATCAAAAACCTATAAAGAACTACAAAACTGTGCATTTGTTGTGACAACAATTATTTCTGGATGCATGCTTCACTGATTGAACTAAATGTAATTCATTTCTCAATAATTTCCGCAAAATTCCACAGCCTAATTATCTTTTTATCCAACACATGATGTGTAGTGATAACTAGTAGGTGGAACGAATTTACAACTCTCTTAACTTCACCTTCTTCTTCCACACATAGAACCATCACGAGCTCTCCCTCTCAACTCACAAGTGCAGAGATTCCTATGCGAGAAAAACATACTCAATTCTATCAAACATAAAAATCCTGTGCAAATTTAGAGAGCAAATGTATACTCAAAAAGAACAACAAATCACTCATCGTGGATAAGCTAGTAAGTCCTTGGAGTCTCCATGGTGTCTTGGAACGAACAGTAAATGTAAACAATTACGTAAACACAACTGAAAGACAAAACTACCATCATAATGAGCAAACACCCAAAGAGTGAAGAAAAATGGGATTAGAAATTAAAAAAAAAAAAAAGAGGCTAATTCATTTGGCACCCAAAGCAAAAGTTGATATCCTTCCACAAAACACAAGTCCATTCCAATGTAGAATTTTTATAATGTACCCACTATCAACACGAGTGAGCGACATAGTCACTTAAAACAATATTTACTCACAGAAGATGAAAATACCTCATCCAAGAGCATTGCCAAACTACTCGTTGGGAAATTAACGTGTTAGGATATATGTGTAAGTTGTGTTAGAGAAGTCCCATATTAAAGAATTGATATGATATTGAATAGTTAATATATTATAGTTGGCTCATAATTTACTGACTTAAGTTTTTGAGTTAATGTGGATCCAACTAGATATGTTGACAGGTTATGACCTAGCTTCTCTCTTGGCAATTTTTCCAAGTGAAGATATCGGACTTCTACTACACAAAAAGCACACAACAAGCGCATACACAAAAGTGAAACTCAAAACCCTAGAAATGGAAACGAACAGAGTACCCTGAATTGTGGGGAGGCCAAAGTGAAGGAGTGGATGGCAAGTCGTCGAAGAGGAAGCGAAGGGCTGCGGAGGGCACTCCCTAAAATGCTCCTTGCGGAATTTGGGCTGAAGCTGATAATAATATGGGTTGAATACGAGTCTTGTGCAAGCCCACCAAGATCCATATAAGACTCATATAGGGCCGGGTTCAAACGGTTTAAACCCGCACACGGTCAATTGAATGACATTAGGTTCTCCATTCAAAGACTCGATGATTCACGAAATTCTACAATTCAGGCCAAGTACCGCAGTTTGCCATATTCTTTTTTCAAGACATGCGAAGATTCGCCCGACCATCACTAATCGCAGGTTGATTTCTCGGACCCAACTATGTTTGGCAAGGCGGTCAAACCCTTGTGTGGTGACTGGCCATGGCTGCCCAGGCGCATCATCTCTCTCTCATTTTCTAATATATTTTCTTCGCATTTCTGACCTGTTGAAACACGGGCCCTTGTGTTGAACCATCATACGTGTCAGCGATAACATACCAACATCAAAGGTTTTAGTGAACATTGATACTCTTGATGGAAAGACTTAATTTGTACATATCGATAAATATAGAGTACATGCATGAAACTTTTAACTCTTATACCATGAATATAAGTAAAAGATCTCAAGGAATTTTCACTTGGACGGGCTTGGACAGATTTTTGTGCTGTGGGAATGATGTTGGGTAAATGAAAATTTTGCTGCACTTATTTGGGCAGAATTTTCGTTACCCAACATCATTCCCACAGCACAAAAATATGTCCAAGCCGGTCCAAATGAAAATTCCATTCCATCGACTTGCTTGCTTATAAATTGACAGTCAGACTGAGCTTTGTCAATCAAACTTGAACTCGAGTCCAGAAAAAAATTGTCTAATTTCAAGGTTGAGCGTTAGCGAGATTCTATTCTATTTAAGCTTGAACTCAGAAGCCAGGCTGGAGATTAGAAATTGATGATACATGCCATATAGATTCAACTACTTTATTTCGGTTTCAATCTGCTTCAGTACAATACTTATCAAAGTTATGTTCGAGTTAATCGAGTGCTCAAATTACTCGAACTTGATATTAATCGAATGGAGCTGAAGTAGTTTACCAACCGAGCTTTACGATCTCCCAAAGAGTTTTCATCTCTTACTATAACACACCATCAGTCCTTTCAAAGTAGTAATTGGCTTTGATCATCAAAATTAGCAATGTAATGCAAGTGAATCAGAAGGACAAATTTATATTAAATATAGCAACAGAGAAGACAAAATCTTACAAAGGTCTCGATCATGCAAGAATCCAACTACAATATAGTGCTACTTCAAAAGAATCTGTCTCAATGATGACTAAATTCACCATCTGCTCGTATACTTTCATACTACTAGGTTTTTTTGTTTTGTTTTGTTTTTTTTTTTTTTCATGGCCACCAGTTTATAAACAAGAGAGTAAGCTATCCAACAAATCATTCCCCAAATCTTCAAATTCCACAACGCCAAATTCATCAATCCAGCGACTCTCTTCCGTGCTCCTCACCCTCTTCAATGGACGTCCCTCATTCATCATCGCCCCATCAAATCTCTCCCCCTCCCTCGCCCTCTTTCCTGGGTTGACGATTTGCTCTTCAAGACTTGGCAACGCGTGATTGCAGCCCCTTCCTCGAGAAATTGTGGCCAAACCACCTGGAATTCTGTACCGGCTATCCTTGTGTATAGCCTGAACAACTTGCTCGATTGGGAAGTTTAGATATGCCTTAGGCCCTCTAATTCTTAGTGCTGCCTTGTCGTAAGCCAGAGCGGCTTCCTCCGCCGTGTCGAACGTCCCGAGCCAAACACGAGCCCCCTTTCTCGATGAGTCCCGTATCTCAGCCGCATACTTCCCCCACGGCCGCCTCCTCACTCCCCGGTAGTGTCGTGCAATCACCGCCTTGGCCGCTGGGGAGGTCACTTCAGCTTCGGAGCATGAGCCGCTTGTCCTGTCTTTAACATCTGATTGAGCCATTCCAGGGATGATCTCACCTAGGATCTCTTCCCAGGCTTCGGACCCCATTGACACCCACCTGCCTAAACTAGGCAGTCTTTGCAACATCCCCACCGACCCAGTTCTCTCGTCGAGACTGGGCAATTGTTCCCACGTTTTGGATGGCTCCGGTGGAGTTGCACCGATGAAGCTTGCCCAGACGTTTTCTAGGATTGGCTCGGATGTTGTGCTGTTTAGGTTTTTCTCCATTTTTCAAGGCGGGAATTGTATCGCAAGCATCTGTATCTAGGATTGAGGAATGTAGAGCTTTTGAAATATGATATAGACAGCTTAAATATGTTCAATTCTTGGGGTTGACTAATGGAGGGTCCAGCTGGAAAAGCTTGTGCATCAATTTATTGACCTGCTAAATTCATGGGGATTATGAGTATTGGGTCACAACAACCATGAAGGTTTATAATTTCTTCATAAACACAGATCATTCCTTTGACTTGTGTGGTCTATCTAACCATTTATGATGCTCAATGTATGTGCAGATATCATCTTTGTGTGGAATTTAATAATATTTATATGCTAAACATGATTCAAAATACAAGGAAGAGAGAATTGGAAGGACTTGAAATCTGGGGTTGAGTAAGAGAGAAGCTAATCTGAATTGTCTTCTCATTTTGGCCAATGGGTTACGACTAGGTTGTGATTGTGTAATTCTGAAAAAGAGAGAGAGAGATGAGTGAGAAGCATGTTTTGTGGTCTCTTAAATGATACTTTTCTTCGCAGGGCCATTTAATTGCTGTTGTCCTGAGGTCCGGTTTCTTGTCAAGGTTCCAACATATTTATTATGTATCTTCTTTAATATTTAATTGAACAAACATTCTAGCTAGCTTTGGTTTCCTAATCTCAACAGTCAAGAAAGGATGCTTCAAAATACCATGAAGATATGTTTAAGCCGTCGGTGTAATACCGGAATAGAAATTAAAAATAGCATGAGTGGAAAATTCCACTATCCAGTTTAATAAAAAAGAATTTCTTCCGTACTGGTAAATCTCTGATGAAGTTAGGAAGTGTCAAAAAATTTATGGTAAAAGAAGTTGTCGGTTGCCAAATTTCTTAGTAAGTTCGTGATTTACCTAACCGTTTTTACAAAATTACAAACTCTTTTTATGGTATGCAAATAACAGATTTTTATTTATTCTTTTACGACCTTTATTTATCTTTCTTATCAATATCTTAAATTTATTAACTCTTATTTGAACTTACGAATCTTAATTTGAGTGATTAATTCTTTATTCCAAATAAATTACCGTCTAATTTCAAGTTACCAATAGATTATTGACACTATAAAACGAAAAGCGTTGTTGTGAGCAATTGTTCATTTTTTTCGAATCCTAAAGGGAAGTCCCGTTTGGGTAGTGATAACTATAGGGCAAGGCCCATTTATTCGCCGCTAACCCCACAATTCTTGTGTTAACATTGAGGTAGTTAGCAAGTATCACCTAGAAATGGTGAGAATTTTATTCTATAACATTAACAAATTAATGTGGAATAAAACAAGTCAAGATCAAAGTCTGAATAGGGAACAAATTTTGGAATAGGATTCAGAATTTGTTAAGCAATAGAATAGATTTTAGAAGCACCTTGCGAGTATGCAATAGACTATAACAATAAACTATAAGAGTTTATGGTTGAGATAAATTGTACATAGATTTATAGTGGTTCAACTTAAATCAAACTTATACTCGCTCTCCCATGCTAACAGTTTATTAGTTGGATTCTACTTTGTGATCAAGAGGATATGACAACTTTGAGTGTTAATACACTCATACTATTTTACTTGGTCACTCTTTCCGTACTTTTCTCATGATTACAAAGTTGAAGCTCACGAAAGACAATGGTATGGTAGAAGTGCAGTTAGATTTTTGAATTATAAATTATACACTTTATCTCTTACTTGTTTCTCCGCACCTTGATCTCCTTTTATATTTCTTTACTTTCAAACTAGTCATTGGAAATCTCTAGAGGATTGTTTTCCAATCTACTCGTTGGACAGATTAGTATCAAGAAGATTGGGCGACTATTGAGTAACATTTTGATTACTCATACAATCACAGTCTCGATTTCTATAAATAGAGCTTCTTTATTTAGAAAGAACTTTTCTATATGATTGATTTACCAATCAATTAGATTGAGTCAATCAAATCTTTTTAGGTTTAAAATCCAAACTAGATCATTAGTCATTAGATTGGTCTTGTTTTGAACCTGTCACATTCTGAGTATGCTTCATTTTAAACTTGTTATATTTTGAACTTCGTCAGAATGGTAATGAGAGTAATTTTCTAACTCTCTCTCTTCAGTATAAAGTCTTGAGCTTCGTTCATTTCACAAAAAATATAGCGTTTTTGGAAAATGTTTTCCAAAAAGCTATATTTCGGGAAAATTATTTTAATGCCCGGTGTTTGGTTGAAACTTGAAAATGAGCTAGAAACTATAATTCGCTATTTGATAAAGAAAATCTTTTCCTTGATGCACCAATGTAAATAATTTTTTACTATTATATATTTTAATTTTTTTTCTTTTTTTCTTTCCTTTTTCCTCTTCTTCTTCATTGGATTTGGTGACCTCGAGTGAGGTTCAAGCCTCACTCATGTGGCTGGATTTGGCAATGCTCAAGCTCCTCGTTATTAGGCGAGCTCGGCCTCATCACAGGCCGGCGAGCTCAGCCTCACCAAAATTTGGCAAGCTCAAGCCTTGTTGGACTATGGTGAGGATCCAGCTCACCTATGGCCAATCGCTAGCTGTTGCCGTGGCTAGTGACCATAGCCGGCAACCATCCAATGAAGAAAAAAAGGAAATAGAAAGAAGAGGAAAAAAAAAAAAAAAAGAAAAATAATTAACAAATAGATTTTTAATAAAAATTAAAAAAATAAAAGGAAAAGGTTTTTAATGAAAGAGAGTGAGGTGAAAAAAAGGCGTGGAAAATATTTCCATTTCTCCAAAGTGGAATTCATTTTCTCTATCTTAGAACAATTTTTTTCCTTTCATGGAAAATGTTTTCCCCCATCAATTCATTTTCCGTGAAACGAGCATTAGAAAATCCGGAATACGTTTTTCTAGAAATTATTTTTCGTGAAACGAATGGAGCCTAATTTGAGTATGTTCCATCTAAAATGGACTTCACAAAATGTACTTGAATTTGAGCTAGAACAAGATGTCTTCATTCCAAGATTTCTTTCTTGAATCCTCATACTTCAAGACAGTTATCAGACTCATTAATATCTAATGGATAATTTTGTCAGTTTTAAAATGCATTAGAAATTTTCTCAACAAACATCATTCGTCGTATTGTAACAAGTCAATCATTAATCAATTAAATATTCGCGTGTTGTGGTAAATAGGCAAACACTATCCTTGAGTTCCTATATATATGAACTTTAATGAGTGAGACGTGGCATATCTAGAATGCCCATGAAGGTAGAGAGGTCCCATTTTTGCGCGATAGCAATTTCAAGAGTGCCCACTGTTGTCCCCATGGACATGGGAAGAGGTGAAAACGACACCACATTCTTAACAATAACAAACACCTCGATTTGATTTAATTAAGCAACATCGAACATAGATTTCCTAGTACATAGAATAAGCGCACACGCTTGGTTGATGCCTTAAACTATGGAATCGCCGAGAAAACGGATGGAGTCCCATTTGCTTGTCGCTCAAGAAGAAGTCATCGCAATCCGTATATGCGGCAACACATATTCAATGCATGAAGGGTTGGGATGGAAGGAAACGTGTGGCCATCGGGCCAGAAACAATCATCTGAATATAAGCATGTCATTGCCAACGTCACGAATTGCGAAAAGTTTGTGGACTTTTTACACGTTCGATTTCTTCTTAAGCAATAGGATAAGATCAGATCCTTCCAAGTCGGACGAGTTTTTGACTTGTGACCTGGGGTTGGCTTAGTGATTAAGAAGCCTGTATTGAATTGTGGATGAGAATTGGTGCGGAAGAATTGATTTTCTATATCGTCTAATGCCAAATTGAGAGGATCCGGTCCTTGCTCACATATGAAATGTGTCTTCTGAGAAATGATACTTATCTACAACACTTGACATTTGGTGGAAATAACAACTAGTGCCAACTTACAGCATATGTTCTTTTAACTTCAATTACTCATTGCGCTAAATGATAATGAGACAATTCTTAGGCCCAATGGCCTGGTGGGCTCCTTTCTTGGACTAATAGCCTCCATATGATGGGTTTAAAACCTTTAAACTGTATTTGATGATTTAAATTTCTTAAGAGGATAAAATTTGATGTGATAAGACATGAAACTTAGTGATTTTGCTAATCTTATCTATTATTTGGTGAATGTGGTAATAAAGCGATTTTTTTTTTTATATCAATGAACCTAAAAATGCACAAATTGACATGAAAATAATCTTTCATGATTCACTATTAAAAAAATCACAAATGCACAATGAGAGTTAATCTTGAATCAATCTAGAGTCACAGGTTCAACTATGACAATAAATGTAAATGGGTCAAGACAACATTGACGAGATAAATCAGCTATCAAATACTAAATCTAGTAAAAGATAAAACACTTTGTGATTCCGAAAAGTATAATGTTTTGACTCTCTCGCCACTTTTTTTGAAACTACAGCATAAGCCACGGAGTTACAAAGGGAAAGGATTTTTGACTCTCTTGTTGCTTTTTATAGACGTGAACCAAAGAGTTACAGAGGAGAAGGAGCTTCGACTCTCTCGCCATTTTTGTAGCACTTTGATGTGAACCAAAGAATTATAAAGGAGTCGTGAAATTTCAACATGAACAAAAGATATGGACAAGAAGACAGAGATGGTAGGGTGTTTAAGAAATTTCATTGCCCCTCATTCTTTGAGAGCTAAAAAGAACCTTAACAAGTTGAATTTATTCCTTTTAAATCTAGGCTATTCTACTTCATTTTTATTCACTTATTTTTTTTTATTAACACTTAATCTCTTTTCTTCTTTCTTTTTATTTCCTTCCATCATTCCTTAATAAAAAATTTGATTAAATAATATGCCAAAAATATGTAATAAGATACTAAATGTATATAATATTATAGAATTGAAGAAATATATATGAATAAATAAAAAAAGGAATTTGCTGTTACTTTTTTTATTTTGAATATTTTTTTTATGTTAAAATTTAAATATCTTTTTATAATTAATTAACATTTTAATTTCAATAATTTAATAAGTTTATTATTCGAGAAAAATAACTTTTATAACATAAATAAACGAGATCATATCCACATTTACCCTACTCTCCATGGGATATTTAGCAGGATCCAAACTCGTGATAAGATAAATATTTTCATATCTTGACTTTTATCCTAACTACCAAATGTAGCTTTATGAATTAGCATGGGATTGTGTAAAGAGAAGATAAGAAGAAGAACAACACTTAACAACAAGTAATTACTGCATGATCTAGAAACATATAGATCAAGTCCATCTCGATTATTTATCATGTGGATGGTCCGTTATCCACATGATAAACCTTTTACATCATAATTCATATAATTTTTGTGCATTGGTATGAATATGTCACAAACACTGTCATTTTTTACGTGCGAGAGCCTATCAAAGCGTAAGCTAATTAAAACACCATGTTATGAGGGACATAAATTCTTATGATAGCATTTGGTAGCCCAAACTTAAGTCCGAATAGAATAACAAACTATCCTATCATGCGTTTGATGACATTCTCCGAACTAAATAAGCTTGCATACATCTAGATACAATGCCAGCTTTAGCCTAGGGGTAGAATAAACCCGAATTAGATATAAATTTAGAAAATAACTAAAAAATTCATATTTTATCTTTTAACAGAGTGGTAAAGTAACGCATTAGATATTGTTTTGTTGGCACCACCTGCCTAAAGACCACCACCAAAAGTACCTAGTCACTTTCGACCTCCACAAGATTGACGTTACCTCCGACCACGCCAATTATGACCATCCGCCGATAATCATGTTTCGACGAGTGATGATGAAAAGAGGCCTAAAGACGATCTAGTTTGCAAAGATGATCCTTTCCAACCTAGTCACATATGCCCTTCAAATTGAGCCCGACCTTTCACACATGACTCATGATCCGTTTGTTCACTTGTTGGTTGACGAAGAATAGCCATCACACTATTAGCTTTTTAGGGTGCATTTGGTAACATTTCTGTTTTAAAATTGTTTATGGAAACATAAATAGAAAAAAATATTTCTGCTTCAGGAAACAATTTTTTAACAAAAAAACGCGTTTGGTAAATCTGTTCCAGAAATATAAAAAGAATAAAAACACGTTTGGTAAATTTGTATAATTTTTTTATTTCTTTTAATTTTTTAATATTTATTTTATTTTTCTATTTTCTATTTTCTTTTTTTCTTCTTTTGGCCGGCGGCCTCGCCCAACCATGACAAGGCTCACTGGCCCTCGGCGAGGCTCAGCCTCGCCGTAGCTAGGCGAGGCTCGGCCTCGCCTTGGCCGGGCGAGATCGAGTTTGCCTAGCTCGGTGCGAGGTTGGCCTCGCCTCGCCAGGAGTCGGTGACGCTCGGCCTCGTCGGGGGCCGGCGACGCTCCGGTGAGGTTGCCGGCCCTCGACGGCCGGTCGTCGGCCATGGCCGAGCCCGGCAACCGGCCAAAGAAAAAAGAAAGAAAAAAGAAGAAGAAAAGAAGAAGAAAAAAAGAGAGAAGAAAATGAAAGAGAGAGAAAAAGTGTTTCTAAATTTTGTTTTGAAACAAGAAATAACTTTTTTTTTTTCTTGTTTTCGTTCCAGGATGTGTTTAAAACAAAAAATAATTTTGGAACAAAAATGCAAACAAATGCATTTTTCATTTTTTTTGTTCCTAGGAACAAAAAAACAAAAATTTGTGTTTCTTGGAATAGAAACATATTTTAACAAACAGGTCCTTAGCAACCATACTCTTGAGCGCCAAGTTCCAACATCAAGAACGTTGCAACGGCATCGCGGTGCTGAACCTCTTCTTACGGGCTCATCCCACGATGCACACCTTCTTTGCTATCGCCTCTCTTAACCACTTTCTTTGACAATGGAGTTCGGCCGTACGACCCACATGAAGTACCTCCTGCTGTTCATGAGGCTGTCCCAAAATTAAGTAAACCCGTGTCGATTAAGAAATGTCATGCTCCCGAGGTCAACTTCCTAGAGATGTGGTCCGGAGGGTTTGAGAGTTTGATGTACAGGAGGAGCATAATCAGAAATGGGATTTTCAAAATTTTTTAAAGATTTTCAAAATTATTAAAAGATTTGTTTTTTTAAAAGATTCCAAATTAGATTTTAAGTTGCACCAAATATATGATAAGATTTTTTAATAATTTGAGGATGTGCAGAGGATTTCAAATTCTCATTTATTCTATCCTATCTCAATTTGAATCTAGATCATTAAATGCAGATTTAATTAGTGATTTGATAGTGGAGAAAAATTACTACAATGCACTCTTTTCAGCTCGATGAAAGTACAAGTCCACGAGACAAGACATTCCAGCGTAATGTACTCTTCCACCTCGAGTTTCTCACATGGCTTTTACTTTTCACTCTCGAGACATGGACAAGCACACGAAGCAAAAGCCACTCCCTATCCACTCACGACGCAGTCACGTTGAGAAACTAGAAGAACAGGTACCGAGGACTAGAAGACCACACTAGACCATTCAGCTAGAGAGTCTTGCTTGCACATGACTAGAAATTCCAGGAGGGGTTATTCAGAGACTCCTCTATAATTTTACACAACCGAGTTGTCTTTCACACATGAATAGGCAAGTACCCGCAAATCGGATCCATGTCGATGTTGATTTGCTTCTGAGATTATCTTTGACCTCGACGCCTCTTCCTCCAAAAATTTGCCATCTTGTCTCTGGAAAACTAATTGCCTTTTGACTGATTTTGTCTGTGATATGAAAAATGCTGACTTGTTCATTGACTTTTTGAGCAACAATTTGAGTATGCCATTCCATCAAGGCATAGGAAACCATTCATCTATGAATGTGCTAGACCTTCGGGACCATGGCTTTATTCTGGTTGATCGCCACATCTTTAGACTAGTCAAAATTCCTCGTGTTGTTGCACCTAAGAAGCAATAAGCTTTCAGGAAACATCCCACCTTCTCTCAACAACTTATCAAGCCTATTAGAACTCGATCTTGGTAACAACTGAATGACCGGTAGTGTCTTACTATACTTCTCTTCTAGGGACTTTTGGCATGTAGGAAAAGGCACAAGATCATTAGGGGTGGCAAAGTCTACTTTAGGGAAGGAACTCAATTATTCATAAAATGCAGTGGCCAGTGGGTGATGGTTAAAATACAAAAGTTAGATGAGACAAGTGATTGAGAAAATGGGTGTTAGGAGGTTCTGCTCCTAGAGGAGAACCTGAGAAGGTGGCGGATTTTGTAAGTTGTGAACAGAACACATTGAATATCCAACTATTACAAAACAATTTTGATGATCACATGGTTAGGAAATCCTTGCAATTCCTGTGAGACCCCAGACTACCACTGATACAAACCTATGGATAGGGACGCGAGCAGGCACATTTTTAGTGAAGAGTGGCTATAATTGCATAAGGTCAGCAAAACTAAACGAGAGACAAAACCAAGCACATCAAACACCTCGCAGTTTGTGGAGACAATTTGGGATTTCAAGATTGCCCCTAAAATCAGAATTTTCATGTGATCGTTATGCCACAATGCCCTACCCACGAAGAAAAACATGTTTAAAAGAAAAATCTTACCCGAGTCGACTTGCGTTCTGTGCAAAGAAGGGGTGTTAGAATCGACTCAGCACCTATTTTTTTTCTTTTGTCTTTTAAATGCCCCTGGAAAACCGTGCTTGGGCACACCCACAGATTAATTTCAAAATCCAACAGTAGCGCATATCAAGATTCGACGCTTGGCAGGGAACTCACCTGATCCGGAGGTTATACGCCTCTCTCATGTGGCAAATGTGGAAGGTTTGCAATAACTTCATCTTCAGCAACCAATATGTAGGTCCGACTGAGCTAGTGAAAACAACGTTTAGTAAAGGCAAGAATCTCATGTCTTTGGGGCTGGCAATCCTCCAAACCACAACTTGTACATACCAAATCGAACGTGCGTTGGTGCACACCGGAGACTGGTCAACTGAAAATCAACATGGATGGAGCCTTTCCGACCGGAAAATGGGAGCGCGTCGTGGCCTGCGCGTGCCGAGATCACCTCAGTAGACTTGTCGACGGTTTTTCCAGCTCAGTTCGTGCATCTTCGAACCTGCAACTGGAGGTGCAAACTTTACTTCTAAGTCCAAAGCATTTGTCGCAGAAAAAGAATGAGAGAGAGTGATTGAGTCTAGACTGTCGCACTCTCGTTACTGCAGTACAAAATCCAACTCCGTCCCCTTGGGAGATTCGGATTTTTTCTTTCTTTCTTTGTTTTTTTTTTGGCTGAATGTGCTGAACGTGCTGAACTTATTCCACTTTTCTCTATACTCTAGATCTATCGCTGTAAGGGAGACAAATTTTATTGCGGACATGGCTAAAGGCTAAGGACAGCAATGCCCTTGTTCCGAACCGGTGTATTTCACCTCCTCCATTTCCATTAGACCTATTATGTATCAGAACACCTTCAGGCCGTCTGTTTTTCCTAGCCGAATGAAGCTACTTTATCCCTCGACAAAAAGAGAGAAAAAAAAAAAAAAAAAAAAGGTAGATCAGCCCACTTTGGAGAGAAATTCCTCACAGCTATTCAGAATTGAATTCATTACAAACCCCAAACCTTGCAGAAATCAGTTCGACGGGCGAAAATCCTCCTAGTCTTTCTGGGGTTATCTTTTCCTGCATGTCTTTCCAATCAATCACGAAGTGGTTGCGGGCGCTACCCCTTTATTATATGATTTTATATAAATAAGGTATGACGCTAAGAGGAAAGCTCCGTTGTAGTCTAGTTGGTTAGGATACTCGGCTCTCACCCGAGAGACCCGGGTTCAAGTCCCGGCAACGGAATTTCCTTTTTTTTTTTGGGGGGGCGGTAAAATTCGGGTCACGAAGCTAGTTGGATCGGGTCGATCCGAATCCATTTTTTTCCTTTTTATTTGAGGTGAAAAATTCGGGTCATGAAACTAGTTGGATCGGGTCGATCCGAATCCATCCTCTTCCTCCGCCCTGCTGCACGACGATGGCGGGAAAAACCCATAAAAAAGCTTCAACTCATCACCACTCACCACTCACCACCTCCCTCCCCCCCTCTCTCTCTCCAATTCTAGGGTTTCGAAAGTCTCATCCGCAACCAAGAAGGCCGTAATCCTCGAGGCGGACTAACGACGGCGATGGCGAGAGGCGGCGGCGGCGGCGCCGACGGTGGTGGCGGCGTCAAGAGGAGCGTCAGAGCGAGAGCGGGCGTCGAAGAGAACACCCTGGCGATCCTCGACGCCTTCGAGTCCAGCGACACTCGCTACTCCCACGACGACCGTACGTGTCCCCCTTCTCCCCCCACCCCGAAAGTTCGCGCCTTTTCTTATCGCTGGATCGACGATTCCGATTCCGCCGGCGCGTTTTGAAAATCGGCGAAACGCTTTGTTTCGGCTTCGCGTGCGAGCTTCAGTGTTGATGACCGTGATCGTCACGTTGTCTGTGGGAATTGGGAATTTTTTTCAGGCATTGCTTTCCTCGAAGCGGTTCGCGGCGCCTCGGTCGTGGCGGAAAATGGAACTCCTCCGACCAAGTAATGCCCCATCGACCTCTCTCTGCGATTTTGGTTGTGCTGGATGTTGAAAATTGAGATCCACTGTCGAGACTTTAGTTCTTCGCGATCACCTATTGATTATGTCTGGTGTCTTGAGCACCGGAGGTTTTCGGACGATTTAATGCTTTTGGATTTTTGCCGCCGTTTAAGTTGATTGCGAGTCTCTTTTCGTTTGGTGGCGACAGCAAAATGTTGGAGGCTATCTTTCGGATCCTCAGGACGGGAGAATCGCTGCAATCTATCATGGCGAGTTTCCAGCTTCTTAAGGAGTTGGAAAAGGTAAATGGGCTGCTCTCTCTATTGATGTGCTCGTTTCGGTATGAAGAAAGTTCTGATTTGCTCTGTTTGAAGCGCTATCCTTGCGTGTGCTCCTCTGCTGGAGGTACATCCGAATCATCTTCAGCTGCTCAACCTGAGCTTGAAGTGCTAAAGGAGGTATTAGTATTCTCTCTCTCGCTCTCGCTCTCACTCCCCCCCTCCCTCTCTCAATTACTAAGGCAAACACCTCTATAACAGGCTTGGTCTCCCTTGTCTCTCGGTTCAGACAGCTCTACTAGTGGGAGAGCAGCAGTTAATGATAACCCTTGTGGACCAGTTGACCCCTCCGTGAGTTAAATTTATTATGTACTTCGTGACATTCATTTTATAGTACTTTAAAATGATTGAGTTTGTGTATGTTGGCTAATCTGTTCCCATGTCATTTCTCTAGAATTGACTAATTTGAAAGTTATGCAATGTCTTCGCTTGCAGTAGTAACAATCCTCTTGTTTTGTTGCTCTCAACACTTTCTGTAGGTTTGAGGCGCTAATAGTGATTAGTCATGAAACCCGCTTGTGAACTGAAATTCATTTAATGGTAGATATATCTGGACCTTGAATCATGTAAGCATGCATTTGAATGTGATAATTTAAAACTGCTACCTGACTACAAATCTATGATTATGTCCCAATTTCTCATAATAACCAGGTTCTTGTTAATTGGACATAATGGTAATCTTTCCTTCTGTTTTTCTTTTTATATTTCTAAATCCTAGGTAGAACTAAGAAGAAAAAAGCATTTTTATGATACTTTATGTAGATGATAGAAAGTTCTGTTGTACTTTCATGTTAGCAAAACGTGAGTTCTTTTATCATGATTCATGGTGGTGATTGAGCTTGTTTTCGGTTAACCTTCCTGATATCGTTCAAAGTTTTCTCTTAAGTGGTCCATAAACCTTGCCATAGTTAGTCAAAACTCTTTAATCCATCACTGCAGGGTTTTGATCTTCTGATACAAGGCCTATTTAAACTGGCAGATGGGACAAATCATCAAGTGGTTGATATTGAGGTCTGCTTATCTATTTCTTTTTCAGTGCTATGTCGACTAAGCAGAACTTTCTTGCTTTGGTGAATAGATGGTGTGCCATGTTGGTAAAGGATGCTTACAAAGTTCTGTTTACTGATATGTCAACTGATCATTCCATGTTGGGAAGAGTATGAACTGTGAAGTATATCCATCTGCTGGTCATATTAAATTTACTTAGTTTGATGAAGCTGGAAACCAAAAGGAACAAAAAGGAAAAGCTCGATCTATTTTACATCATGTATCTATTTATGGTTAACTCTTTGGGATTTACTTCCTAAAACCCTCTTTCTGGTGGAACTTTTGTGCGTAAAATTAAAAGCTGAAGAAGTAACTTGAGCTAAAGATAAATTTACAAATGATCAAGAACTTCTTTCCTCTTCTATCGTCGGAAAATTATGGCAATTACTATTAAGAAATTCTGGTTAAAAAGGAAAAATGAAGGTAATTAGTCCAACATGATTTTTGATGATACGCTACACTCATTCTGGTTAATGTCTCCTATTCTAGAATTTATTTGGTAACAGTCATACTGCACTGTTATTTGATCTTAACTGCTTCTATCTGTTCCACTATCCTGACTTCTCAATCCTCTTTGCTGTTTAAGCCAGACACCCATTTATTTTTGTCTCTATGCCTCTACTCCGAGTACATTTTCTGCATAAAAAATTTTCCTTGGATGTTGCATATATCTAACGGGATAACAGGTTCATGATCGCTTGAGTGACATCTTGAAATATTGGTTTTCCTCGTCTTAATTTACTGCAGTCTCTGAGAAATATGTTACTGCTCCAATATCTCATCAATTTTCTTGAACGAGATTTTTCATCTCGCAGCAATTTTTATGAAGGTAAGCCATTGCGTCTCATCCTAATGCCATTAATTTTTGCATTTGTGCCCCTTAATCAAGGCTCAAGAAACTACAATGTATCGCAGAAACCGAGGATTGGACCATCATAAGGGAGTCTTTGCTGAGCATGCTTTTGGTATTCTCTTTATCTGCTAAATTACTAGTTCTTCTGGCAATAGCAATGTCTACATTTGTGCATATTCTAATTTGTTATAGAGAGAACACCCAACCAAAAAAAAAAAAAAAAAAAAAAAAAAAACTCTGTCCAACAATGCAGTATCGGTAGGGGAAGGGATGTTATCTTGTAAAATCTTGTACAAGGATGGTCAAAGTTATTATACATCGTTATTTGTGTAGTGCTCAAGAAAATTCAGCTACAAGAACTTGATGAAGGATTGCCCATCTGTTTTGTGTGGATTGCGGCAACTCTGCACTGGATTTGGAAATGATCTTACACTTCCCGAGTTTTCAGAGGCCAAGTCATCCAAAGTTTGTGACACTTCGTTGGTTATTGCTTCACTTGAAGTTGTGGACAATACTTGCATGAGTATGCAGAAACTTATGACAATGGTAAATTTGTCTTTACTATATGGTTACTTAGAGCAATGCTTTCTACTTGAGATGCTGACTTGCATTCTTTTAGATTATGGAGCTTGATGTGTTAAAAAACCAAGCAGATAAGCAAGGCTGTACTACAAGAGCTGACGGTTTTAGGTACATGTTTCCCAGTTTTTGTCACCTTATAAACCCACTTGGTTAGTGATTCCCTCTACCTGTTGAATATGCACTAATCATTGGATTCAGTGCAGAACTCCATTGCTGGAGATAATACTAGATGAACTGACATACAATTATGAGATCCTGTCTCCATATCTTCAGGTATCAAGTATAGGACTGTCTCTACCTCTCACGAGGGGATGGACATATTTTTATTTATTTATTTATATATATATATATATATATATATATAATTTTTTTTTTTTTTTTGGGGGGTGCTGCTCTCAAACTTTCTGAAGAAGGATTTTGTTAAAAGGTGTACTTGTTAAGCAACCAAATATAGATGTATTGCACTTTGCAATGCAGGGCTATCCTTGTGATATGCACAATCAATGTTTTGAAAATCGAATATTTCCTTAATAAACATGTTTAATTAGTGTTCGGGGGCACTTGTTAGCAAGACCCTATGAAAAATAAAATAAAAAAAATCCTGAACTTTCTCATTTCCTAGTAAAAGGAAAAGTCATAAATCTTGCAGCGAGACAAACATCGTTCTTTTTCTTCCTTATTGGCTGTATATTGACTCACATTCATGATAAATTCTAGGGACAATTGAAAACACATTTATTTACTTTCTAATTTTAATTTTAAATCTTCATGTTGCACCCTCCGTTTCAAAATTTACTCTTTGCATACTAGAGTTTTGAAAGAGCCTAGTACTTGGCACCTTGGATTCTAGCACCATAAGCAAACGTGAGGTGTAGAGTAGTTTTGTTTGAAACTTTTGAAATGCAGAGGGGAGGGTCTTAAAAGTAAGGTGCAGATATTGATCTTGAAACTAGAGGATGCAAAGTATGGTTACAAGAAACTTGAGGATGGTTTATCTAAATTTCCCAGTAATTTATGTTCTGATACTACTAAGATTCATGTATCTATACAGTGGCATTTTAAATTTAGTGGTTGTTAGAAGATTGAGTTTAATTTCATGAATTGATTTCAGGTTTTTAATCAACCAAAATGGAAGCTGGAGCTTATCTTGCAGTATCTCTCCAAGTACACTGCCAAGGTTTAATTTAGACCATAGGATTGCTGCGAATTGTTTGATGAAGTGTTTCTATCTTTCCTTAATGGAAGTTTTCATTTAGACATGCTTTATACATGGACATATTAAGGAATGAATTACTCACGTAATCCCTGATAGCTGCATGCCCTTTTTCTTTCCCCCTGAACAGCAGCCTTCCGTTCGCACTCGAAGATCAAGTGATTCTACTGATGATCCAACATTTGGTGGAGTTTTGAAGTGCCTCTTAAATGGGAGTAGCTTGAGAAGCCTTATGAAGAAGATTGGTGCAGAAACAGTCCAATTACTCCTAGCTCATGCTTTTGAGGTGAAGGATATGATTTAAATATGCACTACAGATGTCTTGAGGTCTGCATTAACATTGTTTATTTTTCTTTCTTTTCATGGATAACCTTCAGGCCCACTTGGCTCTTTCTTGCAAATCTCATTCCGCTGAAGGTGCTTTGAAGTCAGCGGAGACGTCGTAGACCACTCCTTGATGGAAATATGCAAGCATATGATCTCTGCTTTTGATGGTTTAAAAAAAGTGGATGAGTAAGCATCTCAGGTTTAGTCGTATAAATCCCAATATGCATGCTTTATTGAATTTGAGTATTATTATTTTCTATGGTACTTTAAAGTGTACTGAAACCACTGTTTCTCCAAAATTCACCGAGTGCTGTTTGCCATAGGGTTATGCTTCTGGGGTTCACTAACGGAGCTAAGATAGTTTCCATTTCAATTTTCATCTGCATTCATCTCATGATAAATGAACAGAGCAAAGTCAGAGACAATAGCACCACAGTTTTCGCTCTCTAAATGCTACAGTCATCCTCATTATCAACTACACAACTTTCATGGACAGGAAGATGGACATCTTACCAGTTGGGAAAGAAGCCTTGTTTGTAGCCACAACCATCCTGTCAATCAAGTCGTAGCAATGAACAGAATTGCCCTGTGTCACGCCTCGGACTTTTTGAAGAATTCCTTCTGCAGGTGATTTTGCCTTTTTTACTGTGTTTTCGACTCGTTACCTCTCATGTTGGAATGTTGCCTTCTAATCATGCTTGAACAGTCTCTTTTCCTTTGATTTCTTTTGTTAGTCTAGATTATGATTACCATATACAGCTATATCTATTGCATGTGCAGGTTACGAAGAGACCGATCCATATTTTTCCATTTGAATTGCCCCTTTGTTTCAGTTAAGAATAATCTGATGGTTCTCGCGTCAGATGCTAAATACATTTTTTCAGTGTTAACGGGTTTAAGGATACAATAACAAATTGGTCTCTTAACTAGCAAGAATCGGAATATGGTCCTCAAACTAAAATTTCGTACCCTCACTCAAGCTTATTAATTTTTCTTTTCCCCCCTAATTTGGTCCTTCCATCACATGTTCTAAAAATCTAAAAATCCTGAAATGGTGTACAAAATTGAAACACAATCTCGGTGATACTGCCTTGTTTCCATATAATTGCTTTCCTATGAAAAACATACTCATCGAATAAATTTCTTACGGAAAATAAGTCACAACATGAGTCCATTCACTGGCATATATAGCTGAGAAACCTCACGGTATGTTTTTAAAAGGGGATCAGCCTCAGGTTTGCAGGTCCAGAGGCAAGTCCCCGGTCCGGCAACTAGTGATGAAGGTCCAGCCTAGAGTCACTGCGGTCTAGCAGCCAAGACCCGGGTCTGGCCATGGCGGACCCATGGTCACACAACCAGGACGGCAGATACTGTACCTCGTTATGATTTATGAGTGGTGCACGTCCTACCAACTATAAAACTTGTAAGTCCTGTTTCAAGAAATGAAAAGTATCACTTTGATGCCTGGGCCTCTGTACCTTCTTGAACCTTTAGAGTCGACAAACAAGTATACTACACGAAATATAAATTGCATATTGAGGGGTACGCAATCGCAATTGGGTACCGCGGCACCTGGGTCCACCAGCCAGGACCCCGAGCACCGATGAACCGAATCCCTTCATGCCCTACATAGCATACATCTTTAGTCCTTTTCCAAAACCAAAAGGCGTCACTTTAATGCCTGGCGAGCATCTTAAACTTTTGAATCGAGAAAACTACAGAGTATAGAATTTTACCCGGCACGGCAATTGCCAAGGATGAAGCTTATTCTATTATCGAGTGCTATTCAACCAGATAATACAGTGTTCACGTAATTGAAGACAAAACCCCAGTAACTTAAATGGGGTCATATTTTTCGCGCGCCAGTCAATCATATCGTTGCCAATCAATGTGTCAGTATCGTGCGATGTAACTACTTTCCTGGCTCTTCTGCTGCAGTCTCTGCATTTCTGAAAAAGATCGACAATTTCTTGTCAGCTTTTAACAGCTGATGATACTTTAAAGGAGAATGTACTTAACGTCGCTTAGATCACCAATGATTACAGCGCATTCACCTGGTTGATTGTAATGAGTCGAGCTGCATGGTGACCGGTCCATCGTTAACTAGATTGACCTTCAAACCATCAGGAGAAACAATACTTAAGAAGAGGCATAGTCAAAACATAAACAACTATTGGAATGAGAAACCAAAGAAGAAAGAGGAATGCCTGCAAAGGTACCTTCATCATTGCCCCAAATATGCCGTCTGTTCAAGTCAATGGGACATGGTGAAGATAAATCAGCACGTGAAGGGGAAAAGATATGGCTGAATATGTACGATATCCAGCAGCAAGTGAATAGACAAAGCATCCAGAGGGAACGAGAACAAGAACAACAGTTACATTATAGCCCTCGATAATGTGTCCTATTACGACATGTAGCAAAGGTCCACTGAAATATTGATAAACTATCTTTGATCTTAAATATGAGCAGATTTGACAAGCCAAAAGGTACAACAGCCAAAAAATTAGCCAGCAAATGTCTCCTTTAATATCTGTGATTGCAACTTAAATGAAAACACCCTGAAAGTTCTCTGGAGCAGATACAATAGCTAAATGGGGCTGCTCCAGTCGGGCCATATAAATGTAAGAAGAGCCTCAAATTATCCTTCATACATCTGATGGTGATACCATAGTCCAAGAAAAGATACAAGAAAACTAGAGCAACGACCATGAATCACTTCCACGGTGAAACATTGCCGGTAGACTCATAGGCATACAAATTTGCTATCTAATACAGAGGATATTAACATTGACAACTGCTAGCTCTAAATGTTTTCCTGAAGACACCGAGAGATACATTTACTGGTTTCTATCTACTTTCATGTTTTTCATTGATCCAAATTATGAAATCGTACATCCAAGCTAAGCAAGACAACTAAAGAATCGAAAAGGATTTACCTTTAATGGCATCGGGGCTGTAAGCCTTCCGAAATCTCTCGACCAGAGACTCGTAGAAGGGCTTTGCCTTCTGAGGGGGCATTGCGACATGAAAGTCTGGCTTGTTACCCTTCAAGATTCCATACAATGTAAATTGACTAACTGTACCATCCAGTTACCCAACATGAGATTACTTGCTAATTCTACCTCAGTTGCAGAAAACCCCTAAAACCTCAGAATTTATCTGCAACGAGATACGATATCGGTTAAGCAGAAAACCATAAAATCCGCAAATTGCTCACCTAAAAGAACCCCATAATTCTTCTGCATCACCTGCAATGCAACAGCAGATGAAGCACGAAAATTAGAAGCAAGCACAGCCACATTCATTCCTCTATAGCGCACGCAAGAGCAAGATGAGTGAAGAAACTACGTTTTGGTCCCACCCTCTCCCCGTACTCTCGTTCGTGAACAATCTCATGTTCAAGACCTTCCGGCATCTGCAAAACCCATTTCGGAAAACACGAAAAAAGACCTCAATTTGTCGTCTCTCGAACTCAACCACCAGCAGGGCAAAGAGAAATGACGATCAGCGAAGTAAAAAAGGAGATTGGTTTTGAATGAAGGAGACGGGTGTTCCGTACGTACATGTAATCGGCATCGGAGTCGGTGTCGGAGTCGTGGATTCCGACGAGAACGAGGAGGCCAGGACCAATCTCCGACACCGTGCGGCCTTCCACCTGCGACGAAGCAGCTCACGTGAGCCCATGAAGCGTTTAGAGAGAGAGAGAGAGAGAGAGAGAGAGAGAGGAGACCTCGACGCTGGCGGAGGCGACCCTCTGGACGACGGCTCTCATGGCTCTGATCTGGAGGCGCCGCCGTTTCGTGGCTGCGGAGCGCGGCGGCGGAGCGAAGCGGACGCAACCAGAGCAGAGGCCGAGGGTGGGGAGAGAGTACATTGCTGATTGCTCCACTTTTACGGTTTACTTTTTTTTTTTTTTTTTTTCTTTTGAATTTTCTATATGACAATATTGGTTATTTGCAGTTCTAAATTTTCTATTTCTTTCAATATATTATTATCCCATTTTCTGGCAAATATTGATTTTTTGCAATTAAATCTTTCCATCACTTGTTATCAACGACCGGATCGCTGTAATAATTTCACTTTATAGTCTTTTATAGATTAAATATTTCTACGCATTAGTTACCAAATTATTCCTTTAATGTGCTAGAAAATCCTAATTAATTTAATCATTTAACATTAGTAGACTCATTCTCGTTTTTCAAGTTTTTTTGGATTCTCTCCTATTTTTCAACACCCTTTATCCTATACAAAGCATATATAGAAATATGCAGTCGATTTTTAAAGATTAAATATTTAACACATTAGTCGTCAAATTATGCCTAGAATGTGCTAGAAAATCCTAATTATTTAACAGTAGTCTACTCAATCTTGTTTTTTTTTTTAGGTGTTTTGGATTCTATCCTAATTTTCAACATCTTATATAGAGTGTATATAAAGATATATTGTCGTTTTTTTTTTTTCATCACATTTACTGAATTAATTCTATCCATAATGTATTTTTATTATAAATAGAAATTAGGCTAAAATTCACCTAAATGAAAAGTGAATGTCGATATTAAATTCGTATAGTCTGAAGTCCAAAATTGAATAATGCGAGGAAATTAACAATTGAATTATCTTAAATGAAGTGAATCCCAATTAGTTGCATGAACAAATTCAAAGTCAACAATCAACGAGTGAATGTGCCCAAAAGAATGCACGAACTCTCCTAATTTCTTGACAGCTCTCATCCATTCACAAGGCCTCACCTACAAACTCTACAACACCACCAAGCAATCAAACTCAACAAATCCAAACCCCAAATCCAATGGAAAAAAAAAAAAAACAATATGAAATTTGAAAACAAAGGAAGAAAAAGCATGAACATTCACCCATGGAAGCTACAATCCCTCCTCCTCTCCCCATGCTTCCTCCCCCTCTTGACCCCAATCATCCCCATCTTCTCCATTGCAGCCCCAAAAGCTTGGAAGAACTTCTGCTTATCCTTCGCCATATCCTGCACCACCGGCCTCGTCCTCGGGTCCAAGAACAAGGCCTGGTCCGAGGCCAGCAGTCCCAACTTGGCCTCGAGGTTCGCGTAATACGTGTGGTCGAACAAAAATGGCGTGGTCACGTCGAACGGCACGACAATGTCTTTGTTCCCCCCGACCGGGCACGACATCCTCAGGGCCTTCAGGAGCCTCGGGTCGATCACCGGGTCGGGCTGCTTCGTGCCCTTGTAGTTGTAGAGGCGGCTCGAGAACTGCTCGCAGTGCGTGAACCCGATCGTGTGCCCGCCGGAGAGGACCACCATGTCCGCTAGGGTTAGGCCCTTGGAGTTGAAGAGCTTGAGGAGCTGATCGACGGTCGAGTTTGCCCGAGGGATGTTAGGTGGCACGCTCGTGGCCTTTGAGATCCTGCCGTCCCACCTCCCTTTCTTCACTTGGTAATACGGACCGCCGGACTGCAATCCAAGCAACATCAAAAATCATCTTCTATGCGTGCACATTATACTAAATGCTCATCGTCTCTAACTATTAATCTTCTATATGAAAGTTGAATGTGCAATTCTATTTTTTAAAAGCTTAAATTATTATAAAAAAGAAATCGGAAAAAAAGAAGAAGATTCTGATGGGTCTTGTCAAAAAGCCATTAAGTTGATTGGTCTTGTCCTTATGATGCTTTAAAAAAAATTAAAAAGTAATAAAAAACCTTTTGTCTTTATAATGATGCCTTGCTGCCAAGCTTTTGGATCCCCCCCAACTTGGCCAGAAAAGCCAAGTTAATAAGACGACAACCTAGTACCAAAGTCTTGGCTGTTAAAGCTAATTTTACGTTAATAACGACAAAAGTTAGGTTCATATTAATCAAATATCACTTTGACTACGTTCTATTGTGAACCTTGAGCTTTGCGTTATCAACAAACATTGCCAACTATATTTTTCTCAAATCCTAAGTTATGTCTAATTTAATAAATTAATATTTAAAAATAAAATTATTATGGAGAAGTTGATTGTCCTTTTAAATTGGACAATGTCTAATATAATAAATTAATATTTAAAAATAAAATTATTATGGAGAAGTTGATTGTCCTTTTAGATTGGACAAAATCATCACATTTTCACACCGTTAATCCCTCTATTAAACGAATAAATAAATAAATAAGGACGAGAGGTTGATGGAAGTACCAAGTGGACAAAGTCTCTGGCAGCGATGGCAAGAATGTCAGCACAAGAAACGACGCCGGGGCATTTATTTTCCACCAAGGACTTGGCTTTCGCGATTGTCTCGAATCCCTCCGCCCTCAAATCTTTGTTGTCAATCGCGTCCTTCTCGGCCAGCTCCTTGCTTCCGGGCTTGCTCGATATCAATATCGACCCGTCACATCCCTTCCACATCAGTCATAACTCATGCAAAATCAGTAGTTTCTACACTAAGATTATTGTCCTACTAGATTGATTAACAAATGAGCCGCGTTTGCCGGCAGTAATTTTCTCGCTAGTTGATGATTCTCCGTGTTTTCGTGGTAATTTCTCTCGCTTGCTATGAAAATGAAGAGAATTATCGACTCAGGACCCATGCCTGGCCGACTTTGATTGACAGTTGTGGCGGGCTCGGGGAATGCAATGATAACAAAACACGAAACACTCACCCGAGGGTTGAATTGAATTTTCGGTAAGATTAGCTGATGAAAACTGTAATTTCTTATTAGTGATGTTGTAGACGGACTCATTTGTGTAGAAACAAGAATATGCAAGGATGCGGTCACCGTAGATAACAAAAGATGCTCAAAATGTGGGGAGTTGCTCAACTGTTAGTAGCATCTGCCTGAATATTGACTTCCTCTGTTGCTATTGCATGCATGTGAAAGTAGAGAGAGAGAGAGAGAGAGAGAGAGAGAGATTTTACCTCAACGAAGCAGTCATGGAAGAAGAGGCGGATGGTGGCCGGCCCAGAGACCGGCGCTTCCTTGAACTGCTGGCTTGTGACGGATCCGATGAGTTGCTCGACCTGGGGGCACGACTTGGCGTAGTAGTCGAACGACATCTGGCGGTGGCGGCCCGTGGCATTGGCGGCAGCAGCTGCGGTGGATCGGTTCGGCTGGCTGCATATGAGGATGAGCGCGATGAAAAGGGTCGATGAGCAAGTTAGAGGGGAAGAATGAGAAGTGAGATGGGGCATGTTTGTTGCCGAGCGCAGCTTGAGGACAAATCAGTGAGAAAAGTGTCGGAAGGACATTGAAGTTGTTGACAAAGGTGGAGTGTGAAGGGTTGTTGTCTCGTGGGACAGAATACCCACGAGAGAGAGAGAGAGAGAGAATGAAGACCCGTGAAGCACAGACATAAAGTAAAAGGGCTTGTACACAAATCAATAATGTAAATGAAAATCATGAGGGATGGATGACAGCAAGAGGAAAGAGTCTATGATGTAATGCTCAATGCTTGATCATATAGCACATGGTGATGCTGACACGTTGTCAATTTGTTTCTTGGATTGTGTATATGGCATTCGGAACGCTCAAGGGCAAAGAATGCAAATTCATTCGATTCAAGTGCATCGGGTTCCGTATAAAAAGGCACCTCATGTTGCATCTAAAGTTTTTTTTAGGAGGAAGACATAATTATGCAGCATATCTAATCATTAAGCCAATTATTGTACCATCATGATTGAGGATTCACAACATTCTTTGCTGTATTTATAACTTCGCCGCATTTGTAATCTCGTGCAATTAATAAAGGAGAGCATTCTTCTTCCAAGTGATAGGATGTTCAAGACTCCTTTCGTATAAATCTCCCTATCTTACACATTACTAAAGCCTGAAGGTCCATTCTCATAAAACCTGAGAGGATGACCTCAAAATATAGCACATTGATTCGTACTCAGGCCTCGGTGAAGAAGAAAATCACCGAAGGGAATTTTTTAATGAACAAGAACATACTATACACGATTGTCGTTCAGCAATGAGATTTGTGGACTAGTCGATTTTATTTTTGTTTGTCGAGCAGTGTCATCCAACGATTGAGAGCTAACCATGTACAGTGCAAAGTTGTATAAGACGGGGTTTTGACAATTTGGTTGGCTATCTGGAAAATGTTTGTTAGTGTTTCTAAAATAGAAGGCTGCAAAAGCTGATCGGTGGGCGCAATTGAATACCAGAAAGACACCATACAAGCGTGAAGCTTTTTAAATGCAGGGCATGTGCAAAGGGAAGGACATCACACTCATGGGGAGATTCTCTTCACTTAGTCTTGAAAGGGTTCTGGCCATTTGACTCCATTGCCTTCCCCACTGCGCTTCTCTGGTCTGTCTTCAGCGTAAAGTGAGCCTTTCTGATGTGTGGAGTGCAGTTAAAAGCTGAGGAGGAGAACCACCCTTCATATCATATGATAACATTTGTTCTCTTATGTATGAAAAAAAATTGAATTTCTTTAGAAAGTTAGGTACTCAGAGAAGTGGAATTCTACTTACGTACATTTATATCAGCAACCATTAAGCTCAAAGAAAAGTTGTAAATTCACGTTGAGTTTGGCTGTTCGAATTTGAATTGAGATATGATAAAATAATGTGAGATTTACAAATCTTTTTAAAATTGTGAAAATCCCATCTTTTATCTTCTACTTCTAAGATAAGACTGAAAATCCCATCAAAATGGAAATGGAATCAGTGGGGAAGCTTACTGACGAAGGCCTTCATATCGAGAGTGAGTCGATCTACTAAATTGAATCTAAGTGATTGTCCATGCCTGCATATTCCTTTAGACTACCAATTGTTTGCATAGTCCTACTTGATGATAAGAGACACGCCTTAATGTATGCACAACGTGTATGATGTTTCTTTTGCAGGTATCGTGATATTCAATGTCTATAACATTTTACTTCATAAATTTAATTTTGGTTTTGGCCTTTTTTAGGGGGAAAATATGACGAACATATGGTGCAAATCATTTTATTTTTCCCACAGCCTTCCGTATAGTAAAAGTCCAAAATTCAAATTGTCACTGGAGCTGGGAAAAGTAGAATATAAGATCCACTAAAATCATATCGATGCAATAAAAAAAAACCCTTAGGTTTCACTTGGTCTTATAAAATAGTTTAATAGAAAATTAGAAACGGACATGTTTCACGATCTCGTAATGCACATGATCTTTAACACAACCATACTAGACGATCCTCTTCTTTTGTCACATTCATTGTCTTGTTTTCTCGTGAATCATTACAGCAAAAGAGTAGGAAGGAATACTTTTCATAGGTTTTATCGGAAAACAGCATCCAGTCACATGGCTTAGATAATCTATTTACGTGTATTTGTCATTTTTGGACAATACAAAACCCTAGAAACTACAAAATGCTGGTTTGGCCATTTCACATGCCTGCTTTGTCGATCAACGGAAAATGGATTTGTACGTCTCTTGAAGACACAGCTTAGAAAGTCAAAGTGAGGGGTTGTCGACTCGAAATGATAAAATATTATTGTTTTGATCTTTACACCCGGGAAAAGAACAAACTACGGCAGAAAACAAAGCCACTCATCTTATGTAACAATAATAAAGACAATTATCTTATGAAGGTAGCAGAGAGAAGCTTTAAAATGACTTTGATCCGTTCTTTTCATAGCACCAATTTTGCACAAAATACAACAATAGTTGAAATGAGCCCATACATGTGATTCATTAAAAGCCTCGAAGTGAAGAAGGTCAACAAAATAATGGGGTCTGAAAGAAAAGAAAAGGTTATCAACATGAAAATTCAAAACTAATATACATGTGATAAATTTGCCATAAACTAATCTTTTGAGTAATAAGAATCATAAGTTGATACAATTATGACCAATTTATCCTCATTTAGCTTAAGTTAAATTTTACCGTTAAATTTATAAGTCGGATGATATGAGCTAATTGACGAGTGTACCGGTTTCAGATTTTACCTTTTATTTGTCACACGTGTACTTGTTTGTGATTTTTCATAATATTAATCTAATGTAACATAAATTAAAAGATGTTGGGATCTTTGGTTATAAAAAATTAATTTGGGATTTTTCGTGATATTAACCAATAAAAAAATGAGATGGAGAATCCTAAAGTGGTGAAAGTGGAGTCCAGACCCATGCTCGGGAAATATCGTCCCAATATATCACATTTCCGATAATACGGAAGCTTGGGCTATCTAAGTATAAATATGCCCAAATCAACCATTTGAGGTAAGAGACTTTTGCCCCCACATTACTCGTTACCGTCCCAATAACATTCGCTAAACCTCATATTGACTTGAGCGTCGGAAGATCCCGAAAATCCATCCCTAAAGGGATTTTCTTATCCGTGATGTGTAGAGTGTGTGGAGCCACGAGCTAGTCAAACGAGGAATTCACTTGAGGAAGGTTGAGTTGCGTAGGAACGTTCGAAAAGCCAAAGAACGTCTCTTTAATCTCAAAGTGACGAGTGAAAAGCTGTGAGAATATATGGCTAGTACGGGAAGAAGTATGAATATACATGACCAGTCTACCTCACGATTAGTTAGCGCCGTCTCCCTTTAATCCCAAAGTGTCGAGTGAAAAGCCAGTGAGAATCCACATATAGGACTAGGAGAAGTATAAATATGCGTGATCAATCGACCTCGCGTCACATGGCCAATTTGGATCTTCCAAGGGAGAAAGAGTGTAGCGGAAAGCGAGCAATAAAAAAGATAAAACGAAGAAAATAGATCGGATATCAATTTACATGGTTATATTATAGTAAATTATGTCTATGGGAGAATAGCAACGAATTATATTACAATCACACCCGAGTCATTTAAATACTCTATATTTAATCTGAATTACTTCATAAAATAATCTCTCAATCTTATGAAAATATTCACAAATCTTGTCATAAGGTTTCATGGTTACAAAGATGGTCCCAGTCCCAAGCGTTCAACAAACGGTGCTTCAAGATCTGTTCTTTACGTCAACAATCGAGAGGAGACCACGCTGCCTAACCACGCCATCTGACAAAACCGGAACATTTATGTGTGAACCACGCAAAAGATCTTGGTCAGAGTCAGATCACACTTTCCTTGTTTGAGTCTTCTCCTCACGTTGAAAAGTCCAACGCCAATTCGGACTCCAATAGGAAATATATCCAAGAAAGAAGACAAAAACAAATCATTCAGAATTTTTTTTACTCCTCCAAAAGACATTCAACCGAGTGCAAATATCCAATGTGATAAATATTGCCAAAAATATTTAAAAGTCGAATTTCGTTCGTCGGCACAAACTTAAGACATATTTTTAACAAAGAGAATATCGGAAGTCGATTCTGTTGTGAAAAGAGAAAAATTAAGACACTACCAAGCAAGTGTAAGCCCTAATAACTAGTGAGATGTTTGATACCCTGATGTGAAAGATGGACGACACCATTGACACAAATGGCGGAAGAGGAGAAGTCTCATGTTATGAAACTATGACCAAATCGCTCCTCAATCTTAGAATGCCTCCTATTGAATCATATGATGGGACACTAGATCAGAGGGTCACGTAGAGACCTTTAAGGTTATGGCGATGATATATCGTCAATAAATAACTCCAATGATAATTAAAAATCTAATGTTATGTAATACTTTAATTGGAGAAATTTGGTGAGTCATGCTTGCTTAGGATGGGATTGTTAAACAAGGCAAATCAGAATTGTACCAATAGAAAAATGTTTATTTAAAATGGAAATTTAATCTAACGATAGTTAGTAGGGAAAATTGTCCAAAAAGTCCTAAACCTATTACACTTTTGTCAATTCAATCCTAAACCTTTTAACTTTGCCAATTGAATCCTAAATATTTTCACTTCTTGCCGATTTAATCCATTCGGCCAATTTTGGCTGTAAAATGCTGACGTGGACATCGGTAGTGCCACATAGGATTGCTGGTGCTTGACATAGATAATTTTTAATAATTTAATAATTTAATAATTTTTTTATTTTTTTTGAATTTTTTGAATTTTTTTCCGTTTTCCCTTTTTATTTTTATTTTTATTTATTTTTATTTTATTTTATTTTTATTTTTGGCATTTTCCTTGGCCTTTTCGATGGCCAGCCACCGGCTACTAGCCTTGCTCGCTACGGTGAGGCCCGCCGAGAGCGAGGAGGAGCCCTAACAAGGGGAGCCCTCGCCCAAGCGCACCGGCAAGGGTTGCTTGGGCGAGGCCGACCCTCCCCTAGGTCGGGGTGGCCTTGTTTGGCGTCGGCGATGTCGGGTGAGGCTGCCCGGCTCGACGATGGTTGGCCTCGCCGATCCGCGAGGGAGCCCTCGCCGGGCTCACCCTTGCCCCTGGCCGGGGGCGACGGGCGGCCACCGGCCACAGCCAACGCTCGCCGGCCAAGGGCGATGGCCGACCTCGCTTAGATCTGGTCTAGGCGAGGTTGACGCTCGCCCGGGCGAGGGCGAGCCTCGGCGAGGGCTCCCTTGCCGGATCCGGGTAGGGTCGGCCCTTGTCGGGGCTATGGCGAGGCCACCCTAGCTCAGGGGGAGGGTCGGCCTTGCCTAGGCAACCTTTGCTCGGGCCACGCTTGGGCGAGCCCTCGCCGGGGCTCCTCCTCGCTCAGCCGGGCCTTGCTTGTGGCGGGCGAGGCTAGTCGGCCACCGTGGGCGGCCGTCGCCCGTGGCTGGTGGCGACCACTGAAAAGGCCAAGGAAAAAGCCAAAAAAAAAGAGGGGGGAATAGAAAAAATAATAAAAATCAAAAAGAATTATAAAAATAATAAAATATTATTAAAAATTATCAACGCGTCGCTGCAATCCTACATGGCACCACCGGCATCCACATTAGCATTTTCCAGCCAAAATTGGCTGGATGGACTGAATTGACAAAAAAAGAAAATGATTAGGACTCAATTGGCAAAGTTAAAAGGTTTAGGACTGAATTGGCAAAAGTGCAATAGGTTTATGACTTTTTGGACAATTTTCCCATAGTTAGTAAATCACTCTAATTAAGATTGGCAAATTCACCTTGATGAATTTGAACTATTGAAAAGTTAAACAAATAAAAATTTGTAGTTTGCTAATTTTTACACCAACTAAAAAGTTCGCAGAATCATATAAAACTGTTCATAAGTTACCAACAAATTGCTTAGAAAAAAAATCTCTATTCATTCTTTTATCAATAGCTTCTTGACACTCACCAACGTCAACTAAAATTTACCGGCACGATAAAAAAAGGTCTACATCTGTGGGCACAAAACATTAGAAATATGCTATTTTAAAACTCTCTAATCGTGCCAAGTCCTATGAATACCTAAATATATCGAATTTCTATCAGCTTACAATGTTATGAAGTTTTTTGACGATCTTCTGGTTGTTTATTTTGGAGTCTTATCTTTGATTGCTTATGCAGTAGAGCCTAAAGAATCAAAAGTCTAATTAGAACACGATTTTTTGTTCTATGTTCAGTAACTTAAGCCTGAAAGCGAGGACCAAGAGCGCTCGTTTGCGTAAATTTCACCCTTAGCTGCTGTAATCGATCCTACATTTCCCACACACAGTATAGTTTTTGAAAGAGAACGAACATAGTTCAAAGCCAAACCATGAAGAATGAGCAATTGGCAGATTTACAGAAACCCTTTTCTTCTTCAAACATGTGTTTCCTAGTTTTCATGTGCAAGAAGATGTTGAAACCAAAACAATGATCATAAACTTTGCAAACTTGGAATAAGAACACTAGAAATTGGAGGGAGAATTTTTTATTGAGAATGCTTTCTCCTCTTTATGTCTCGTGGACTATGATTTATGGCTTGATTTACAACTCACGACATCATCCCTTTCTACTAGAATTGAAGTTTACAAATGCCAATGATTACATTTAAGACATAGCAACCCACAAATGTCAATGATGGGAGTTTAATGAAGAAAACAAAATAAGCCCATACACAGTCATCATAAGCAAAATCAAAATGCACAATAAAGTAACCATCGTCCAATAATCAATTTTATTTTATTTCAACAGAAGATTCAGCTTTCGAATCGACCAAGATTCAAGAATATCCACGAGCTTAAAACTAGGCCACTGTATATTGATTTACACTACAAAATACTCATCTCCGTCACGCTCATTTCATCGCCAGTGCTTCCTTGTTCACGATCCTGACGGTTCCTTCTCGTGCAGAGGCACGCAAAAAGGAAACAACCCGTGGAAGTGGCGATGGTGAGAACGAAGAGAGCCCAGAAGCTGTCGAGGCCCAACCTCGGTGTGTCGCTGGTGAAGTTCCTCATGGTACACTGAGGAAGGAACCACTCGTTCTCCAATCTTTTCATCTCACCGCTCTCTGAAAGCTCCAAAATGGCCTCAGAGAAGTTTGCAGCGTGGGGAGAGTCTTTTGGGAACACCTGCACATGAACGGGAAAGGAGATTTTAAGTAACCAGGAAGACCAACTCCACAACCACTAATATCTAATTAATGTTTCCATAATTCCCTTCTTTCTTCTCTTTCTGGCTATACTAACCCCAAGAGAAGTAGTGATATTCGAGTGCTAAGTGGGTTTTTGTTTATTTATCAGTCCACACCCTATGTCACTCTTTTGGGATTTGGTGTGGTATTTTAGTTATCAACCCTAACCCAACCCCCTTTTCCTTTTGAACTAGCCTTAAGAGATACAACACCCAAACTCAGGATCATACTTACAAAGCCAAAACCGCCAAATCTGTAGTTTTCACGAATGGCAACATATCCATAGCAATACTCGGTGAAGAAAGCTCTCTCATATGGGTACTCCAGAAAAAGAGCGGAGATGTTGCCACTTCTGAATTCGTCTCCATAGCTGGTAGTATTGCGTATGGGGACGATGACACCCATCGAGAAGTTCAGCGTGTCAGTCAGATATTTACAAATGAACGCGTCAGGGTCACAACCCACTTTTGCTTTAGAAATTCTCAGCCATTCCATGGTGGTCACAGTTGGTTTGAGCTTCTGGAGAGTGAGCATAGAGGTGAGGCCGGCCGTATAACTCTGCGTTAAGATCAATGCTACAAAGAACCAAATCACCAGCACGATCCGAGTGAAGTTGCGGTGGACTCTCTCCCCTGCAAAAGTCGGCAATAAATGTGTTTTTCGTTGAAGGTTTGGGCCCGAAAGCTTGTACACGGACTATAATCAACAGAGAGAAGCTACTTACTTTGAGCAAAGAAGAGAGAGGAGAAAGTGAACCAAAGAGCAGTTGAGAGCTGATTAGTCCAAGGGCCTCTAAATTCGGGATTGATCGGATGCTCCAAGAACCAAACTACCAACATTGTGTATATAAGGATTCCTCCAGAGGCAATCCACATCGTTGGAGTGAAAGGCTCCATGAAGATCAATGCCCTGTCCGTGTCCAGTTTTGCTGGGACTATCATTGAAAGTTCTGATGCCATAAACGGTTGTGTGAACTCAACATACTGTGAGCGATTGGCCAGAATGGTTATGTCACCGACTGCAGCGTCGTAGGTCTTCCATTAATTTTATGCCATGAAACAACATCGAAGCGAGCCACTTTAGGAATTGATACCAAAATTGCACTATCAAATCAGAACATTGGTATTAACAGGATGTGGGGCTTTGACGGTCTATTAATGCAAAGTGATCCAATCTTGTGAGTGAAAATTGATATCTGTGCGAAATGAACTTGTTGTTTGGGTTAATTTATTCAGGCTGTGACGGTTTGTTCATGAGAGAAAATAACAGTTGATATTCTACAATAAGATCATGCAACAATCATGCAAGAACAGAAATGATGCGGTACCATACCTTATCACGAACTTTGTTAACCAACTCCTCGTATGTTCCATCATGACGAGAAAACTCATAATCTACATGATCAGGAAAATGAGAAACAGCCTTCTCAAAAACATCTATGCAAAAGCCAATGTACTTTGCTTTCCCGGTTGTGTCGTCCCTTTCCTCCTTCACAAACTTATCAAAGGGAGTTTTACCGGGAACTCCGATCACCATGGGCTTGTTCTCAACAGAAGTCTCTTCTTCTTGGGTCTTGGATATGTCTGCAATTGCATATGCATTCCTTCTTGAACCTTGTTTTGCCACAAAACTCCTCGAGAAACCGGAATTGGGAGACCAAAGCTTAAGCTCTCTATATTCTTTTCCATTAACACTCACAAGTTGAAGTTTGGGTCGATATGCCAACTGACCATTCTCAAATTGTATTGGCCCGCTCAAACCCATGAGTCTGGTGTGCGATATTCTATTAAGCAAAATCTCAGGCATTATATCATGGCTCGGCCCTGCATCTATGGCATTTTTAACTGTCATAATGCAATCGTATGCTCGAACAGCATCGATTGCTGGCTCAAAATTGAACTTCTCTCCATACTTGCGACGAAACATATTCAAGAATTTAGATCTGAATCCTCTATAGGCCTGGTTTTTGGGACGGTAGGTGATTATTCCTATCGCATCTTCAACAGGGGAGGAGATTGCTGAATGATCTACTGAAGTTAGGAGATTGGTGAATGGTTTTTCAGCAAATATCCAAATTGAATCTCCGTAGAAGAGTCCCATCTTCTTTGCTTCTTTGAGAAAATGTGTGCTTCTGGGTGACGACAATCCTAGAACAATAAAGATTGGAGATGCCTTTCCCTTCAGCTTCATTAAATTTTCTTCCAAAGACACTTCTGCTCCGGTTGGAGTTGAGAATGGTTGAAGAATCAGCTGTTCCTCTATTGTTGAGCCGATTTTTCCAAGCTCCTCTGACAAAGAATTTAACAGCTTGGAGTACATAGTATCGTACGCCCCGGCCTCATATATTATTGATACTCTTTGCCTGTTATAAGAACCAACTACATCTACGATGCATTTAATTTGGTCGGATTCATCGGTACTCATTCGAAACAGTGAAGGCCATAGAGTTTGTGCCATCAATGTCGGTGCTACATGGTCTCTGGCAAGGGATATGACTGGTATCTGAGATTGATTAGCAATTTCGGCTACTAAAGTTGCTCCCTCCCATGTCTCCAAGCCAATAAGAACTTGCACATTCTTCCTTTTGATCAGCTTTTCAGCTGTTAAAACGGAAAAAAAAAGGGGGAAATCATTACACTTAATTTTCGGATTCAAGGCATTTTTCTTTGCCAATTTCTTCTGTTCATATCACTTATTTAAGCCCTACTAATTGGGTTCTTGGAAGAGATTATTTCGTCTCAACGGACATTACATGAGATAATGTCTACGAGGAAGAATATTAATTTACTGTAGTTATAACAAATCGTGCAAAAGCTTATAGATCCTTGTGTATATCAAGTACAATTTGGTCAATAAAGAAATGCTTACTAGCTTTTCTGCAATAAATGGTAAAAGAATCAAGAAGTTCATCCATAACTTTTTTGGTGAATGATTTGACATAATCATGGGGTGTCTTAAATATACAACTTTATTCTGTAAGGGTCTCATTGTGTAGCAATATTACTAAACTGAACAACTTACTAAACTGAACAACTTATAGTAAACATTCAGCACATGCAGTGGAGAAAAAAGTAACAACAGGTACATTATCTCAAAGCAGACATGGGGTGGTTTTTTCCTGTCACTGCTCGTGGCAACTGACATGTTTCCAACAAACAAAGTAATTGCAGGCTGCAGTTAGCAAACTGAGGAAGGGCAAGGATTGACTAACCGGCTGAAATTGCATGAAGGGACTTCGCGTGGGAGTTTATGTAATGCGGCTTTATGTAATGAATTCCTGATGACGAGATGCTGTTCACGTCTTGGCATGCTATCTCGATCGCCATACGCATTTGGTTGCCGAGATGTGAGTCCAAATCAAGGATCACGCCCACTTTGAACACGTTCCTCTCGTCTACGGCTTTAGTGGCTACACCAGAGTAGCTCGGGACGAGGAGCAGCGAAAGCAAGAGGAACAACCTCGAAATGGACGGAACGTGTCTCCTACTTCTGATACCCGAGCTTTGAAGAAAACCCATGACGAAAACCTGAATAACCTCCTCCTCATAAACTAGAACAAGTGTCGAACTGTATTGCTTTGCAAATAATTGTTGTGTGTTTGTCATAAAAGGGGCGACCCATTTCACAATTCCTCCATTAAGGGAGAGAGTGGTACACGTTGGTGCAAAGGAAGTGATTTCCCAGGAAGATAGGGCTAGGAAAATGATTGCATGCAAATGTTTTGGCAGCGTGTGGGGCATGTACCGAAAAGTCTGTTGAATTGGTCTTTCCAGGACTAAAGTGGTATTTTTAATTTCTTCCCGCAATGTGTTTCTTGGACTGAAGGGAAGAGTCAATGGTCAGTTCTCATGGGGGGAGCCTACCCTGATCCTTCTGAGATTCGAACTTTCGTGGACTTTGACAATGGAGACCAAGTGATTGCCTGTTTTAATGGCATTGGGATTCCAATGTAGCCAAACTTTGAAAGGATATCAGTCTTCTCATCCCTGAGCCCTCATTCACATTCAGGATGCTGTGGAATGCGTCCGACTTTGCGGCGATGCGGAATTTCCTTCTATACTAGAAGATAATTATGCTCTGTCACTATCTATTAAATTCATCAGTCCCGTCAATTTAAATTGGTAGTATCTTGAAGCAGGCACATAGGGGTGTCCATCAAGCGCCGAATTTAAAGATACCCCCTCTTCTTCCTTTTGTCTTTCTCCTCGTCCCAGCTAGGCAGTCTAAACCTGACCTCGATATGCACAGGGAGCTCCGGCCACCATTGCCGT
This sequence comes from Eucalyptus globulus, assembly GCA_014182545.1. NCBI lineage: Eukaryota > Viridiplantae > Streptophyta > Magnoliopsida > Myrtales > Myrtaceae > Eucalyptus > Eucalyptus globulus. Next base: position 40,091,051 of record CM024721.1, on the reverse strand, counting down.
GCTTGTTCCGCCATCTCCAATCATCGTACCGCTGCTCCTCCATCCACCGAGCTGGGCTGTGTATATCAGCCAAAGGGAGAGACGAGAGTGAAGGGAAAATCGGAAGATGGAATGAATGGTGGGATAGTCTGCATACTCACTAGCACTTCTTCCGTATTGTAGAAATAAAATGCGTGTAGGGGAGAGAGTAGCAAGGTGAAAAAGAATTTGCAGCTTTGCTAATAATTTTAAAATAGAAAACATGCAAGATAAAGCATTTGAACTAGAACTTTCGGTTATATCAGTCTTAAAATGATAATCATGAAACTTTATCTGACAGGGAATCAATAATAATATATATAAATCAAACTATTATTAATTAATTGTTTGAAGGTCTGGCGAACTATTATTAATCAATTGTTTGAAGGTCTGGCGCAACAAAACTAGCAATGAATCACGTGGCTGAGAGAGAGAGAGAGAGTTTAATAAGGGCACGCATGACAATCATTCTATTCTAGAAATAATTTCTGGAATCAAAATAGATTTTTCTACTTCTATTTCTAGAAAAGTTTCTAAGCAAAAATAACAGTTTGATAATGATACAAAATTTATACTTTAAAAATATAAATTTGTTTGATAATTTACACAAAGTTTCTTCCTTTCGGACGATCGATGGATGAATGGCGGGCAGTAGGTAACCGATGGACGGTGGTTGGCAGCAACGGATGAAGGACCGGTTGACGAACAATGAGAAATTTTTTTATTTCTCATTTACATTCTAAAATCGAAAAGTATAAAATTTTAAATTTTCTTACGATTTCGAATAGAAATCTATTCCATAAATAAAAAAAAACATAATAAGTTTATCAAATGAATTTCTATTTCAGAAACAGTCTAGAATAGAAAAATTGTTTATGAAATAGAAATTATGGTTTGTCATGCACCCCTAAATTGGTGGCATAAAGTGATTTCCAAGAAATAGGATGCGAAAATGGCTGCAGGCGAGGTGGCCTGTGCAAAAGCCAAGTCGATTTGGTCTTTCATGGGCTGTGGGCTGAGATGAAGACGAAATGACTGGTCCCGGAGCACCGTCAGCATGGTCCCGGACCAATCATGGAGCGCCATGTGGACTGACGTGGCGCTGTGGGACCGGCTTGCCAGGATGGAGTTTCTACACCTAAAATAGTCATATTTCTCTCTCATGCAGCCTGCATGGTGGCCTGCGCTCTCTCCCACTTTCCTTTACAGAGTCTGCACGCCTTGCTTATATTCTCTCCCCTCTTCTTCGTTCTTTCCATCTAAGAAGGAAAGTCATTCCTCTCTCTCAAGCGGCGAACGAAGGCTTTCAAATTTTGAATCTCTGCTTTCGCTCTCATTTGCTACTCTACGCTTGTCGTTGCTGCTCCGGCATTCGTCAAGTGGCTGCTCCCCGCCGTCGCCCGACACTCGCTCGCTCTCTGCTCTGTCACTACCTCGGTCTTTGCTCTGTCGCTTGCTCCGTCAGATCTGGGGATCCCATTTCTACAACCACCTGCAGAGCAACGTCGACACCCTCCGGTGATCCATCGGTTTCCGTCCCATCTCTCTTGGTCCTCTCTCTCTCTCTCTCTCTCCTTTTCAGATTCTCGTTCCATCCACGTAATTTTTATCGATCCTGCAACAATTTTCTTCTTTCGTGGCATTATAGGCTTTGCGCTTCAATATTTTTCCAAAAATAAATGACCGGCAGAACAGTTTTTTTTTTTTTTTTTTTTTTAAGAGAGCAGTCTAAGCCAATGAAAAACCCAGCTAATCTCATTTTAAATTTGGTGAATTAAATTTTGAACGCACACGATGTATGAGAAAGAATTAAATTTTAACTTTCCATTTTGTGTGTATTGAACAATTGATCATTATTGTGACGTGGCGTCTTTAAGAATCTCTTGAATATCAAAGTCGTAGATTGACTCACCATTTGACTTCACTAAAAAAGGAGTATTATTCTTTGAAACGTGTTATCAAAAGGAGACTTTTGTTTTCCTATTGTTTTCAAGCTTTTCGAATTTTGATAAGAGGAGCACTTGCTAGGCACGTCAGTAAAAAAAAGTTGTCAATTTTAATGCATTATTTTCTCATATTATAAATAGTGTTGAATTGAAAATGAAAATATTTCTTTATTAGGTACAGTTAATTAGTGCCTCAAGCGCACTTATTAATAGGACCATTTTCGTTTTAATGTAATCAATTAATATTTAAAAATAAAAGTATTATGGAGAAGTTGATTGTCCTTTTAGATTGGACATAATCATCACATTTTCACACCGTTAATCCCTATATTTAACGAATAAGTAAATAAATAAATAAAACTAAGGACGATAGGTTGATGGAAGTACCAGTTGGACAAAGTCTCTGGCAGCGATGGCGAGAATGTCAGCACAAGAAACGACGCCGGGGCATTTAGGGTGCGAATGGTAACGCTTCTTGGCGGAGAAGAGTTTTTTTTTTTTTTTTTTTTCAGAAATAGTTATTTTCTATTTCTATTTTGGGGAACAATTTCTAAGTAAAAGAATCCGTTTGGTAACTACAAAAAATTTCTACTATTGGAATAAAAAAAGAATAGAAATGCGTTTGCTAATGCAATAATTTCTCTTTTGTATTTATTCGTTTTTTATTCTTGTTCACGGGTTGCCGCCGTCGCTCGGTGACGGAGACCGGCGGCGGCGGCTGATGACGACGACAGCAACTGGCGACGACCCGGCGGCGGCGGCAACCGGCGGCGGTCGGCGGTGGCTTCAGGCAATCGGAGGTGGCCGCGGCAAGAGAGAGGAATAAAATAAAAATAAAAAAGAAAAGTAGCTTATTTCTAGAAATTGTTCCTGGGAACAGAAGCAATTTTTTTTTGCTTATCATTTCTTCTTCAAATCTATTCCCGGGCTAACTTTTTATTCCGGAGAATAGAAAAACAACTTGGCGTTACCAAACGGGTTTCTGTACTTTTTTTGTTCCGGGGGAACCAAAGAACAAAAATTGTGAGAATGAGAAATGTTCTCATGCAGCACCTTATTTTCCACGAAGGACTTGGTTTTTGCAATTGTCTCGAATCCCTCCGCCTCAAATCTTTGTTGTCAATCGCGTCCTTCTCGGCCAGCTCCTTGCTTCCGGGCTTGCTCGATATCAATATCGACCCGTCACATCCCTTCCACATCGGTCATAACTCATGCAGAGTCAGTAGTTTCTACGCCAGGATTATCGCCCTACTCGATTGATTAACAAATGAACGGCGTTTACCGATAGTAATCTCGCTAGTTGATGATTCTCCATGTTTTTCATGGTAGATTCTCTCGCTTGCTATAAAAATGAAGAGAATTATCGACTCGGGACCCATGCGTGGCCGACTTTGATTGACAGTAATGGCGGGTTCGGGGAATGCAATAACAAAACACGAAACACTCACCGGAGGGTTGAATTGAATTTTTGGTAAGATTAGCCGATGAAAATTGTAATTTCTTTTAGTGATGTTGTATACGGACTCATTCGTGTAGAAACAAGAATATGCAAGGATTCGGTCACCATAGATAACAAAAGATGCTCAAAATGTGGGCAGTTGCTCAACTGCTAGTAGCATCTGCCTGAATATCGACTTCCTCTGCTGCTATTGCATGCACGTGAGAGAGAGAGAGAGAGAGAGAGAGAGATTTTACCTCAACGAAGCAGTCATGGAAGAAGAGCCGGATGGTGGCCGGCCCAGAGACCTGCGCTTCCTTGAACTGCTGGCTCGTGACCGACCCAATGAGTTGCTCGACCTGGGGGCACGACTTGGCGTAGTAGTCGAACGACGTCTGGCGGTGGCGGCCTGTGGCATTGGCGGCAGCAGCTGTGGTGGATCGGTTCGGTTGGCTGCATAAGAGGATGAGCGCGATGAAAAGGGTCGATGAGCAAGTTAGAGGGGAAGAATGAGAAGTGAGATGGGGCATGTTTGTTGCCGAGCGCAGCTTGAGGACAAATCAGTGAGAAAAGTGTCGGAAGGACATTGAAGTTGTTGACAAAGGTGGAGTGTGAAGGTTTGTTGCCTCGTGGGACAGAATACCCATGGGAGAGAGAGAGTGAGAGAGAGAGAGAGAATCAAGACCCGTGAAGCACAGACATAAAGTAAAAGAGCTTGTACACAAATCAATAATGTAAATGAAAATCATGAGGGATGGATGACAGCAAGAGGAAAAAAAGTCTATGATGTAATGCTTAATGCTTGATCATATAGCACATGGTGATGCTAACGCGTTGTCAATTTGTTTTTGGATTGTGTATATGGCATTCGGAACGCTCAAGGGCAAAGAATGCAAATTCATTCGATTCAAGTGCATCGGGTTCTGTATAAAAAGGCACCTGCATTTAAAGTTTTTTTTTAAGAGACAGACATAATTCTAACAAGAAAATAACTATTGCATTTGCATGAAGCGTGTCTAATCATTCAGCCAATTATCATACCATCATGATTGAGGATTCACAAGATTCTTTGCTGTATTTAGAACTTCGCCGCATTTGTAATCTCGTGCAATTAATAAAGGAGAGTATTCTTCTTCCAAGTGATAGACTCCTTTCGTATAAATCTCCCTATCTTACACATTGCTAAAGCCTGAAGGTCCATTCTCATAAAACCTGAGAGGATGACCTCAAAAGATAGCACATTGATTCGTACTCAGGCCTCGGTGAAGAAGAAAATCACCGAAGGGAATTTTTAAATGAACAAGAGCATACTATACACGATTGTCGTTCAGCAATTGAGATTCATGGAATAGTTGATTTTTTTTTTTTGTCCAGCAGTGTCATCCAACGATTGAGAGCTAACCATGTACAGTGCAAAGTTGTGTGGTTTTGACAATTTGGTTGGCTATCTGGAAAATGTTCGGTAGTGTTTCTAAAATAGAAGGCTGCAAAAGCTGATTGGTGGGCGCAATTGAATACCAGAAAGACGCCATACAAGCGTGAAGCTTCTTAAATGCAGGGCATGTACAAAGGGAAGGACATCACACACATGGCGAGATTCTCTTCACTTAGTCTTGAAAGGGTTCAGGCCATTTGACTCCATTGCCTTCCCCCACTGCGCTTCTCTGGTCTGTCTTCAGTGTAAAGCTGAGGAGGAGGACCACCCTTCATATCTTATGATAACATTCGTTCTCTTATATATGAAAAAAATTGAATTTCTTTAGAAAGTTAGGTACTCAGAGAAGTGGAATTCCACTTACATATATTTATATCAGCAACCATTAAGCTCAAATAAAAGTTGTAAATTCACGTTGAGTTTGGCTGTCCGAATTTGGATTGAGATATGATAAAATAATGTGAGATTTACCAATCTTTTAAAATTGTGAAAATCCCATCTTTTTATCTGCTACATCTAAGATAAGATTGAAAATCCCATCAAAATGGAAATGGAATTAGTGGGGAAGCTTGTTGACGAAGGCCTTCATATCGAGAGTGAGTCGATCTACTAAATTGAATCTAAGTGATTGTCCATGCCTGCATATTCCTTTTGACTACCAATTATTTTCATAGTCCTACTTATGGACGTAGCAGAGAGAAGCTGTAAAATGACTTTGATCTGTTCTTTTCATAGCACCAATTTTGCACAAAATACAACAATAGTTGAAAATGAGCCATACATGTGATTCATTAAAAGCCTCGAAGTGAAGAAGGTCAACAAAATAATGGGGTTTGAAAGAAAAGAAAAAGTTATCAACATGAAAACTCAAAACTAATATACATGTGATAAATTTGCCATAAACTAATCTTTTGAGTAATAAAAATCATAAACTGATACAGTTATGACCAATTTATCCTCATTTAGCTTTTGTTAAATTTTACTGTTAAATTTATAAGTCGGATGATACGAGCTAATTGATGAGTGTACCGGTTTCGGATTTTACTTTTTATTTGACACACGTATACTAGTTTGTGATTTTCATAATATTAATCTAATTTAACTGAAACTAAAGGATGTTGGGATCTTTGGTTGTAAAAAATTAATTTGGGATAAATTTATTATAAGTATATTGGTTTGGGATTTTTTGTGATATTAATCCATAAAAATATGAGGAGGAGAATCCTAAAGGGGTGAAGTGGAGTCCAGATTCATGCTCGGGAAATATCGTCCCACAATATCACATTTCCGATAATACGGAAGCCCCGGGCTATCTAAGTATAAATATACCCAGAATTAACCATTTGAGGTAAGAGACTTTTGTCCCACATTACTCGTTACCGTCCCAATAACATTCGCTAAACCTCATATTGACTTGAGCGTCAGAAGATCCCGAAAATCCATCCCTAAAGGGATTTTCTTATCCGTGATGTGTAGAGTGTATGGAGCCACGAGCTGGTCAAACTAGAAATTCACTTGAGGAAGGTTGAGTTGCAGCTCAATCCGAATTCAATGCGTAGGAACGTTCGAAAAGCCAAAGAACGTCTCTTTAATCTCAAAGTGATGAGTGAAAAGCTCGTGAGAATATATGGCTAGTACGGGAAGAAGTACGAATATACATGACCAGTCTAGCTCGCAATCAGTTAGCGTTGTCTCCCTTTAATCCCAGAGTGTCAAGTGAAAAGCTAGTGAGAATCCACATATAGGACTAGGAGAAGTATGAATATGCGTGATCAATCGACCTCACACCACATGGCCAATTTGGATCTTCCAAGGGAGAAAGAGTGTAGCGGAAAGCAAGCAATAAAAAAAAGATAAAACGGAGAAAATAGATCGGATATCAATTTACATGGTTTTATTATAGTAAATTATGTCTATGGGAGAATAGCAACGGATTATATTACAACCACACCCGAGTCATTTAAATACTCTATATTTAACCTGAATTATTTCGTAAAATAATCTCTCAATTTTATTGAAAATATTCACAAATCTTGTCATAAGGTTTCATGGTTACAAAGATGGTCCCGGTCCCAGTCCCAAGCGTTCAACAAACGGTGCTTCAAGATCTGTTCTTTACGTCAACAATCGCGAGGAGACCACGCTGCCTAACCACGCCATCTGACAAAACCGGAATATTTATATGTGAACCATGCAAAAGATCTTGGTCACAGTCAGATCACACTTTCCTTGTTTGAGTCTTCTTCTCACGTTGAAAAGTCCAACGCCAATCCGGACTCCAATAGGAAATATAACCAAGAAGGAATATAAAAACAAATCATTCAGAATTTTATCCCTCCTCCAAAAGACCTTCAACCGAGAGAAAATATCCAACGTGATAAATAATTGCCAAAAATATTTAAAAGTCGAATTTCATTCGTGAGCTCAATTCAAGATATATTTTAACAAAGAAAATATCGGAAGCTGATTCCGATGATGAGAACAGAGAAATGAAGCAATTGCCGAGCAAGTGTAAGCCCTAATAACTGGTGAGATGTTTAATGCCCCGATGTGAAAGATGAACAACCCCGTTGTCATGAATTAGAAAGTTCTCCACATGGCGGATGAGGAAAAGTCTCGTGCTCATGAAATTATGACCAAACCGCTCCTCTTGATCTTGAATGCCTCCTTGAATCATATGATAGGACACTAGATCGGAGGGTCACATAGAGACCTTTAAGGTCATGGCGATGGTATAGTATTGATATGTAACTCTGATGATAATTTTGAATCTAATGTTATGTGATACTTTAATTAGAGAAAATTTGGTAAGTCATACTTGCTTAGGTTGGGATTGTTAAACAAGGCAAAAAACAATTGTACCAATAGAAAAATTGGTACATTTAAAAAGATTAAATACTAAAAAGTAATTCAAATGAGAGTTGTTTATTAAAAATGGAAATTTAATCCTACGATAGTTAGTAAATCACTCTAATTTAGATTGGCAAATTCACCTTCGTAAATTTGAACCTTTGAAAAATTAAACAAATAAAAATTTGTAGTTTGTACAAATGTTGCTAATTTTCATACTAACTAAAAAGTTATCAAAATCTTATAAAATTGTTGATAAGTTACCGATAAATTACATAGAAAAAAAACCTATTTTCATTCTTTTATCAATAGCCTCTTGACATTCACCAATGCTAAATTAAACTTTACCGGCACGAGGAAAAAAAGTCCACGTCTGTGGGCACAAAACATTAGAATTATGCTTTTTTAAAACTCTAATCGTGCCAAGTACTGTAAGTACCTTACTTATTTCGAATTTGTATCAGCTTACAATGTTATGAAGTTTTTGTCGATCTTCTGGTGGGTTATTTTTGAGTCTTATCTTTGATTGCTTATGCAGTATATAGCCTAAAGAATCAAAAAAGCCTAATCTGAAAATGATTTTTTGTTCTATGTTCAATAACTTAAGCCTGAAAGCAAGGACCAACAACGCTCGTTTGCGTCAATTTCACACTTAGCTGCTGTAATCAATCCCGCATTTCTCACACAATATGGTTTTTGAAGGAGAACGAACAGAGTTCAAAGCCAAACCGCGAAGAATGAGCAAGTGGCAGATTTACAGAAACCCTTTTCTTCTTCAAACGGGCGTTTGCTAGTTTTCATGTGCAAGAAGATGTTGGAACCACAAGAATAATAATAAAATTTGGAAACTTGGAATAAGAATGTCGCGACCTCTTTTTTCTCGACGCCCGCAATCGGGTACGAGCGCCTAAGGAGGCTAATGGCTCGGCTGAATTTATTAAGCCCGGACTCTCCCAAGTCCACCAATTCACGACTTAATGGTCTGAGTTTTTAACCTGTAAATTAATTTTTAAATTGGAGTCGCCACTAATCGATTTGGGGTGGGTTGATTAGAAACCCAAGTGAAGTATCGGGAGAAATACTTGCACTTCGATATACTGTCTGTTGCCAATTCTGACTCTGGACCTGACTGACCTGTCTAGACTCCTAAACAACTTCGAATTGCCAGTCATATGATTGGTACAACCACTATCCACCAGCCATGCATCATTCCCAACATAAGATTCAAAAAAAGAAGCTACAAACAAGTGCTCTTCCTCAGTTTCATTCAATGATACCTGTGCTTTTTCCTGCTTGCTGGTAATTTTTTTCTTTGCAGATGGCTTCCATGTGACCTAACTTGTGACATCTTCTGCATCTAGCATCAGGCTTTCTCCAACATCTAAAAAACTGATGATTAGTTCCACCACAATATTGACAAGGCTTTTTGTTCATCTTCCATTTGCTAGACCCACCAGAGTTTCATTCTTTTGCTACAAACTTGGAGTCACCGGCATTTTCTCTAGACTGAATCCATTTCTTCCCTTTGCCTCCATCATTTGACTTCACTCTAGCTTGCAGCGCACCCTCTACAAACTCTTCTCTTCTCATCAGTCTTCTGTGCTCCTGTGCCTGCAGAGCATTTAACAATTCTGCAAGCTTTATATCAGGTAAGTCTCTTGTATTTTCCAGAGACGCTATGGTGGCTTCGAACTTCTCTGGAAGAGACACCAGGATCTTCTGAACAAGCCTTTCATCCTTCAAGTCAGTCCCTAAAACTTTGATTTTATCAACTATCCCCACTAGCCTATCAGAGTATTCCTTCACTGACTCAGACTCTTTCATCTGCCGTCTCTCAAATTCTCTCAAGAGATTCAGCACCTTCATACCTCTTATCTTCTCATCTCCTTCATATTCTTCCTTCAAGAAGTCCCATATGGCCTTTGCAGAGTCACACTTCATAATTCTGGTAAAGATGGTAGGCGAGACAGCAGCATACAGGCAAGATTTTGCCATGGCTTTTCTTGTGGTTCTCTCTTTATGAAGTTTGATTTGATACATGGTCGGATTATCTGGAAGTGGAGCAACTTCATAATCATCCTCCATAGCTTCCCACAGATCATGACCCTCCAAAAATGTTGTTATCTTAACAGCCCATGCTTGATAATTCTCTCCAGAAAATACTGGAGAAGCCATCGCAGAGAAACCACTCGACCCTGTCTCCATCACCCTTTAACTTCTTTACACTTCGATACTTGCTTCACTTCACAGTCCCTCAAGATCATACACACTCTGATACCACTGTTGTTACTGATCAAAACAGTAAACTAGAAACAGAAAACCAGAAGCTATAGTTTTTGAATGAGGAAGAGAAGCACAGAGAAAACAGAGCACAAATTTGTGTACGTCAGTTTTCTAAAGAAACTGTCAAGTACATCCACTAAACACAAAACAAAAACTGCTCACGTACGTGAAACATATAACTGCACACAAACGTGCTATTAACTTCCTAGAAAATAACAAAAACACTAAATGCATAACTAAATGAACTTGGCTGTTTTTTTAATAAAAAAACCAGAGTAAAACAGAGGAAAATATTACAGAAAACAGCAGCTGAACAATTCCAACAGAAAGTAAGTGCACAGGAGAGAGAGAGAGAGAGAGAGAGAGAGAGAGAGAGAGAGAGAGAGATTTTACCTCAACGAAGCAGTCATGGAAGAAGAGCTGGATGGTGGCCGGCCCGGAGACCGGCGCTTCCTTGAACTGCTGGCTCGTGACCGACCCGATGAGTTGCTTGATCTGGGGGCACGACTTGGTGTAGTAGTCAAATGACATCTGGCGGTGGCGGCCCGTGGCATTGGCATCAGCAGCTGCGGTGGATCGGTTCGGCTGGCTGCATATGAGGATGAGGGCGATGAAAAGGGTCGATGAGCAAGTTAAGAGGGGAAGAATGAGAAGTGAGATGGGGCATGTTTGTTGCCGAGCACAGCTTGAGGACAAATCAGTGAGAAAAGTGTCGGAAGGACATTGAAGTTGTTGACAAAGGTGGAGTGTGAAGGGTTGTTGCCTCGTGGGACAGAATACCCATGAGAGAGAGAGAGAGAGAGAGAGAGAGAGAGAGAGAGAGAGAGGAGAATCAAGACCCGTGAAGCATAGTCAAAAAGTAAAAGAGCTTGTACACAAATCAATAATATAAATGAAAATCATGAGGGATGGATGACAGCAAGAGGAAAATGTCTATGATGTAATGCTTAATGCTTGATCCTACAGCACATGGTGATGCTAACACGTTGTCAATTTGTTTTTTGGATTGCGTATATGGCATTCGGAACGCTTAAGGGCGAAGAATGCAAAATCATTCGATTCAAGTGCATTGGGTTCCGAATAAAAAGGTACCTTACATTACATCTAATTTTTTTTTAGGAGGAAGACATAATTCCAACAAGAATATAAGTATCGCATTTGCATGAAGCGTGTCTAATCATTCAACCAATTATCGTACAGTCATAGTTGAGGATTCAGAACATTCTTTGCTGTATTTATAATTTCGCCGCATTTATAATCTCGCGCAATTAATAAAGGGGAACATTCTTCTTCCAAGTGATAGGATGTTCAAGACTCCTTTCATATAAGTCTCCCTATCCCACACATTGCTAAAGCCTGAAGGTCTCGTAAAACCTGAGAGAATGACCCCAAAAGATAGCACATTGATTCGTACTCAGGCCTCGGTGAAGAAGAAAATCACCGAATGGAATTTTTAAATGAACAAGAACATACTATACACGATTGTCGTTCAGGAATTGAGATTTGTGGACTAGTCAATTTTTTTTTTTTGTGTGTGTCGAGCAGTGTCATCCAACGATTGAGAGCTAACCATGTACAGTGCAAAGTTGTATAAGATGGTGGTTTTGACAATTTGGTTGGCTATCTGGAAAATGTTTGGTAGTGTTTCTAAAATAGAAGGCTGCAAAAGCTGATTGGGGGGCGCAATTGAATACCAGAAAGACGCCATACAAGCGTGAAGCTTCTTAAATGCAGGGCATGTGCAAAGGGAAGGACATCACACACATGGGGAGATTCTCTTCACTTAGTCTTGAAAGGGTTCAGGCCATTTGACTCCATTGCCTTCCCCCACTGCGCTTCTCTGGTCTGTCTTCAGTGTAAAGTGAGCCTTTCTGATGTGTGGAGTGCAGTTAAAAGCTGAGGAGGAGGACCACCCTTCATATCTTATGATAACATTTGTTCTCTTATGTATGAAAAAAATTGAATTTCTTTAGAAAGTTAGGTACTCAGAGAAGTGGAATTCCACTTACATTTATATCAGCAACCATTAAGCTCAAAGAAAAGTTGTAAATTCAGGTTGAGTTTGGCTGTCCGAATTTGGATTGAGATATGATAAAATAATGTGAGATTTACAAATCTTTTTAAAATTGTGAAAATTCCATCTTTTATCTTCTACATCTAAGTTAAGATTGAAAATCCCATCAAAATGGAAATGGAATCAGTGGGGAAGCTTACTGACAGAGGCCTTCATATCGAGAGTGAGTCGATCTACTAAATTGAATCTAAGTGATTGTCCATGCCTTCATATTCCTTTCGACTACCAATTGTTTTCATAGTCCTACTTGATGATAAGAGACATGCCTTAATGTATGCACAACGTGAATGATGTTTCTTTCGCAAGTATCGTGATATTTAATGTCTATAACATTTTACTTCACAAATTTAATTTTGGTTTTGGCATTTTTTTAGGGGGAAAATATGACGAACATATGGTGCAAATGATTTATTTTTTTCCACAGCCTTCTATATAGTAAAAGTCCAAAATTCAAATTGTCAGTGGAGCTGGGAAAAGTAGAATATAAGATCCACTAAAATCATATCGATGCAATAAAAAAAACCCTTAGGTTTCACTTGGTCTTAGAAAATAGTTTAATAGAAAATTAGAAACGGACATGTGTCACGATCTCGTAATGCACATGATCTTTAACACAACCATACAAGATGATCCTCTTCTTTTGTCACATTCATTGTCTTGTTTTCTCGTGAATCATTACAGCAAAAGAGTCGGAAGGAATACTTTTCATAGGTTATATCGGAAGAACAGCATCCAGTCACATGGCTTAGATGATCTATTTAGTATTTACATGTATTTGTCATTTTTGGACAATACAAAACCCTAGAAACTACAAAATGCTAGTTTGGCCATTTCACATACCTGCTTTGTTGATCGACATAAAATGGATTTGTACGTCTCTTGAAGACACTGTTACGAAATCGCACGTCGATTCCAGAAAAATAATGCTCGCAAACAATTCACCAGACATAATATAGTAATAAAAGAGCAGAATCAGATGAATACGCCATAAAATTTGTTATCGAAGTTCACCCAAACTTGGGCTACGTCTCCACGCAGAGGCACTCTGCGAATCCACTAGACTTCGGAAAAAGTTGGAATACAACGATGATCTTCTCTCAAGATCAAGGCACAAAGAGATTGAGAACTCTCATCAAGAAAAAACTCACTTTTTTCTTCTCTCTTTTTCTTGCCTCTCTATTTCCTTTTTCAGCGTCTTGACGGCTAGGGTTTTTCCATCGCTAATATATAGGTACCACTTTTAACCTAAAATGAAATCTAATAGAAAAGACAAAAAAGCCCCTAAAAACAAATATTTGGCTTTATCTATAACAATCTCCCACTTGAAGACAAATATACCAAAGCACCAAGCAACTTTGCATCCATCTTCTTCAAAAAATAGTAGTTGAAAAACTTGTGCTTCTGCGATATTCCTCATCAATCAACATGGAGTAATACCAATAGTAGTAGTACATAAAATATGCTTCTCTCTGTCTACTGCCTTGGTCAACATGTCAGCTGGATTCTTTGAGCCATCAATCTTTTGTAGCTTTAATTTATTATCTTTCAATGCTGACCTGATAAAGTGATAACGCTTCTTGATATGTCTAGTTCTTGAGTGATAAGCTGCATTCTTTGCTAAGTGCACTGCACTTTGACTATCACTCCACAGTGTATTGACTGGCTGTTTTCGATGTAACTCCTCCATATAATCTTGTAACCACATGATTTCCTTGGAGGCTTCTGTAATTGCTACATATTCTGCTTTTGTCGTCAATAAAGCCACTATCTTTTGTAGTTGAGATACCCAACTCACTGCTGTACCTGCAGCTGTAAAGACATATCCAGTGGTACTCTTACCACTATCTCGATCACCCGAATGATCTGCATCTACATAACCCTGCAACTCTAGAGATGTACCACCATAACAAAGTGAGTAATTGGAAGTACCTGCTAGATATCTCAATATCCATTTAACTGCATTCCAATGCTCTACCGGGTTCTACATATATCGACTCACAACTCCCACTGCTCGTGCAATGTCTGGTCTCGTGCTCACCATGGTATACATCAAACTCCCCACTGTTGATGCATATGGAACTACCGCCATCTCATCTTTCAAAAGTTGAGTGTTTGGACACATATCCTTGGAAAGTTTGAAGTGACTCACTAGAGGATTTGCAACCGGTTTTGCCTTGTCCATGTTAAATCTCTTTGACACCTTGTTCACATAGTCTTCCCCGACAACCATAATTTCTTATTTTCCCTATCTCTGATGATTTTCATGCCTAAAATATTCTTGGCATCTCCCAAGTCTTTCATAGCAAACTGTGATGATAACATCTTCTTCACTTCTACGATTCTCTTCATATTGGAACTAGCCACAAGCATGTCATCCACATATAAATATAGATACACAATGTCACCATCATCATATTTGCGAAAATAAACATAGTGATCAGACTCATAGTGTGCAAATCCTTTTTCTTGCATGAAACAATCAAATTTTAAGTACCATTGCCACGGAGCTTGTTTCAAGCCATACAAGCTTTTTTTCAAGCGACATACCATGTGCTCCTTACCTTTGACTTCAAAACCCTTAGGTTGTGCCACGTATAATTCTTCATCTAAGTCACCATGTAAAAATGTTGTTTTTACGTCAAACTGCTCAAGATGAAGATCCTCCACTGCAACTATACTTAGCAGAACTCTAATTGATGTCATTTTCACTACAGGTGAAAATATCTCGGAGTAGTCGATCCCTTCTTTTTGAGAAAAGCCCTTGACTACAAGTCTCGCCTTGTATCTAATACTACCATATGCTTCATTCTTAACCCTGTACACCCATTTGTTTAATAAAGCTTTTTACATGTGGGCAACTTGGTCAACTCCCAAGTTTTGTTCTGAAGTAACGAGCTCATCTCGTCTTTCATAGCACACTCCCACTGCAAGTGAGACGTGTCTGCCTTTGCCTCATCGTAAGTCTCCGGTTCCCCCGAATCTGTATATAAAACATGGCTCAGAACAATATTAGCTGATGGATAAAAAATTACCTTTGGCTTTCTCACACGTGTAGACCTTCTTAAGACAGGTACTTCAGGGTCATTCGTTTGCTCCGAATCACTGCATTCTTCTTGAACTACCTCTTCACTGATAATAGGCTCATCTTGAACCTCTCTTTCAGGTGAACTTTGATCTACTGGAAACATCTTCACGGGCATTATGTCTAATTCAACATATTATGGTTGTACTACCTTCTCATGCTATGTCTCTGTCTGACGATCCTTGTACATCTTTTCTTCATGGAATACCACATTGCGACTGCGGATGACTTTGTTATTCTCATAATCCCAAAGCCTATAGCCATACTCGTCGCCACCGTATCCGATAAAGACGCACTTCTGGGACTTAGCATCAAGTTTTTTTTCTATCCTCCCTGTCAATCAAAGCATATGCAATACAACCAAACACCTTTAGATGTGAATAATTAATCTTCTTACCTGACCACCGCTCTTGTGGTATTTCTCCATCCAACGCACTAAATGGACTTCTGTTGATAAGATAAACAGCTGCATCAACTGTAGCGGCCCATAAGTGTAGCGGGAGATCCGCGTGTAGTCTCATGCATCTCGCACGTTCTAGAATAGTTCTATTCATTCTTTCAGCTACACCGTTCTCTTGAGGAGTTCTAGGAACAATTTTTAGCCCGTGTATGCCTTCTCGGCTCAAATAATTTGCAAATTCTTTACTTGTGTATTCACCACCATTATCATATTTCAAAGCTTTAATCTGATAACCTGTTTCCTTTTCTACCATGGTCTTCCACATTCTGAACATCCCGAATACTTCTAATTTTTCTTTAAGAGCATAGACCCAAGTCTTTCTTGTTGCATCATCAATGAATGTGACAAAATATCTCTTACCACCATAAGAGAGTTCTTGAGCAGGTCCCCATACATCAGTATGAACCAACTCTAGCTTCTGGCCTTTATTTTGTCGCCAATTCAATTGAAAACTAACAGCCTTCTGTTTTCCATAAATGCAACTCTCACAAAAATCTAACTCAACTTTTGTAAACCCGGAAGTAATTTCCTCGAGTGTAACTGCTTTACACCTTTTTCACCAAGATGTCCTAAACGATAATGCCAAAGAGTAGATAAATTACCTCGTAGCCATTGTAGTTGCAACCATATCACTGATATTGTCTCCTTGGAGAAGGTAAAGTGTACCCGTACGCTTTCCCTTTGCTACTACTCTTACCCTTGAGGTTATCTTCCACTCTCCGCAACCAAAGGTTATTACCAAACCTTCTTGGTCAAGTTTACTAGTTGAAATCAGATTTTTCTTTAATTCCGGAATATGCCTAGTTTCAAGCAAAACTAGACGTCCTCCACCTGAGATGTTCACAGTCATGGTTCCTTTCCCAACAATTGGACACATGTGGCCGTTTCCCACAACCACTTGTCCAAAATCTCCACTGGCATAATCATCAAATATGTCTCTTTGCGAAGTGCAATGAAAAGAAGCGCCAGAATCAATAAACCATTTATCTCTGTTGTCAAGTCAAACCCTGCGCAGACAAACACAAGTTATCTGGCAAAGATTTATCGTTAACTACATTAGCACCTGGATTCTCATCTTGTTGCTTCTTTTTGTAGGCTTCACACTGAAACCTCCAGTGTCCGGTTTTGTGAAAATACCAACACTCATCTTTTGCAACCTGTCTCTTACCCCTTGATTGTGATCTGCCACGACCGCTGAAATTTCATCTACTTTTACTTCTTCCACGATTCTCCACTGCAAGTGCCGTTGAAGATGTAGATGCAGAAAAATTATCTCCACCTAAGACTTTCCTTCGCATCTCTTCATCCATGATACTATTCACAGCATCATCAAGAGTTAAATCATCCTTCATGGTACTTGAAATTCCCTGCACTGCGGTATTGTAGCTTTCTGGAAGAGAACATAAAAATAATAAAGCTTGAAGCTTCATATCTAAATTTATGCCTGCGGATCCCAATTGACCCGTGACTTGCATGAAACTATTAATATGCTCTGCCACAGAACCTCTATCATATAACTTCATATTAACCAGTTTCTTCAGCAAAAATACCTGATTTGATGTGGATGGCTTCTAAAAAATATTCGTTAGAATATCCATAGCTTCTTTTGCAGTTTTTGCTTTCGCGATGTGATACCCTGTCTTTTCGTCAACCCTAGACGAATCGCACCTAACGCCTTTCGATCAAGAATTTTCCATCCTGCTTCGCCGTCGGATCCACTTCCGCCATCTTGGGTTTCCAACCCTCAAGTGGTGCATAGAGATCTTTTTGATAAAGATAATCCTCTATTTGTAGTTTCCACCATCCGAAATCCTCTCCATTGAACTTATCAATTCTGATTTTATCTTCTGCCATCATGTTTGCTTTCAATCGAACGTCACCGAAAACCCTTGATGTTCTCGATTAGCCAACCCAGGCTCTGATATCAATTGTTACGAAATCGCACGTCGATTCCAGAAAATAATGCTTGCAAACAATTCACCAGACATAATATAGTAATAAAAGAGCAGAATCAGATGAACACGCTAGAAAATTTGTTATCGAAGTTCACCCAAACTTGGGCTACGTCTCCGCGCAGAGGCACTCGTGAATCCACTAGACTTCAGAAAAGTTGGAATACAACGATGATCTTCTCTCAAGATCGTGGCACAAAGAGATTGAGAACTCTCATAAAGAAAAAACTCACTTTTTTTCTTCTTTTTCTTGCCTCTCTATTTCCTTTTTCAGCGTCTTGACGGCTAGGGTTTTTTCATCGCTAATATATAGGTACCACTTTTAACCTAAAAGGAAATCTAATAGAAAAGACAAAAAAGTCCCTAAAAACAAATATTTGGCTTTATCTATGACAGACACAGCTTGGAAAGTCAAAGTGAGGGGTTGTCGACTCAAAATGATAAAATATTATTGTTTTGATCTTTACACCCCGAAAAGAACAAACTACGGCAGAAAACAAATCCCCTCATCTTATGTAACAATAATAAAGACAAGTATCTTATGGAGGTAGCAGAGAGAAGCTTTAAAATGACTTTGATCCGTTCTTTTCAAAGCACCAATTTTGCACAAAATACAACAATAGTTGAAAATGAGCCCATACATGTGATTCATTAAAAGCCTCAAGTGAAGAAGGTCAACAAAATAATGGGGTCTGAAAGAAAAGAAAAGGTTATAAACTAAAATATATGTGATAAATTTGCCATAAACTAATCTTTTGAGTAATAAAAATCATAAACCGATACAGTTATGACTAATTTATCCTCATTTAGCTTTCGTTAAATTTTACCATTAAATTTATAAGTCGGATGATACGAGCTAATTGACCAAAGGTACCAGTTTCAAATTTTACTTTTTATTTGTCACACGTGTACTTATTTGTGATTTTTCATAATATTAATCTAATTTAACAAAAACTAAAAGATATTGGGATCTTTGGTTGTAAAATATTAATTTGAGATAAATTTATTATAAGTATATTGCTTTGGGATTTTTCGTGATATTAACTCATAAAAAATAAGGAGAATCCTAAAGGAGTGAAAGTGGAGTCTAGACCCATGCTTGGAAAATATCATCCCACAATATCACATTTCCGATAATACGGAAGCCCCGGCTATCTAAGTATAAATATGCCCAAAATCAACCATTTGAGGTAAGAGACTTTTGCCCCACATTACTCGTTACCGTCCCAATAACATTCTCTAAACCTCATATTGACTTGAGCGTCGGAAGATCCCGAAAATCCATCCCTTAAGGGATTTTCTTATCCGTTATGTGTAGAGTGTGTGGAGCCACGAGCTAGTCAAACGAGGAATTCACTTGAGGAAGGTTGAGTTGCGGCTCAATCCGAATTCGATGCGTAGGAACGTTCGAAAAGCCAAAGAACGTCTCTTTAATCTCAAAGTGATGAGTGAAAAGCTTGTGAGAATTTATGGCTAGTACAGGGAGAAGTATGAATATATGTGATCAGTCTACCTCGCAATCAGTTGGCACCATCTCCCTTTAATCCCAGAGTGTCGAGTGAAAAGCCAGTGAGAATCTATAGATAGGCTAGGAGAAGTATGAATATGCGTGATCAATCAACCTCGCGCCACATGGCCAATTTGGATCTTCCAAGAGAGAAAGAGTGTAGCGGAAAGCGAGCAAAAAAAAAAAAGACAGAACGGAAAGAATAGATCGGATATCAAATTTACATAGTTTTATTATAGTAAATTATGTCTACAGGAGAACACCAACAAATTTTATTACAATCACATCCGAATCACTAAAATACTGTGTTTAACTTGAAATTTTTCGTAAAATAATCTGTCGATTTCATGAAAATATTCACCAATCTTGTCATAAGGTTTCACGGTTACAAAGACGGTCCCACTCTCAAGCACTCAACAAACGGTGCTTCAAGATCTGTTCTTTACGTCAACAACGGCGAGGAGACCACGCTGCTTAACCACGCCTTCTAACAAAACCGGAATATTTACATGTGAACCATGCAAAAGATCTTGGTCGAGGAGCACTTCTAGAAGGAACCAAGCAAGGATCTCTGGAAACTCGGAATCTGAAAATATGCAAAAACATGAAAACGCATGTCAATAAAAAACAGAAGAGATACTCTCCATATGAAGTGCAGCAATCAAACAATGAAATTTTAGATGCGACTCAACTGATGGAAACTCCTATTCAGACATGGGAAGAAGCACAACAATGGGCTCTGGTGGCTAGCCCCAATAAGCCACCGGGTTACACATGAAAGTTATATGCTGGAATTGTCAGGGTTTAGGCTCCCCCCTGACAATTCAGTCTCTACGAGCTTTAGTAGCTCAAGAAAAGCCTACAGTTCTCTGTTTATTGGAAACGAAAAATAGAGAGGATGTCGTCAAAAGAATGCAGAAAAAACTAAAATTTCAGCATGGCTTCACCGTAAATCCACGAGGCTTGGCGGGGGATTAGCACTTTTCTGGAATGAACAGGTCACTATTTCCATTATATCTAGCAATATGTCTTTTATTGACTTAAATTGCAATTTGGAAGAGACAAATCAGAGCATGCGCATCACCTTTGTTTATGCACCAACTAATTTTCAGCAAAGAGTACAGCTATGGGAGGAAATTTATCAGATGACCAGGCTGAATCGGGATCCTTGGTTGTGTATTGGGGATTTTAATGAAATCTTATATCAGTGGGAAAAAGTAGGGGGAAGAGTGGCTGAATACTATAGATGTAAAGCTTTCCAAGACTTCACAAATGCTTGTACTCTCATGGATCTAGAAAGTAAGGGTTGTACATATACTTGGGCAAACAATAGAGATGGGGATGAGCTGATTAGGAAGAGGCTGGATCGAGCTTTATGTAGTATGGATTGGAGGGTATCTTTCCCTTCTGCAGAAATTGTTGCTTTGCCAGCTATAGGGTCGGATCATAGCCCTCTGTTATTAAACCTTTTTCCCCAACAAGTCAAGCGCAAAAAAGAATTTAAATTTGAAGCTTTCTGGGTTGATGATGACGAGTATGAACATCTGGTATTGGAAACTTGGAATTCTTTTGGAGGGGAGAAAATACCTCTCTCAATTAGATTTAAAAAGGTGGCTGATGAGTTAGCGGGTTGGAGTAGAAGGAAGTTCAAAAATGCAGAAAAACAACTCTCAGTGCTGAAAAGAGAGATGCAAGTCATCACGAATCAACCCAATTCACATTATGACACACATAGAATGAAGTGGCTGAAAATGGAGATAGAGAGGCTATGGAGACAGGAAGAAGTATATTGGGGCATGAGATCCAGGATCAATTGGCTTAAATGGGGAGATAAAAACTCTAAATACTTCCATGCAACCACAGTGCAAAGGCGCCAAAGAAACAGAATAGTAATGTTGAAAAATGAGCATAATGAATGGTGTCGAGACCTCATACAATTAAAGGAGATGACAGCTACGTATTTCAAAGAGCTCTACACTTCTACAGGGCAAAGAAACTTCCAACCAGTCATTGACCAAGTATCATGTATTGTAAATGAGGAAATGAATCAAAGCTTGATCGAAGAAGTGACCCTACAAGAGGTTACTACAGCAACTTTTCAGCTTGGTGCACTCAAAGCCCCTGGCCCAGATGGTTTGTGTGGAAAGTTCTATCAACATCATTGGCAAGATATTCATGAAGAAGTTTTTAGAGAGGTGAAGTCCTTCTTTAACTCAGGAACACTCAACCCTGAGCTGAATCACACCTATATCACCCTCATACCGAAAGTACAAAATCCAGAGAGGTTGGAACAATTTCGCCCTATCAGCCTTTGTAATTATGCATATAAAATCATATCAAAGATTATGGCGAATAGACTAAAACAGTGGCTGCCCGATTTGATTTCAATGGAGCAAAGTGCTTTTGTAAGTGGGAGACAAATACAAGATAATATACTTATAGTGCAGGAAGTGCTTCATCAGCTACGTATCCAGAAACGAAAAAAGAAATTTCATGCAGTGATGAAGGTAGATATGAAGAAAGCATATGATCGTGTGGAATGGGATTTCCTCAAAGCAAGCATGCTTAAAATGGGTTTCTGTGATACCGGGTCTCATGGGTCATGAAATGTGTCTCTACAAAGTGTCATTCGGGGTTAAAGTAAACGGCGAACCTTCAGCCTCCTTTAAGCCTACTTTATGGGGATAAGACAAGGTGACCCACTCTCTCCATATCTATTTATTATTGTCGCAAATGTTCTATCTATGATGCTGAAAAGAGAAATGGAGAATGGCAGCATTAAGGGAATTAAACTGAATAGATTTTGTCCCCCATTGTCTCATCTACTATTTGCGGACGATTTAATCTTATTCTTGGAAGGAAAAGTGGTTGAATGTCAAAATGTAGCAATGACCCTAAACCAATATTGCTTTGTGTCGGGACAATCTATAAACTTGAACAAATTAGGGATGTTATTTAGTAAAGACTGTCCAAGATTATTGAGAAATAATTTGACAAGAGAAATGAGAGTACCGGAGTTGGAAAAACGGGAAATACCTCGGAATACCTTTTGATTGGGGTGGATCTAAAAGCAGATGTTCGATTGGATTCTTGCAAGAGTTAACATGAAACTTCAGGGCTGGAAAGAGAACTTTCTATCGAAGGCGGGGAAAGAAATTCTTCTTAAAACGGTGGTTCAAGCTCTACCGCAATATGCTATGTCCATTTTTAAGATCCCCTTATCTATTTGCAGAGCCATTGAAAAGAAAATAGCAGCCTTTTGGTGGAAAACAATGAGAACAGGGTAGGTCTGCATTGGAAAACTGGGACACTCTGAAATCAAGAAAGGATCAAGGTGGGCTAGGCTTTCGAGACCTAATTAACTTTAACGAGGCGTTATTGGGTCGGCAAGCTTGGAGGCTAATTCAAAAATCCGAATTCCCTTTGGAGTCAAATTTTCAGAGGATTATACTTCCTGCACACAGATGTATTACATGCAGGGAAAGGCTCAAGACCATCATGGGGTTGGCAAAGTCTAATCTTGGGAAGAAATGCTATAAGTCATTTATCTCAAGGGTTGTTGGAAATGGTGAAAAAATCAGTATTAGGAATGATCAATGGTTGCCCAGAGGTTTAATCGGAGGACCTCAAAACAGAGATGATCCATCTCAGGTTTCAGAACTTATAAACAGAGACTCTGCAACATGGAAGGAAGATAGAATACGACAACTTTTCGACCACGAAGTGTGTAATGAAATTCTAGCTATCCACCTTAACCCCCAATTTCCAGAGGACAAACTAGTATGGAAGCCAACCAAAACAGGTCAATTCACAGTCAAGAGTGCATACAACAAGTTCAAGGCGCAAGGAGAAAATCAGCAGCAAAACCATGCCTCATCATCCTATCAAGCACCAAGAGCATTGTGGAATAAGATATGGCATGCCAAAATTCAGCCCAAAGTCAGATTCTTCTTATGGCAAATTTGTCAAAACGCCTTAGCAACGAAGGAGAACTTGCATCGCGCATATCATACCTGAGGCCACATGCACGATTTGCAAAAGACATCCAGAATCAATCGAGCATCTCTTTCTCCTTTGCCCATGGACGAACCAAATCTGGGACGGCACTGGTGTGAATATACAAAAAGATGGTCACGGGATAACTCGAATGGAGGAATGGTTGGCAAATTTTAAACATACATCAGTTTCTTTCGAGCAACTCGCCCTCTTACTGTGGCAGATATGGAAATCCCGCAATGACTGGTGTTTCAGAGCTAAACCGGTGAGTCCTCAGCACATCATCACCTCAGCAGCAGCCATGGAAGAAAATTTTAACAGGTGGGTGGGAAAACAGAGCAAGGAAGAGCAGATGCAGACCTACCCACCTCAGATCTGGACGCCTAACTCGGTTCAGACTTCGATTCCTTCAACGCAAAGCTTGTCGCAGACCCGGAATACCTTGCTGCAAGGCTCGCCTCCAACAGGGCTCCCTCCGACGCACAGCTCGCCTTGGACAGAGACGAACCCGCTCAGCTCGCGTCGGAAGGGGACACATCAAACGGTAACATCACCTCCGACTGAGATGGCTCGGACGCACAGCTCGCGTCGCACAGGGACTACTGCGACGCCCGGCTCACACCAGCACAACAACCCTTCGACGAACGGCCCCCCTCAGATCTGGAAGCCTCCAGCGCATGGTGTGATAAAGATCAACGTGGATGGCTCCTTTCTTCAAGAAACAGGGGAAGCGGCTGTGGCTTGTGTCTGCCGAGACAACAGAGGTGCCCTCGTCGATGGATTAGCGCGCACGGTCAGAGCTTCTTCAGCAATCCAGGCGGAGGCACAAGCTATATTACAAACCCTAAAGCACTTCGAAGGGAAAGAAGAACAGGAGATAGAGTTGGAGTCAGACAACTGGGAACTAGCGAAGTCTTTGATGGAAAGTACACCGGTCAATTGGGAAATAGAGGCGTTGATTTCTGAAGTGCAGACACGTGTGAAATCTTTTCCAAGGCTTAAAATAACCCATTGCCGGAGAGAATGCAACAAAGTGGCAGATTGGGTTGTTAAGGCCCATCGGAGAAAGGCCCTTCCAGCTAATTGGGTTTATTATCCCCCTTCCTGTCTTTTAGATTTATTATGTTCTGAAGCTTCTGCTTCCACTATCCTTACTTGAATGAGAATGATATGAGTTTTTTTCGACCAAAAAAAAAAAAAAAAAGTCAGATCACACTTTCCTTGTTTGAGTCTTCTTCTCACGTTGAAAAGTCCAACGCCAAATCGAACTCCAATACGAAATATAACCAATAAAGAATATAAAAACAAATCATTCAGGACTTTATCCCTCCTCCAAAAGACCTTCAACCGAGTGAAAATATCCAACGTGATAAATATTGCCGAAAATATTTGAAAGTCAAATTTCGTTCAAGGGCACAAATTTAAGACATATTTTAACAAAGAGGATATCGGAAGTCGATTCGGCAGTGAAAAGAGAGAAATGAAGACACTACCAAGCAAGTGTAGGCCCTAATAACTAGTGAGATGCTTGATGTCCTGATGCAAAAGATGGACGCACCATCGACACAAATTAGGTGGAAGAGGAAAAGTCTCACGTCGATGAAATTATAATCAAATTGCTCCTCTCGATCTTAGAATGTCTCCTATTGAATCAAATGATGGGACACTAGATCGGGGAGTCACGTAGAGACCTTTAAGGTCATGGCAATGATATATCGTCGATAAATAACTCCAATGATAATTAAAAATATAATGTTATGTGATACTTTAATTGGAGAAAATTTGGTGAGTCATGCTTGCTTAGGATGGGATTGTTAAACAAGACAAATAAGAATTGTACCAATAGAAAAATGTTTATTTAAAATGGAAATTTAATTTGACAATAGTTAGTAAATCACTCTAATTAAGATTGGCAAATTCACCTTGGTAAATTCGAACTATTGAAAAGTTAAACAAATAAAAATTTGTAGTTTGCTAATTTTTACACCAACTAAAAAAGTTATCCAAATCTTATAAAACTGTTGATAAGTTACCAACAAATTACTTAGAAAAAAAAATCTCTATTCATTTTTTTTATCAATAGCTCTTGACACTCACCAATGCTAATTAAAATTTACCGGCACAATAAAAAAAAGGTCTGCATCTGTGGGCACAAAACATTAGAAATATGCTATTTTAAAACTCTCTAATCGTGCCAAGTACTATGAGTACCTTACTTATTTCGAATTGCTATCAGCTTACAATGTTATGAAGTTTTTGTTGATCTTCTGGTGGGTTATTTTGGAGTCTTATCTTTAATTTCTTATGCAGTATAGCCTAAAGAATCGAAAGCCTAATCTGAACATGATTTTTTGTTCTATGTTCAGTAACTTAAGCATGAAAGCGAGGACCAACAGCGCTCGTTTGCGTAAATTTCACCCTTCGCTGCTGTAATCGGTCCTACATTTCCCACACACAGTATAGTTTTTGAAAGAGAACGAACAGAGTTCAAAGCCAAACGGCGAAGAATGAGCAATTGGCAGATTTACAAAAACCCTTTTCTTCTTCAAACATGTGTTTACTAGTTTTACTGTGCAAGAAGATGTTGGAACCAAAACAAAGATAATAAACTTTGCAAACTTGGAATAAGAACACTAGGAATTGAGGGAGAACTTTTTATTGAGAATGTTTTCTCTACTTTGTGTCTCGTGGACTATGATTCGTGACTTGATTTACAACTCACAACATCATTCCTTTATATAGGAATTGAAGTTTACAAATGCCAATGATTACATTTAAGACATAGCAACCCACAAATGTCAATGATGGGAGTTTAATGAAGAAAACAAAATAAGTCCATACACGGTAATCATAAGCACAGTCAAAACGTATAAATAAAGTAATATAAGTCTCCAATAACTTTCATTTTTTGAAGTCCATGCTGCCAATTGTAAAGCTTTTATGGTTTTTCTTCAATGCTTGCAGGTTTCTCATCCAGCAACCATTGTCCAATAATCAATTTTATTTTATTTCAATAGGAGATTCAGCTTTCGAATTGACTAAGATTCAAGAATATCGACGAGCTTAAAACTAGGCCACTGTACATCGATTTAAACTACAAAATACTCATCTCCGTCGCATTCATTTCATCGCCAGTGCTTCCTTGTTCACGATACTGACGGTTCCTTCTCGTGCAGAGGCACGCAAAAAGGAAACAAACCGTATAAGTGGCGATGGTGAAAACGAAGAGAGCCCAGAAGCTGTCGAGGCCCAACCTCGGTGTGTCGCTGGTGAAGTTCCTCATGGTACACTCAGGACGGAACCACTTGTCCTCCAACCTTTTCATCTCACCGCTCTCTGAAAGCTCCAAAATGGCCTCAGAGAAGTTTGCAACGTGTGGAGAGTCTTTTGGGAACGCCTGCACATGAACGGGAAAGGAGATTTTAAGTAACAAGGAAGAGCAACTCCATAACCACTAATATCTAATTTATGTTCCCACAATTCCCTTCTTTCTTCTCTTTTTGGCTATACTAACACCATGAGAAGTAGTGATATTCGAGTGCTAAGTGGGTTTTTGTTTATATATCAGTCCACACTCTATGTCACTGTTGGGATTTGGTGTGGTATTTTAGTTATCAAGCCCCCCCTTTTTCCTTTTGACCTAGCCTTAAGAGATACAACACCCAAACTCAGGATTATACGTACAAAGCCAAAACCGCCAAATCTGTAGTTTTCACGAATGGCAACATATCCATAGCAATACTCGGTGAAGAAAGCTCTCTCATATGGGTACTCCAGAAGAAGAGCGGAGATGTTGCCACTTCTGAATTCGTCTTCATAGCTGGTAGTATTGCTTATGGGGACGATGACATCCTTCGAGAAGTTCAGCGTGTCAGTCAGATGTTTACAAACGAAAGCGTCAGGGTCACAACCCACTTTTGCTTTAGAAATTCTCAGCCATTCCATGGTGGTCACAGTTGGTTTGAGCTCCTGGAGAGTGAGCATAGAGGTGAGGCCGGCCGTATAACTCTGCGTCAAGATCAATGCTACAAAGAACCAAATCACCAGCACGATCCGAGTGAAGTTGCGGTAGACTCTCTCCCCTGCAAAAGTCGGCAATAAATGTGTTTTTCGTTGTAGGTTTGGGCCCGAAAGTTTGTACACGGACTATAATCAACAGAGAGAAGCTACTTACTTTGAGCAAAGAAGAGAGAGGAGAAAGTGAACCAAAGAGCAGTTGAGAGCTGATTAGTCCAAGGGCCTCTAAATTCCGGATTGGTCGGATGCTCCAAGAACCAAACTACCAACATTGTGTATATAAGGATGCCTCCAGAGGCAATCCACATCATTGGAGTGAAAGGCTCCATGAAGATAAATGCCCTGTCCGTGTCCAGTTTTGCGGGGACTATCATTGAAAGTTCCGATGCCATAAACGGTTGTGTGAACTCAACAAACTGTGAGCGATTGGCCAGAATGGTTATGTCACCGACTGCAGCGTCGTAGGTCTTCCATTAATATTATGCCATGAAACAACATCAAAGCGATCCACTTTAGGAATTGATACCAAAATTGCACTATCAAATCAGAACATTGTTATTAACAGGATGTGGGGCTTTGACGGTCTATTAATGTAAAGTGATCCAATCTTGTGAGTGAAAATCGATATCTGTGTGAAATGAACTTGTTGCTTGGGTTAATTTATTCAGGCTCTGACGGTTTGTGCATCAGAGAAAATAACAGTTGATATTCTACAGTAAGATCATGCAACAATCATGCAAGAACAGAAATGATGCGGTACCATACCTTATCACGAACTTTGTTAACCAACTCCTCGTATGTTCCATCATGACGAGAAAACTTGTAATCTAAACGATTGGGAAAATGAGAAACAGCCTTCTCAAAAACATCTATGCAAAAGCCAATGTACTTTGCTTTCCCGGTTGTGTTGTCCCTTTCCTCCTTCACAAACTTATCAAAGGAAGTTTTACCAGGAACTCCGATCACCATGGGCTTGTTCTCAACAGAAGTCCGTTCTTCTTGGGTCTTGGATATGTCTGCAATTGCATATGCATTCCTTCTCGAACCTTGTTTTGCCACAAAACTCCTCGAGAAACCGAAATTGGGGGACCAAGGCTTAAGCTCTCTATATTCTTTTCCATTGACACTCACAAGTTGAAGTTTGGGTCGATATGCCAACTGACCATTCTCAAATTGTATTGGCCCGCTCAAACCCATGAGTCTAGTGTGCGATATTCTATTAAGCAAAATCTCAGGCATTATATCATGGCTCGGCCCTGCATCTATGGCATTTTTAACTGTCATAATGCAATCGTATGCTCGAACAGCATCGATTGCTGGCTCAAAATGAACTTCTCTCCATACTTGCGACGAAACATATTCAAGAATTTAGATCTGAATCCTCTATATGCCTGGTTTTTGGGACGGTAGGTGATTATTCCTATCGCATCTTCGACAGGGGAGGAGATTGCTGAATGATCTACTGAAGTTAGGAGATTGGTGAATGGTTTTTCAGCAAATATCCAAATTGAATCTCCGTAGAAGAGTCCCATCTTCTTTGCTTCTTCGAGAAAATGAGTGCTTCTGGGTGACGACAATCCTAAAACAATAAAGATTGGAGATGCCTTTCCTTTCAGCTTCATTAAATTTTCTTCCAAAGACACTTCTGCTCCGGCTGGAGATGAGAATGGTTGAAGAATCAGCTGGTCCTCTATTGTTGAGCCGATTTTTCCAAGCTCCTCTGACAATGAATTTAACAGCTTGGAGTACATAGTATCGTACGCCCCTGCCTCATATATTATTGTTACTCTTTGCCTGTTATAAGAACCAACTACATCTACGATGCATTTAATTTGGTCGGATTCATCGGTACTCATTCGAAACAGTGAAGGCCATAGAGTTTGTGCCATCAATGTCGTTGCTACATGGTCTCTGGCAAGGGATATGACTGGTATCTGAGATTGATTAGCGATTTCAGCTACTAAAGTTGCTCCCTCCCATGTCTCCAAGCCAATAATAACTTGCACATTCTTCCTTTTGATCAGCTTTTCAGCTGTTAAAACGGAAAAAAAGGGGAAATCATTATACTTAATTTCTGGATTCAGGGCAATTTTCTTTGCCAATTTCTTCTGTTCCTATCACTTATTTACCCCTATTAATTGGGTTCTTGGAAGAGATTATTTCATCTCAATGGACATTACGTGAGATACAATCTTCAAGGAAGAATATCAATTTACTGTAGTTATAACAAATCGTGCAAAAGCTTCTAAATCCTGGTGTATATCAAATACAATTTGGTCAATAAAGAAATGGTTACTAGCTTTTCTGCAATAAATGGTAAAAGAATCAAGAAGTTCATCCATAACTTGTTTGGTGAATGGTTTGACATAATCATGGGGTGTCTTAAATACACAACTCATTCTGTAAGGGTCTCATTGTACAGCAATATTACTAAACTGAACAACTTACAGTAAACATTCAGCACATGCAGTGGAGAAAAAAGTAACAACAGGTACATAATCTCAAAGCAGACTTGGGGTGGTTTTTTCCTGTCACTGCTCGTGGCAACTGACACGTTTCCAACAAACAAAGTCGAAATTATTGCAGGCTGCAGTTACCAAACTGAGTGAGGGCAAGGATTGACTAACCGGCTGAAATTGCACGAAGGGACTTCGCGTGGGAATTTATGTAATGCGGCTTTATGTAATGAATTCCTGATGACGAGATGCCGTTCACGTCTTGGCATGCTATCTCGATCGCCATACGCATTTGGTTGCCGAGATGTGAGTCCAAATCAAGAATCACGCCCACTTTGAACACGTTCCTCTCATCTACGGCTTTGGTGGCTACACCAGAGTAGGTCGGGACGAGGAGCAGCGAGAGCAAGAGGAACAACCTCGAAATGGACGGAACGTGTCTCCTACTTCTGTTACCCGAGCTTTGAAGAAAACCCATGACGAAAACCTGAATAACTCCTCCTCATAAACTAGAACAAGTGTCGAACTGTATTGCTTTGCAAATGATTGTTGTGTGTTTGTTATAAAAGGGACGACCCATTTCACAATTCCTCCATTAAGGGAGAGATTGGTAACGTAGGCGCAAAGGAAATGATTTTCCATGAAGATGGGGCTGAAAAAGAGTTGCATGCAAATGTCTGGCGGCGTGTGGGGCACGTACCGAAAAGTCAGCGTTGAATTGTCCTTTCCAGGGCTAAAGTAGTATTTTAAATATTTTCCCGGAATGTCTTTTGTACTGAAGCGAAGAGTCAATGGTCAGTTCTCATGCGGGGAACACCCTCTGACCCTTCTGAGAAGCGAACTTTTGTGGAGTTGAGAATGGAGACCACGTCATTGCCTGTTTTAATGGCATTAGGATTCCAATGCAGACAAACTTTCAAAGGATATCAGTCTTCTCATCCCTGAGCCGTCATTCGCGATCAGGATGCTGTGGAATGGGTCCAACTTTTCAGCGATCCGAGATATTTCTTCTATACTTGAAGGTAATTGTGCTGATCACTGTCTAATAGATTCATTAGTCCCGTCAAATCAAAATGGTAAAATCTTGAAGCGGGCACGTAGGGGTGCCCATCAAGCACCGAATTTAAAGATAACCCCCTCTTCCCCCTTCTGTCTCTCTCCTCGGCCCAACTAGGCAACCTAAACCCAACCTCAATATGCATGAGGAGCTCCGGCCACCATTGCCGTTCTTGTGCCGCCATCTCCAATCATCGTACCGCTGCTCCTCCATCCACCGGGTTGGGCCGTGTATATCAGCCGAAGGGAGAGACGAGAGTGAAGGGGAAATCGGGAGATGGACTGAATGGTGGGATGGTCTCCATACTCACTAGCACTTCTTCCGTATTGTAGAAATAAAATGCGTGTAGGAGAGAGAGTAGCAAAGGTGAAAAAGAATTTGCAGCTGTTCTAACAATTTTAGAATTTGAACTTGAACTTTTGGTTATATCAGCCTCAAAATGATAATTATGAAACTTTATCTAAAAGGGAATCGATAATAATATATAAAAAATCGAAGTATTATTAATTAATTGTTTGAAGGTCTGGTGCAACAAAACTAGCAAGGAATCACGTGGCTGAGAGAGAGAGAGAGAGAGAGAGAGAGAGAGAGAGAGTTTAATAAGTCGTTGACATAAAGTGATTTTTCCAAGAAATAGGATGCGAAAATGGCTGCAGGCGATGTGGCCCGTGCAAAGAGTCAAGTCGATTTGGTCTTTCGTGGGCTGTGAGCTGAGATGAAGACGAAATGACTAGTCCCGGTGCACCCGTCAGCATGGTCCCGGACCAATCATGGAAAGCCACGTGGACCGACGTTTTCTGCACCTAAAATAGTCATATTTCTCTCTCATCCAGTCTGCATGGTGGCTTGCGTTCTCTCTCTCTCTTTCCTCTGCAAGTCTGCACGCATTGGTTATATTTCTCTCCCCTCTTCTTCGTTCTTTCCTTCTAAGAAGGAAAGTCATTCCTCTCTCAAGATGCAAGCGAAGGCTTTCAAATTTTGAATCACTGCTTTCGCTCTCATTTGCTATTCCACGCTTGTCCTTGCTGCTCCGGCATTGGTCAAGCGGCCACTCCCCACCATCACCCGACACTCGCTCGGTCTCTGCTTCGGCACTTGCTCGCGCTCGCTCGCTCTCTACTCTGTCACTTCCTCTGTCTCTACTCCAGCGCAGCTTTCCTTCGTGCATTAATCTGCCGTGGCGGCCGAGATCTGGGATCCCATTTCTGCAACCACGTGCAGAGCAAAGTCGACGCCCTCCGGCAATCCATCGGTTGCCATCCCATCCCCTCTCGCCCCCTCCTCTGTCTCTCTCTTCAGATTCTCGTTCCATCCACATAATTTTTGTTGATCCCGTAACAATTTTCTTCTTTCGTGGCATTATAGGCTTTGTGCTTCAGTATTTTTCCAAAATAAATGACGGGCAGAACAGTTTTTTTTTACTTTTAAGAGAGCAGTCTAAGCCAATGAAAAACCCAGCTAATCTCATTTTAAACTTGGGCTCCGTTCGTTTTTACGCGGAAAATAACTTCCAGGAAAATATTTTCCGAAATTTCCGGTGTTCGGATGGCGGAAAATACACAGTCAGCAGAAAATATTTTCCGGTCAACGGAAAATTCCTCTTGAAATCGCGGAAAATGATTTCCTCTCGCACGAGCTCTCGCGCTCCTGCTGCTTTTCCTTCCTTCATTAGTTCTCGTTCTCTCTCTCTCTTTTCTTGCTCTCCCGCTGCAATGGCTTGGCCCGACACATCCTTCTCCTAGGGATCGCCTCCGCCCTCCCCCGACCGCTCCCCGCCCGCCGCTCCCGCGGGCGCGCCGCCGCCGCCGCCGCGCTCGCTTACCCGGCGGCTCGAAGCCGCTCGGGAGGATCCCGGCTCAGAGGGAGCACCGCGGCGGCGCCGGGAGGCTCGCGAGGAGCCCGCCGTCCGTGGCCGCTCGTCGGATCGCGGCGAGCTTGCGGCTCGCCGGATCTAGCGGTAGAGCTCGAGCTCGAGCTTTGTCGCCAAATCCGGCGCACTCGGGTGAGCGGCCGAGCCTCAAGCTCGCTGGATCTGGCAAAGGAAGCTCGCGGCTCGCCGGATCTAGCGGCGAGCTCGGGCTCCCGATCCGGGCGAGCTCGAGTTCTATCGCCGATCCGGCGAGCTCGAGTGAGATCGGCCGAGCCTCGAGCTCGCCGGATCGGCCATCGAGTCTTGGTCGACCGGGGCGGCGGAAGGAGGAGGAAGGAGGAGGAAAGAGGAAGGAAAGAAAAGAAAAAATAAATAATAAAAATTTATATTTTAAAAATATAAATAAATAAAATAATGTTTTTGGTCAATTAAAAATATTAAAATTCAATTTTTGATAATTTTTCCAAACAATTAAATGAGCTAACGAATAGTGGAAAATATTTTACACTCAAATTTTTAGATCTTGGTCGAACACCGGAAAATAGAGTCATTTTCCTGGAAAATGACTTCAGGAAAATATTTTCCTGGAAACATGATATTTTCAGTGAAACGAACGGAGCGCTTGGTGAAATAAATTTTGAACTCATACGATGTATGAGAAAGAATTAAATTTTAACTTTCCATTTTGTGTGTATTGAACAATTGATCATTATTGTAACGTGGCGTGTTTAAGAATCTCTTGAATATCAAAGTCGTTGATTGATTCACCATTTGACTTCACGAAAAAAGAGTATTATTCTTTGAAACGTGTTCCCAAAAGGAGACTTTTGTTTTCAAGCTTTTCGAACTTTAATGCATTATTTTTTTCATATTATAAATAGTGATGAATTAAAAATGAAAATATTTCTTTATTAGGTACGGTTAGTTAGTGCCTCAAGCACACTTATTAACAGGACCATTTTCATTTTAATGTACTTAAAAGATATGACTTGACAATTAGGGGATATAAATAAGGGGTAGTGACACCAATAGTCTTTATAATTTTCCTTATTGTTCAATGGTAGTCCTAATTTTTTTTTTTCAATATTGTTCCTTAGCTTTTTAAATTTTGTTCAATGTAGTCATTTCATTGAAAACTTAATGTAATTTGCCAACATTTCATTTGATGTTACTAACTTATCTTCTTCTTCTTTTTTCTTCTTTTTTTTTCGTTTACTTTTGTCCTTTCAACTTTTGTTCGTTTGTTCAGTCTTGTTGCTAAACTACTATATTTTGATTTTTTTTTCTCTCTAACAAAGTCCGGTTAAGCATGACTATGGTCATAAATTTTTTTTTAGACAAACGTCGTTGGCCCTTACCTAAAACTAGCAATATTCGAAACACCTTTTGACAAGACATATATACTAGATGTCTTAATATGTTCGTATAAGTTTCACTGTGATGAATAATAGATATGCCAGGTGTGATTTAATCTGGGAGAAGTACACTATCAATGCCATTAGTTGTGTACGACGCTCACTTTGGTATCAAAAGTTTCCGTCGGATCACTTAAGTGCCAAAAAGTTTGAAAAACGATCATTTTGGTACCAACTCCGATCAGATTGATCGGAAATCCGACGTGGCACTTTTTTTTATTAATTTTTACGCTGATGTGGCTCGCCGGAGTGTACAGTCAGCATGTAAACCACAAAATGACGTCGTTTGGTGTCTCTCCCCTAATTCAAAACCCTAAACCCCAAATCTGCCGGATAATCTTAGCAACCGCCACCCTCTTTGTCCTCTTCTCCTCCCTTGCCATCCTCTCTGCCGCCACCAAGTACCACCACCTCCTCCACTACCTCGATGAGTTCGGCGACCACGGCGAGCAAGTCGCCGTTGACCCCTCCGCCTCTTTCGAGAACCCATGCCTCCGCAACGCCTACGTCGCCCTCTAGGCCCTGAAGCAGGCCATCCTCTTTGACCCCAACAACTTCATTGCCAACCGGGTCGGCTCCGACGTCTGCAGCTACTCCAACATCTTCTGCTCTCCCGCCCTTGATGACCCCGGCATCCGCACCGTCATAGGTGTTGATGGTTTTCCCTCCTCCTCCCCCTTCAACCGCCCACATCCCTTGCCTCTGCCTCTGTCGGTGATGGGCTAGTCGCAGTCCTTGATGGCCCTTGCGCTCGACTGCCGTAGCTCCGACCTTGACCCCAACCCCGACCCCGACTTGGCCACTCGGCGGCCAAGTCGAAGGCCGTGATCTCGCTCAAGTGCGAACCTCACGTCGCCAAGCGATGACGGCCGAGAGAGCTAGGTCGACGGCCGAGTGACGGCGGCTGAGTGAGCTAGGTCGGCGGCCGACAAGGATTGGAACCCTAATTTCAATCTTCAAATAAATAAAAAAAATTCCCAAAATGAGTTGTGAGGCGTCATTTTTGTGAGACCATCCACTTAGGACAGCAAAATGACATCGTTTTCTTAAGAATGATGAAAACGACATTGTTTCTCAAGCCATGTCAAATTTTTTTTTTTAAAAATATAAAAGCCACGTCATCATTTTGGCCGGAATCTCTTGTTGGTGGCACTAAAGTGATCATTTTTCTCCGATTTGGCACTTAAAGTGATTCAATTGAAAATTTTGGCAGCAAAGTGAGCGCCGTACACAACTTATGGCACTGATAGTCTACTTCTCTCGATTTAACCCTTTTACCCATTTATAATGTGCTTGAATTCATTTGGTTAAGTAAGACAACAACAAAATAATAAGAAAAAGAATATTTAGTCAAGCAATTTAATTTATTCCTTGTGTTAACATGATATGTTTATTTGCATTTAGAAATACTTACAACATTTAAACACAAGTAACCGTTTCCTTGAATTTTTTGTTTTGTGTAATACATTTTTATTAATTTGTTACGTTTGTATTTAAATGTTATGAAATTATCTAATAAATACTCTTGTTGAAATTTGACATCGTGCTTTTGTAAGAGAGAATTAAAAAAGAAGAAGCAATTAAACAAAGTATATGGACCAAATTGAACAAAAAAAAAATGATCTCATAAATGGCAAATTTCATCAATGATTTTAACGAAGGGACTACTTTGAATCACTTTTTAAAAGTTCAGATTTAAAAATAAAAAGAATGATTATACTGAATAATAAGTAAAAGTTCATGGACTATTGGGGTCATGAGCCCTACGACAATTTATAAATGCTAATTGTGTCTTTTGAAATAAGCTGTTAAGCAATTTTTCTTTTTTTTTGCAATTTGTGATTTATGTAGAATTAGCATATTAATTCCCTATGGTTAGCCAATTTTTGAAGCAGCAAAGTTTATAATATCTATGCGGTAGTGGTGTGCAATGAACCATCCGAACCTAAAGTTGCCTGGACCAGATCGAATTGGCCGGTTGGATCTAGTTCCTTGGAGTGTCGGTTTGGTCCCGGTTCCTAAAAGTAAAACCAATGTCCGGGCGGATTGGTAGAGAACCGGATTGAATCAACTATATATACTTTTTTTAAAAAGTTTCTTAAAAAATAAAAGTGACTATTTTTTTCTTTTATTATTTTTTCATAACATATGGCATCAAGTAGTAGGAAAAAAAAGAGATATGTTCCTTGGACTGGACCTATGGTTTAGTTTGGATTCCAATCCTAGGCCCACTTGGTCCGGTCTCCGGTTCCCTATTTTGGGTATTGGACTTTTGATCCAATTTCCGGTTCCATCTTAGAATCGGATTGGAGCGGCAACCAATCGCCCCTACTATAAGGAGAGTGGTTTGAAACAGATTTAGAAAGTAAGAATGGCCAAAATAAGAGTGTTATATCTCCTTCTCACATTAATATGGATATCTTTCTAATCTTATATGAATGAAGTTCATATAATGTATTACACATATTCAGCATGATAAGGATCTGATATATCAAGTTAAGTTGAGACCAATCATCTTGATTAACCATTTCATATGGAGAACCAAACATGGAATATGATAGTAGGTCGGGCAGAGTTGAGCATAGCGGAGTCCATTTAGGCTCAAACCTTATAATGTCTTGAATTGATCTGTTCTGATTACATCACTTAATTAGTCCTTGAACGTTTATCCAAGGAGTTATTGCCTACATGTATTAGGAAAGAGGATACTAGACTGCCACAACTTTCTTTTATTGCTCACTAATGGTGCTATAATTTTTCAGATGAGCATTTAAGTGCAGTAACTTCTAATAATTGATATCGGCCATTTTTGTTGTCAAAAATCATGTGTGGCCCTATTTTAGAAAAATGACATGTCTCGCCGGATATTTGTACACTCAATATATAAATTAAATGACATCTTTTGGCAATAGAAATTTGCCCCAAATTGAGAAAATAGGTTCAATTTGTTTCAAAAACTAAACCCTAAACCCAAAATCTTTCGCCAAATTGAGAAATTAGGTTTAGTTTACTTCCCAAAAAACTATAGCTTCGAATTCCAATTTCATTCGGACCTGGTTGTTCATAGTGAGGCACCTGTATCGTCCAATGGTAACCAAGACGGTGAGAACTAAACTTGAGCTTCGTTGGAAGGTTAGATGTCGATGTTTGTTGTGAAGGAAGTAATGGTGGTCTTGGAGGCAAGAAAGGACTTAAAACGGCGTACTATTAGAACAATTTCGCTGTTATCATCTATCCAACAATCCACATTAGATGATTTAATATTAAATCAATCCATGTGGGATTTCCACCCAAGTGATCATCTATAAATTGGGTGAACTTTTTTTAAACAATTATGACACTAGAGTGACTATCATATGAAAGTTATGACACTATTTATGTCATTTTCTCTAATGTATTAGGTCTATTTAATTGTAGTGAACTTATGTGAAAATTGTATTTTTAGTTCTGAACTTATTGTATGGAATTATATTCAGTGTTAAACCTTTCAGCTGAATAAGTATAATCATAAACCTTTGAGTAAAAACAAAATCAAGTCATCTTGGCCAAGTGTGGCATGAAATTTCCAACAAGGTGGTCCAAGCTTCGTGGGCTGACTAGACTGCTTCATTTGATTTCGAGAATTTTTTTTTTTTTTTTTCTCTTTATCTTTTCTTTCCTTCTTTTCACGTTTACTATTCATCATCTTCAATGTCGCGCTTAATGTTCATCGTCCTTAACCTCGTAAAGTACCTTTTGCTCAAAAAAGAAAAAAGAAAAAAGCCTCGTAAGTACTTGGCCAAAGCTTCTCTATTGCCCGTCTGTTGCGACCCACTACTGTCTAGACCTTCGGCGGCACGCTACCTCCATCATTGAAATGCGGAATGATTTTGATACTTAAGCGCATTCAATGTTCGATTTGTTAACGGTTGGAATTGGAAGGCTAGAGACCAAAATTGAAATGGAATAATCTCAAAATCAACCGTACAAGGATTGGTCCATCTCCTTTTTTTTGATATTTCAATTAACCCATAACTCATTAATTTAAGTTTTTGAGCGAATGTAAATCTCAATAGATATATTAATAGATTCATACTTAAGCTCCCTTTTAACGATCTCCTTGGTTGAAGGTATCGAGTTTCTGTTACTTGCTCCTAACAAATTCAAAGAGAAATTATAGTGGTAAAGTGTTGCTTATTCACAAGCATTTCTCCTCAAACTCTAACACCCTATCAACACTTCTCAAATTATTATAACTGTAAGGTTTTTGAAGACAATAAAAGGAGTATGAAGTTCTCTTTGACTTTGGAATTATTAACTCTTAATCTATCTCTCTTCAATGCCTTGGTCTTCTTTTATACTCCTTAGTATCCAAAACTTCCCGTTAGACAATCTCCATGGGGATTAATCTCCAAATTTAGCTATTGGACAATTGAAGATAAGATTAGGATAGCTGTTGAGATAGGACTATCAGAGATCCCGTAGATTTAGTTGTCCATACAGTTAAATCTTGGTTTTTTATAAGTAGAGGTGCAGCGCTTCACTACAGATAGTATTTTGCCAGGATGATCAAATATCAAGATATCATGAGTGAGTAGATATGTATTGATAATCTTGGTCAATTAGTATCTTCTACAAAAGGAATCCATACCAAATTACGAGCTATGAAGGAATTAAATAATAATCTTGAAATTTATAGTAAAATTGTCATTGTAAGTAGAATAAGTGTATTGCTCATATTCAATCATCACATAACTTTCATGATATTCAACACTTGTAGATCATAGTAATATCCAAGCAGCTTTATAAATAATTTCCAGCATTTGTCCCACTGAAATTCAGATGCAATTCTTGATTATATCGTCGCAATTGGTCAGCTAATTCATAGGTTATCCTTGCTGATATTCAAGCAATTCACATGTTGATATCCACACAATTCGTTTCTTCTTACTTCTTGGATATGATCAACCATTCTTGCCAACGATAGTGAGGTAACATTGTGTAGATAAAAACTTGCTACATCCAAGTTAATATGAACTTTCCACTTGTTCATATAGATCTTTTGGTCATAACGAACCTTTTCGGCATGAGTATTATCTAAAGCACCACACTTCTTGCATTTATCAAGATCACTATAATGCATGGATAGGTTTATCAATTTCAAAATAAATAGGAGGTTTTCTCAACAAATTACACCTTCTTTTCCAGCAGTTTTTTGCTCCTCAATTCACTGCTCAATCTATATATACCTTGTGACATCCATCTTTAGATGTTTTTCCCAAGAGATGTTATAACAAGCACCCTTCTATCTATGCTCATTCCCTACGCAAACGGCTGCAGAATTTTGCAACTTTGATGAACTAGAAGCTGGTAAGATTTATCTTTGGGATAAGAAATGCATCTATCACGTTGTTTCCAAAGGCCCCCAAAAAGCCATGAGGAGCAGCAAAGCATATCAGGGAATATTTCCACTAATTTCCACTCCTTTATAAAAGCCATTTCCATGCACTTTACCTCTCAAATCATCGAAAAAATTAGTGCAAACTCTTGGAGGAATTGTGTAACAGCTTGGTCCTACTAGGGATGGGAGTGTGGCTCTACCTCAAGAATGGCAAGAGGGTAGGAATGAACCGAATCTTATATCTCCTCGGGATGGTGAGGTAATGTGCCATATAAGGAGTAGCACCACTCTTAACTACCAACAAGGCATTTTCTAGGTG
Source organism: Eucalyptus globulus (assembly GCA_014182545.1). Lineage (NCBI taxonomy): Eukaryota > Viridiplantae > Streptophyta > Magnoliopsida > Myrtales > Myrtaceae > Eucalyptus > Eucalyptus globulus. The sequence goes on along the minus strand of CM024721.1, from coordinate 40,051,496 downwards.
AAGCTCAAAGGAACAAATTCGTGAGGGCATAGGACAATTGAGTCTTGCAACCCAAAGCCAACAATATCATTGGTGATGCTAGAGATCGGTCCTTACAATTCAAAAGGCTACTCCATAACCTCTTGTCCTCGTTATGCTCTCTCAAGATATAAAAAGTGTATTCCTCAACTTTTTATGGGCCTTTTCCTTTTCCTTTTCTTGTCTCCTCTGTGATGTGAGCTTAGTGTGTGAGTTCATCTCATTGTGAAGAGAGAGAACGAAATTTGTTAGAGGAGAGCGGGCGAGAGAGAAAGAGTAGATTCAGTTGAGGGCCTTCTCTGATGGGCTTCTGGGATAGGCTTGGCTAAAGAGCCATTACAGATCTCCATTGGTGGGCTAGTGGGCCGCATTTATGGATCTGAAGTTTGACGAGCTGATAAGTTGGGCCGACCAGGTCAATTCGAATTTGGACTAGGTGCTTTCTTATTTTCTTATTTGTTATTTATTTTATATATTCTCTTATTTTTATATTTATATATTCTTTTTTTTTTATATACAAAAATGTGCGTTCAAATTGTCGGAATTCAGGAGTTAACAAAGCTAGTAAATTTGAAGCATTGGTAAATTATGCAAATAAAGTTGATTATTTGTACAAAAGTTGCTCATTTGCACACGGTTATTTTGTTGTATCTAGAAAAAAAAATCTTGTTGTTTTCTTTACAAATGCTTTGTAACTTACTCATTCATATTAAAATTGAACAGTATGGGAAAAAAATCATATTTTGTTGCAACATTAGAATATGAGATTTTAATACTCTCTAATTGTTTTTTTTTTTTTTTTTTTTCGTAAATATGTGAATATCATTAATCAGATGAGGTGCAAAAGCTTAGGGAAATCCCCAACATTTTAGAGAGACTAATTGTGCAAGAAGATGGAAGAAGGAAGTCTCCATATAGCCAATAAAACATTTGACTGGGAAGGCCTACATTGTTGGTAGAGTGACAGCCTGCCTCTTACAACCTTTCAAATCTTAGCCAATAAAAGATGAGGCTCAAATGACTTGTTTTGAAACCATATGCGGTTGTGTCCTATCTAGATACAATAGATAGTTGCTAAGAAAGATAGCTTGAGGAGTCTCGTCTTCAAGTTTTTGCCCTTGGTAGCCTTGCCGATCAATTGAAGTTCTGAGTTCCAACCTGTGAAGGGTTCCGAACCATGATTCGTCTGAAGATCTCAACCATTATCCTGTAGTTTTGAAAAATGAGCACACGTACATAGCAATAGACAAATGACTACAGCTCTTTTCATCTATGAAAATGTGCAAGAAGACAGCTTTTGAATTGATCAAGATTCAAGAATAGTCTGTTCCCCCCTTATCACCGAGCCTGAAACTATGCCACTGGACATTGATTTACACTACAAAATACTCGTCTCCGTCACGCTCATGTTGTCGCTGTTACTCCCTTGCTCATGATCCTGACGGTTCCTTCTCGTGCAGAGACATGCAAAGAGCAAACAACCAGTGGAAGTGGCGATGGTGAAAACGTAGAGCGCCCAGAAGCTGTTGAGGCCCAACCTTGGTTTCTCGTTGGTGATGTTCTTCATCGTGCACTCGGGAGAGAACCACTTGTTCTCCAAAGTTTTCATCTCACCGCTCTGTGAAAGCTCCAAAATGGCCTCAGAGAAATCTGCAGCCAGTGGAGAGTCTTTCGGGAACACCTGCATATATGCAGTGAAGGAGAGATAAGTAAAAAGGAAAAGCATTTGCATAGCCACTATTAGCTACTTGATGTTCGTACAATTCCTTTCATTTTTCTCTTTTTGGCTATAGTAACCCGAACTGAGTGTGGCAGTCGAACATCAAGCATTGTACTCTCCCTTGTACTCTCCCTTGGGGAATTGCACATGTGCTGCTTCTGTAGCGGTGAGTAATTTGATGCCACTGCATCAATACCAGTTCCCGAAATAATTGATTTAGTAAGTTTAATGTGGATAAATACCGAGGGTTCATCTTCTGAGCGTCGTTATTTCCTCTATACCATTTTTCTAAACTCAACTTGAAATACATGGATCAATTCATTTCCTAGAAGGAATATTCAAGTGCTAATGGGGATTTTGTTTAGAGAAATGAGTGAATGACAATCTTTAAATTAATATGAGAATAGGAGTCTGTTATGAACCACAAAAAACCAAATAACAAATAGAGAAATGATTAGTTAACAATCTTTAATCTACTTTAAGAATGACACTCTATTTCGTACTACAAAATCAAATAACAAATAATTATATATTGTTGTTGGGCCCACTTCTATAAAAATTTGTGACTCGTAATAAGTTATTATTCTCATAGCTTAAAAATCACATGCTAACAAGACCCGATAAATAATTATAAATTATTTTGGGGTTCACTCCTTCAAGAATTTATAACTTATAATAAGTTATTATTATCACAGTAGCTTAAAGACTAAATTCATTTGGTTATATAACAGTCCTCACCCTATGTCATACTGATGTGGTATTTTAGTAGTCAAGCCCCTTTTTCTTTTGACCCAGCCTAGAGAGACGCAACACAAAAATTTATGACGCTATTAGCACTTCAAAAATCAAGTCTACGCAGAATAACTGAGTCATACTTACAAAGCCAAAACCGCCAAATCTGTAGTTTTCATGAGTGGCAACATATCCATAGCAGTACTGAGTGAAGAAAGCTCTCTCATATGGGTATTCCAGAAAAAGAGCAGAGATGCTGCCTCTTCTAAATTCATCTTCATAGCTCGAAGTGTTCCTTGTGTGGACGATGACTTCCTTCGAGAAATTCAGCACGTTAATCAGATAGTCACAAACAAAAGTATCCGGGTCACAACCCACTCTTTCTTTAGAACTTCTTAGCCATTCAATGGTGGGCACAGTTGGTTTGAGTTTCTGGAGAGTGAGCAACGAGGTGAGGCCAGCAGTATAACTCTGTGTCAAGATCAATGCTACAAAGAACCAAATCACCAGCACAATTCGAGTGAAGTTGCGATAGACTCTCTCTTCTGCAAAAGTCACCAATGCATTAGTTTTTGGTCGAAAATTTGGGCCGAAAGGAGTGTACATGACCTACTATTAAGAGAGGGAAGTTACTTACTATGAGCAAAGAAGAGAGAGGAGAAAGTGAACCAAAGAGCAGTGGAGAGCTGATTCGTCCAAGGGCCTCTGAATTCCGGATTGATCTGATACTCCAAGAACCAAACTACCAACATGGTGTATATAAGGATGCCTCCAGAAGCAATCCACATTGCGAGAGTGAAAGGCTCGATAAAGATCAATGCCCTGTCTGTGTCTGGTTTTGTTGGGACTATGATGGAAAGCTCTGATCCTATAAACGGTTGTGTGAACTCAACAAACAGTGAGCGATTGGCCAGAATAGTTATGTCACCGACTGCATCGTAGGTCTTCATCAATGTCATAATATGGAACAACATCAAAGCAATCCACTTTAGAAATAGGAACCGAAATTGCACCATTGAAGCAAAACGTTTGTATCAAGAGGATGTGAGACTTTGACGAATCTACTAATGCAAAATAACACAATCTTGTGAGCCAAAATTGACATCTGTGTGAAATGAACTTGTTGCTTCGTTTAGTTTACTCAGGCTCTGATGGTTAATGTACCAGAGAAAGTAATAGTTAATACTCTATAATGCAATGATGCAATAATCATGCAAGAACAGAGATGATGTGGTCCCGTACCTTATCATGGACTTTGTTAACCAATTCCTCATATGTTCCGTCATGACGAAAAAACTCATACTTCAAACCATAAGGAAAATGAGAAATAGCCTTCTCGAAAACATCTATGCAAAAGCCAATGTACTTTGGTCTCACTGTTGTGTCGTCCATTTCCTCCTTCACAAACTTATCAAAGGGAGTTTTACCAGGTACTCCGATGACCAACGTCACCTTCTCACTTGAAGTTTGTCCTTCTTGGGTCTTCACTATATCTGAAATTCTGTAAGTATTTCTTCTTGAACTTTGCATTGGTACAAAACTCCTGAGAAACTGAAATTGGGAGACCAAAGCTTAAGCTCTCTGTATTCGTTTCCCTCGACACTTACAAGTTGGAATTTGGGTCGACGTGCCAACTGACCTTTCTCAAATCGTATTGCCCCACTCAAACCCATGAGTCTAGTGCGCGATATTCTATTAAGCAAAAACTTGGGCATAATATCATGGCTCGGCATTGCATCTATCGCATTTTTAACGGTCATAATGCAATCATATGCTCGAATAGCATCGATTCCGGGCTCGAACTTGAAGTTCTCTCCATACTTGTGATGGAACATATTCAAGAATTTGGTTTTGAATTCTCTATATGCCTGGTTTTTGGGATGGTACGTGATTATTCCTATCGCACCTTTGACGGTGGAGGCGATTGCTGGATGTTCTACTGAAGTTAGGAGATTGGTGAATGGTTTTTCAGCAAATATCCAAATTGAATCTCCATAGAAGAGTCTCATCTTCTTTGCTTCTTTAAGAAAATGAGCGCTTCCCCGTGCTGACAACCCTAGGACAATAAAGATGGGAGATGTTTTTCCCTTCAACTTCATTAATTTCTCTTCCAAAGACACTTCTGCTCCACTCGGAGATGAGAATGCTTGAAGAATCAGCTGGTCCTCTATTGTCGAGCCAATTTTTCTAAGCTCTTCAGACAAATAATTTAACAGCTTGGAGTACTTAGTATCGTATGCCCCGGCCTCATATACTATTGATACTCTTTGCCTGTTATAAGAACTAACTATATCTACTATGCATCTAACATGGTCATATTCATCGGTACTCATTTGAAACAGTGAAGGCCATAGAGTTTGCACCATCATTGTTGGTGTTATGTGGTCTCTGGCAAAGGATATGACTGGCACCTGAGATTGATTAGCAATTTCGGCTACTAAAGTTGCACTCTCCCCCATGTCTCCAAGCCAATAATAACTTGCACATTCTTCTTTTTTGATCAGTTTTTCTGCTGTTAAAACATAATAAAGGAAATGAAGATATTAAACTTCAGGATTCAAGGCAATTTTCTTTATGAATTTCTTCTACTAATTGCACTTATTTACCCCTATTAGTTGGGTTCTTGGAAGAGATTATTGCAGCTAACGTTCATTATGTGAGATGCATGTTTAGATGGAAGAACGTCAATTTACAGTTGTTATAACAACCGTTCATGAAAAAGCTTAAGCTTTTGGTCATGGATCCACAATGGATACCAAGTATTATTTGGTCAACATAAATACTCTGCTTATTTATTAGCAAAAAGCCAATTTTCTACATTGAATATCGAATGAAATGATCACGTAGTTTGAATAAAGAGTTGCTAGTTTTCTGCAAGAAATAGTAAATGAATCAAGAAATTCCATAACTTTTTCACTTGATGATTTAACATAATCATTGGGTCTCTTAGTAAACATTCAGCTTATGCAGAAAAATTGAGAAGAAAATATAGATGTACATGATCTCAAAGCAGACTTGGGGTGACTATTTATTACTGCTCATGGCAACTAACACGTTTCCAACAAACAAAGAAGAAATTATTGCAGACGCAGCCACTGAATTGAGGAAGGGTAATGAAAGACTAACCGGCAGAAATTGCTCGAAGGGGCTTTGCATGGGAGTTTATGTAATGTGGCTTTATGTAATGACTTCCTGATGATGATATGGTGTTCACATCTTGGCATGCTATTTCGATTGCCATACGCATTTGGTCGCCGAGAAGCGAGTCCAAATCAAGAATCACGCCCACTTTGAATGCGTTCCTCTCATCTACGGCTTTGGTGGCTGCACCGGTGTAGCTCAGGACCAGGAGTGGCAAGAGCAAGACAAACAGCTTTAAAGTGGACAAAATGTGTCCTGTACTCCTGCTCAATGAGCTTTGAACAAAACCCATCTCGAAAACCTTAATAACTCCTCAAAGCTAAACTAATTGTTGAACTATTTTGCTTTGCAAATGGTTGTTTTGTATTTGTCATAAAAGGTTCCCATTTCACAAATCCTACATATTTATAGTGGAGAGAGAGAGAGAGAGAGAGAGAGAGAGAGAGAGAGAGGGAAAACGTAAGTGCAATGTAAGTGAATTTCCAAGAAAATAGGGATAGGAAATGATTGCACAGAGAGAGAGAGAGAGAGAGAGAGAGAAAAGGTATACGTAAAGTATATGAGGTGCGTGTACCGAGAAGTCAATGTTGATTTGGTCTTTCCGAGACTAGAGTTTTGTTTGTTTTATCGCAGAGTCATTCTTGAACCGAGGCGGAGAATCCACGGACGGTATTCTTGCGGGCTTCTAAGATTTGGATGTTCGTTGGCTTGGAGACTAGACCAAGTCAGTGCTTAGTTTTGATGACATTAAGATCCCAACTGGACCCAAATTTTCAAAGCACGGAGTCTTCTCATCCTAGAGCCTTCATTCGCGTTTAAGAATGCCGCTGACTGGTTCCAACTTCCGAGCGATATGGTATGTTCCTCCTTTGCTACTTGATAGCAGCTCTTGTTGCTGCGTTTAGATTCAAATACAGATTTCAATACTCCCTAGAGTGCAGATTACCGCTCTAGTGGATGACTTGATATTTTAGTTTATGCACTTTTTAATACATGTAACTTCCAGTTTATATAAATACAAGTTCATACTTTCTACATGGTTGGTTTTTGTTTCTGTATACTCTTACACTATATTTCATATATTGCTTTTGCTCTTTATATTATTTTTAATTCTCGAGACTTTATTTAGTCTTCATACATGTTCGAAATTTTATTCAACTTCATAGTCATAGTCTTAACTATATAGTTAATCTCTAATATCTCCTTAGAATAATAAATCTTATTATACCCGTAGAAGTAAATCTAGAAGATATAGAACCTATACCTTTCTTAGCTCTTATATCTGGATCTACTCAATATCTAATAATCAGATATAATCCAAACAAACGTCCAAACAAATATAGACGTTTATATTAACTAAGTTTTCTCATACTCTTAGATTTGTCATTTTATACTTCCTTATTCTCTCATAGTACTCCGATCCTAACCCATTTATATATATAATTGTTGTCAATTTGGTGGCTGCCACCATCATCGTACCACTTGGAAACATGACCTTCACGTTACAAGTTATTGTTCACATTTGCTACCGTCGTTCTCTCTCTTGAGTCGAATCTAAAATTTAACCACAATGGTCTTGAGTCACGAGTTTGATATAAAGCGATCCCCAGAGAGTTTGGTTAGGCAAGTTCTGATAAAAGATTATTGAAATTATAAAAATAAAAATAAAAAATAGTGGTGTCCACCTTCCTCTCGCTCTATTCCTTAGCCTAAAGCAGAATTCTAATTATCTGTTTGCCAAAAAAGGAACAAAATTTGTGCATGGCAATTTTCTAATATGATTAGTAAAGTTTAAATCTTGTTTGTAAAAATGTAACGGTGTAGTGACTTGTTAGGTCAAGTACTTTGATAGTATAATTATCAACGACATTAGCTATTTACTAATGTTGAATGCAATAGTAAGTTATCGGTCTTTTTAGAAAGTTGCAGCTCAAGCAAAAATGTAGAGGCGAAATTAGAAAGTCTGAGCGGAAATAACTAATTCTGCTTATGAGGTAGTAAATTACATACAAAATAAGAATTACCAAATTCAAGTGGAACATAAGTTATTAACCTAAATGTTGTCCCTCAAAATGAAATCTAGCGGTGAAATTAGTAACTCACCAGCGTAAGTCTGCTTGCAAGTTAACAACTTACCAACAATGTAAGAAACTTGCTATTAGAAATAAAATAGAAGCTGGGTAACTTACAATTAAAATAAGTAAATGACCAACATACACCCGCTTTTATTCTAGCAAGTTACCCACAATTTGAGGAATTTACCAAAGCCAAATTCAATATTAAGTTTTAAATAAGCTTTGAAGAGGTCCACTATTGCTTTATGTTTGTCATATTGGGGGGGAGGGATTACGACATGAAGTGATTTTCCAAGAAATCAAAATGAGAAAATGGCGGCAGGAAATGTATAGTGCAACAAAAAGTCAAGTCGATTTGGTCTTTCTTGGACTGAGACGAAGGTTCTCCATGGGCAAGGGAGGGTAGAGTAGTTACTAGTTATGACACGCTTGATGACGTCAAAGAATTGTGCCGGTCCCGTAACGATGTATTGCCCGTTTTGATCAATAGACCTCAAGTTTGTTCTCATCAAAAGGGCTCTCGTAAGGTGAGGGGTCTGCCCATTCTTAAAAGTCATAATCATCCTTTGACCAGGGAATTGTGTTAAGGGACGATAAGTTCCACATCATTAATCGTGAGACCCCCAGGCCGAAGCAGATAATATTGCTTAATCAGATAGACGCAAACTCTGATATCATCAATACTGAACGAAATCTGCATCATCAAATCTGGTAGGACATATGTACAACCAACATGAGATTCATATGAGACTTATTAATATTTAATGATTCATAATTGAATTTAGTACATATACTAAATTCATGCAATAATTTCTCAACACAGAAAGGGGATAGGGCCAAAGGGCACCCTCGCCCTACCCAGTTTATTCTTTTTCCATATCATAAGAACCTTAATAATCACATTTAGTGTACGCTTAACAAATGAATCTTTTGGCAGTCCCTCAATCATTCTTTGTATAGGTACACACTTTTATCTATACTAGGTAATCTCAATCAATCTTTTGCCCCCTCATTCTTGGTATCGATATATCCTTCCGTTTATTTTGCGAAAAATGTGACATTTCTAGAAATTATTTTCAAGAAGCCATTTTCCAGAAAAATAATAATATATTTCAATATTTGGCTCAAACCTGAAAATGAACTAGAAAATTTTTTCTGTCATTTAGTATGAAAAATTACCCAAAAAAAAAAAACGAAATTTTCACCAGACCTCAAGCTCGCCGGCCTCGGGAGAGTGGGCGAACAAACCTCACGAGAGTTCATTGCTAATGGAGCTCTCTGGCTATGAAGGATGGTGATTCTCGTGGTATCCGATCTGCACTGCAATTCGACAATTAGACGGGGAGCGATTGGAAAGGATGGGGTGAGTGAGGGCAAGAAGTGGGAAAGGCATTGAGCAATTGAGTTAGTCCGCCTCGTAAGTCGTGGCGAGCTCGACTTTGTTGATCTCTCACGAGCTCAAGCCTCGCCAACCTTGGGTGAGCTCATCCCTCGCTTGTGGCCGGTTGCTAGCTATCATCATGTTCAGCCATTGGCCGAGAAATAGGGAAAAAAAATAAAAAATAAAAAAAGTATATTGGTCAAAACAATTAAAAAATTGATTTTTTTAAAAGTATATTTTTTTTGTAAGAACGGAAGTTTCGTTAACTAAAGACCCGAGTCCAAGCGCCGATGAGTCGCACATGGCCTTTGTAAACTTAGGCCTAAGTGTCGGGAATGAGAGCTCAACCATGGCATTTATGGAATCGGGCTTGAGTGCTAGGACATCATGCACAGCCACCGGGGCTTCCGATTCCGATTTAGGCATCGGGGCCCAAGCTCGGCCTCGATGAACTTGGGCCTAGGCATTGGAGACCTAGTCTTGAATGCCTAGGGACCTGAGAACCAATGTTGAAGTTTCCGTGCCCAAGCATAGAGTTTCGGATTCAATCACTGATAATTTGGAAAATGTTTTTCGGATTTTTCAAAGAAGAAATCATTTTCTTGAATTTACGCATGGGTTTTTCATTAAATGGGAAAATATTTTATGTTGACTTGTTTTTCTAAACGAACCAAAGAACCAAAAATGAGAAAAATGTTTTCAGCGAAATAAAAGGAGTCCTATACCGAGTACTCCACCCCGCACCCCGCACCCCCCTGGGGCGCATGCCCGCATTTGCGTCTTCTGTTTTCATTTCAATTTACAGCAGTAATTTATTAGCTAAATTAGTTAACATGTTATATTTTGGAGATTATGACATTTGATGATTCTAGTAATAATTCCATTTATCTATCTCCAATCAATTTATCAAGTGTGGAGTTACTTAATCCTATGATAATTTATTCTTGGTTTGATATTAATGCAATCTGTAAGCTACTCTCTTTGTGTCTTAAAGAAAGAAAAAGAAAAAAATTGGCAAAAATCTCTTTATCGTTTCAAATTTGAATTTCATTTACGCTTTATTGACAATACTCGCAAATATGAATTTTTATTGATCTTGTAACATTTTTTATTTTTGGTGGCATTATAGGCTTTGCATTTCATTATTTTTCCAAAATTACATGTCTAGCGGAACAATTTTTTTTTTTAATGGAGAGAAGCTTAAGCCATTGCAAAGTCCAGCTAATCTCATATGAAACTCGTTTAAATAAATTGTAAACTCATATTATGTACTTGAAAGCATTCTTGTACGGGTAAATGGAAAACGGAACAAAATTTAATTCTCCATTCTATGTATTTTGAACAATTTATCGATATTGTACTGTGGCTTCCTCAAGATTCGACCTCTAAACCCATCCCTGCTGAGGGGAAAATGATTATAGGAGGGATCTTTGTTAAAAAACATTTAATTTATCAAATATCTAACGCATTTTACTTGACATTAATAAATATCCGACGGTCCAAATGCATTTTAAAGCATATATTCCACTCACCTGGTAATATATTATTATACGAAGTTTCTAAAATTCTCCTTGACTTTGAGGATAGACCAAGTAGTTGTTAGATTAGTAAACATTGCTCTACAAAATTTGACCGGAAAAAAAAAAATTGCTCTCAAATTTTCAAAGTACACGGAGTCTTCCCATCCTAGAGCTTCTTTCGCGTTAAAAAGATTTGGGTGCAAGTTTCCAAAGATGGTATTCCTGCTATACTAGAAGGTAGCGGGTTGGTACATGTACTTTTTAGATTCGTTGAACTCTACTGTCAATTCAAATCTCTTCAATATCAAAGTAGGTAGATTGACTCACCATTGAGTCCACTGAAAAAAGAGTATTTCTCTATGAGATGTGTTCTCAAATGTAGACTTTTGTTTTCCTTTTCTTTTTAAGCTTTTTGAATTTGGTCAACAGAAGCACTAGTTAAACATCTTAGTAGAGAAAATTTGTCAATTTTAATGCACTATCTATCTCACATTATGTATAGCAGTGAATTAAAAATGATAACATTTCTTTATTAAATATGGTTAATTAGTGCCTCGAGCACACTTGTTATCAAGATTATTTTCATTTTTTATGTACTTAAAAAAGATATGACTTGACAATTTTGGGATATAAATAAGGGCTAGTTACATCAGTAGTCACTGTAATTTTCCTCATCGCTCAATGACATACCTGAACTTTTCTTTTTCAATGTCGTCCCTTAAGTTTTTTTAAATGTTGTTTAATGTGGTCGTTCCATTAAAGATTGAATGTAATTTGCTGACATCGCCTTTGAAGTTACTAACTTATCTTTCTTTTTCCTTTTTTTTTTTTTTATCGTTTACTTTCATCGTTGATTTTTTTTTTTTGTTTGTCCAGTTTCGTTCTTAAACTATTATATTTTTGTTCTTTCTCTCTAATAGCATTTGCTTAAGCATGGTGACGGTCATAAATATTTTAAAGATAAACTTCGCTGATTATTATCTAAAATTGAACACAGATAATGATGTCATAAATTAAATGGCGCATTTCATTCATGTCAGCAGATTCCATCAATGATTTTAATGAGATGACCACATTGGATCGCACTTTAAAAGTTTAGGAATGGAATTGAACCAAGTTGAGACCAAGTATCTTTATTAATCATTTTGAATGTAGAATCAAACATAGAATATGATAGTCGGTCAAGCAAGAGAAGAGTTGAGGATAGCGGAGTCCAGTTGAGCTCAAACCTTATAATGTCTTGAATTGATTCATCTCGACTAAATCATTTAATTAGTCCTTGAACGTTTAACCAAAGTGTTATTGCATAGATGTATTAGGAAAAAAAGACACTAATGCTCCATAACTTTCTGATGTTGCTCACTTTGGTGCTGTAATTCTTTAAACAACCATTTAAGTACCATAACTTTTAAAATTGATTATTCAAGTGACAACGGCCATTTGTGTTGCTGAAAATCACATGTGGCGCTATTTTAGAATAAACGATGTGTCTCATCAAAGATGTCAACACTCAAGATATAAATCAGATGACATCTTTTGGCAACAAAAGTTTGCCCCACATTTAGAAAATAGGTTCAATTTGCTCCATAAATTAAACCCTAAACTCAAAATCTTCTTCCAAATTGAGATAATAGGTTAAGGGTGCATTTGGGAAGACTTTTGGAGAAAGTTCTTGAGAAAATGTAAAGGCCTTTGAGTTAAAGAAGTTTTTCAAAATGTAAATTGTGTTTGGTAAATCATATTTGTGAAAATCTATTGTGAAGTACCTTTAAAATAGTGTTTGGACAAATTAAATTTGCAAAAGACATTTGTTATTAAAAAGAAAAAGAAAAAAAGAGAGTTGGCTGGTGACTCCCGCCGAAGAGCTAACAGCTGCCGACGAAGGGTAGGCGATCCAACGAGGGGTAGGCAATGCAACAAAGGGCAGGCGTTAGGAGGACAAGGCATGGCGACCCTCGCTGAACGGTCACGCGACCCACCATGCCATGACCTCTGTGCAAAGGTCACCAGGGCCACGCGATCTAGTCGCCGTGACCCAAATCATGTGACTAGATCTGGGTTGACGTGACCCTCGCCGCACCACGTCCTTCGTGCATCAACCCTCATTGAAGGGTTGGAAGACCCTAGCCAAATCACTTGTCCTTCACCGCATCGCCTCTCTTTCACCAATGACCATGCATAGATACTAGTCGTGTTTAGTAAAGAGAAACGAAGAAGATGAAGATGATGAACAGTTATCGGGGGTAAAACTAGAAAAAATGAAAGATTAGCAAGGACAATTTCGAGAGAAAATTTTCACTAGCCTTGAAGGCCAGCATGTCGAGAAAGCCCAAGGCAGCCCCTAATCTACCTTGGGCTTTCAGCCTTTTGAAAACTTGCATTTGGCAAAGGCAAATAAAAAAAAAAAAATTTGCCAAACACCAAATATTTGGCCCAAAGGGCTTTGGGTAAAATACAAATACCATTTGACAAATTTTTTAGAGAGCTCTAGAGAGATGCAATTACATTTTTAAAAACCTCAAGCTTTTAGCCCAAGGTAAGTCTAGAGGTGCTTTGAGTTTTGAGCATATTTGAAATGCAAATATAGTTTTTTTTTCTTCCAACTTTGCCCTAGCTCAACTTTTACAATTACAGGCGTTCGGAGGATGAGGCATGGCGACCCTCATTGAACGGTCACGCAACCCACTATGCCATGACCTCTGTGCAAAGGTCACTAGGGCCACGCGATCTAGTCACTATGACCCAGATCGTGCGACTAGATCTGGGTTGCTGTGACCTCGTCGCACTGTGTCCTTTGTGCAACAACCCTCATCAAAGGGTCGCAAGACCCTAGCTAGACCACTTGCCCTTCACCACACTGCCTACCCTTCATCGACAACCATGCGTAGATACTAGTCGTGTTCAGTAAAGAGAAAGGAAGAAGATGAAGATGATGAACAGTTATTGGGGATAAACTGGAAAAAATGAAAGATTAGCAAGGACAATTTCAGGAGAAAATTTTCGCTAGCCTTGAAGGCGAGCATGTTGAGAAAGCCCAAGGCAGCCCCTAATCTACCTTGGGCTTTCAGCCTTTTGAAAACTTGCATTTGGCAAAGGAAAATAAAAAAAAATTTGCCAAACACTAAATATTTGGCCCAAAGGCCTTTAGATGCCCAAAGGGCTTTGGGTAAATACAAATACCATTTGACAAATTTTTTAGAGAGCTTTAGAGAGATGCAATTGCATTTTTAAGAGGTTGGGACACCTGGAGTGCCATAACTTAGCACGGAGGGACATTTAAGTGCCAAAAATTTAAAATGGTACACTTAAGTGCCAATATCGGAGTAAAAATGGGACACTTAAGTGCCACTGCAAAAATCCGGCCAAATGGCTGACGTAGCCATTTTCCGCGACTTTCGTCCAAAACGGCGCCGCTTTTGCACGCCGACGCGGGCAGAAAATGCAAAAAAACGACACCGTTTCGTGGCTACGTGTAAATAATAATATAAAAATTAATTAAATTAGATTTAAAATTAATTTTATTTAAAAATATTCAAAAAAATTAAAAAAATTAAGAAAAATTAAGAAAATTTTAAAAAATTTAAAAATTTAAAAATTTAAAAAAATTTAAAATTTAGAAAAATTTAAAAAATTAAGAAAAATTAAAAAGGGGGTTGAACGGGCGGTTGAGGGCTAAGCCCTCGCCGCCGCCTCCCCACCGTCGTGGGAAGGGCCGGCGATGGAGGGGGAGGGTTGCTCGGGGTCGCCGGCCCTCGGCCGATCGACGCGAGGGCTACAAGCCCTCACCGGATCGCGGCGAGGGCCGTGACCGCGCCCAGATTTGGGCGAGGGTCTGGGCCCGCGCCGACCAACCGGCCCTCGGCTGGGGCCGGCGACCTCGCCGACCCTCCCCACTCCATCGCCGGCCCTTCCCCGTGGCGGCGGGGGAGGCGGTGAGGGCCCGCGAGCCCTCGCCGGGTCAGGGCGAGGGTCGCGGCCCCCGCGTGCAATGGTACACTTGAGTGCCGGTTTTGAATTTAAATGGAACACTTAAGTGCTGCCACTTGGCGAAAATCTGCCAAATGGCTGATGTGAGTGACTTTTCAGAAAAAATCATTAGACGCTGACGACGGCGGAAAAAAAATGCAAAAACGATGCCGTTTCGTGTCTACGTGTAAATAATAATATAAAAATTAATTTTATTTAAAATATTCAAAAATTTAAACAAAATTAAGAAAATTTTTAAAATTAAAAATTAAAAATTAAAAGGGGGAGGGGGTCGAACGGCGGCTGAGGGTTGAGCCCTTGCCGCCGCCTCCTCCCCCCCGCCGTTGTCGGGAAGGGGGCAAGGCGACGGAGGGGGAGAGGTTGGCTCTGGAAGGCGGCGGCGGCGGCGAGGGCTCAGCCCCGAGCCACCCCGTTCGACCCCCCCTTTTAATTTTTAATTTTTAATTTTTTAATTTTTCTTAAATTTTTTAAATTTTTTAAATTTTTAATTTTTTTAATTTTTCTTAATTTTTTTAATTTTTTGAATATTTTAAATAAAATTAATTTTTATATTATTATTTACACGTAGACACGAAATGGCATCGTTTTTTGCATTTTCCCGCCACGTCGCCGCTAAACGACGCCGTTTTGACCAAACTTGTCGGAAAGTCGCCACGTCAGCCATTTGGCCTGATTTTTGCTGGAGTGGCACTTAAGTGTCTCATTTAAGTTCAAAACTGGCACTCAAGTGTACCATTTTAAAGTTTTGGCACTTAAAATGTCCTCCGCGCAAGTTCCGCACTTGGCCGTACTGCCGCATTTTAAAAACCTCAAGCTTTTAGCCCAAGGTAAGTCTTGAGATGCTTTGAGTTTCGAGCATTTTCGAAATGCAAATATAGTTTTTTTTTCTTCCAACTTTGCCCTAGCTCAACTTTCACAATTACAAGCATTCAGAGGATGAGGCATGGCGACCCTCACTGAACGGCCACGTGACCCACCATGCCATGACCTCTGTGCAAAGATCGTGTGACTAGATCTGGGTTGCTATGACCCTCGTCGCACTGTGTCCTTCGTGCAACAACCCTCATCAGAGGGTCGCAAGACCCTAGCCAGACCACTTGCACTTCACCGCACTGCCTACCCTTCACCGACGACCACACGTAGATACTAGTCATGTTCAGTAAAGAGAAAGGAAGAAGATGAAGATGATGAACAGTTATTGGGGGTAAAATTGGAAAAAATGAAGATTAGCAAGGACAATTTCGGGAGAAATTTTTCGCTAGCCTTGAAGGCGAGCATGTTGAGAAAGCCTAAGGCAGCCCCTAATCTACCTTGGGCTTTCAGCCTTTTGAAAACTTGCATTTGGCAAAGGCAAATGAAAAAAAAAAATTGCCAAACACTAAATATTTGGCCCAAAGGCCTTTAGATGCCCAAAGGGCTTTGGGTATATACAAATACCATTTGACAAATTTTTTAGAGAGCTCTAGAGATGCAATTTCATTTTTAAAAACCTCAAGCTTTTAGCCTAAGATAAGTCTAGAGGTGCTTTTTGAGTTTCGAGCATTTTTAAATGCAAATATAGTTTTTTTTTTCTTCCAACTTTGCCCTAGCTCAACTTTCACAATTACAGAAATGTCCCCCTCCCCCTCATGCAACATTACTAGCGAAGATTTAAACCACCAACGAGGCCAAATCTGGCTGCCAGCAATCTAGCCCGACTCAAGTGCTCTTAGTGGAAAGGATTGTTCGTCAAGAAATCAAACCTTTCCATTTCTATACATGATGTTTGTTTAATTGGCTAAAGAAGACTACAATCCCTTCTTCAAGATACAGCTTGGGCCCATGAGGCGCACCTCAAGCGTTACACTATTTTTTTGGTAGCCAATGTCTTGGCTTCGAGGTTCAAGTTGGAGGGGCTTGTGATTCTCCTTGTTCCATATTACGATAATTTTTACTGGGTGAAGAGGTCTAATTGGAGCATATATTGACGAACACGATGAACTATCTCTAAAATATATATATGTTGCATAAACCGACTAATTTGATATTATAAGTTTCTCTCTATGATTGGAGATTTCAACCTCATCAAGTAAAAAAGATTTCTAAAAAATCGAACCGATATTCGAACAATCGAATACTGAAAACATACGCAAAACGTGCCAAGGAAACATGTAACACCAATTGAAAGCATATTGTGGAGACATACATATCTTGCTTGCCACAGATTAAGTACTGTTGCAGTCTTAGAGGAATCATTTGAAACCCTGAAGTTTCGTTCTTCAAGAGAGAGAGTATACTGTTTCAAGGGAAGAAGATGAAGAAACGTATTTTTGTCTCTGAAAAGCTACAGGTAATGTTCTTCCCTTTACTTTATTTTTATATATTGCAGTTATTTTCACTTAGAAAATAACTGTTATTTCCTCTTATGGGCCCTTTTTTAATGGGCTAAATTTGGCCCAACGTGGGCGGATAGGGTTAACTTGGCCTATCAAATAAAGAACCCATCACAAACAGTTCCCAAAAACTTGTGCGGTCCTTACTTCGTAGGAAGATGGTCCTAAGCAAGACCTTAAAAAGCTTCACCCTGAATAGGCCATCCCAGGGTGTCTTCCCCCCACAAGCCATTTACAGGCAAGTGAGGGGGAAGAAACACGGGATAAAGGCCCCATTGGGCTCTCCGGCCACAACGTTTCTAGCGTTGGGATCCCGCCTGGAGGGAGGTCACTGCCTTCTCCTAGCATACTAGGTTGATAAACCCCAAATGAAAGGTCCCGGGAGGTGGCAAACCTCCCGGAGTGGCCGGTCGACCGAACCACCCGAAGGCCTTCCACTAGATTTTTGTCTTCATTTACCGGTTAGTCTGACACATACTACTTTAAATATTGATAGAGTTGGTGAAAACAACATCAATGTTCTGAAATGATGGAAGAGGCGAGCCACCACATTTTCTATTCTCTTTGACATGGCTCATGACTTAATCACTCCACATTTTGCATAATAGTCCGATTTTTTTCCTTGTTTTTTTCCCTTTCTTTCTTCATTTCTTTGCTTTTTCTCTTTTCTTTCCATTCTTTTCTCCTCCTTCAACTAGATTTGGCGCCTACTTCTTCCTTGGTTTCACTATTGAATTTTGCAAAAAGATATTGTTGATCAACTCCACAAGCCGTTGCCGTTGCTCATCGAGCTCATGGTCGACAGCCATGGTTGAGCCTCTCGATCTCTGCAAGCTAGACAACTTATCCTTTATGGCCGTCGAGCTTGTGGTCGTCGTGATCTTAGCAAACTCGACAGCAGTGTATATGAAGAAGAAAAGGAGGAGGCAAGGATGAGCTTGTCGCTCGCATAAGCCCACTTGCTGCCCCCGCCCCATTTTCTACAACCCAAACCCAAACACATCATTCTATTATTCGTTTAGATGATTCAAATTTAGCTGCCCCTACAAATGGGGAGAAAAAGAAGAAGCAAGAATGTGATATTCCAAAGTAATGGATAAAGGATACCCCCGGTGGGAGATAATCAGGGTATTTAAGAAGAGAGATGAAAAAGGAAAAGAAAATTGGAGAATGCGTCGAAAAGGGATGGACCAACCCTTGTGCAGTCGATTATGAGATTATTCCATTTTCATTTTGTCTCTGTTCCATTTCCATTTTGTCTCTGGAGCTTCCAGTTCCAACCATTAACAAATTGAACATTGAACGCGGTTTAAGTATTAAAATCATTCCACATTTCGAAAAGCAACCACCGGAGGTGTAGGTGGGGGCAGCAAAGATGAGTGCTGGAGGAGCTTTGGCCGAGTGCTTATGAGGTTAAAGACGATGAATTGTAAATGGAAATTGAAGATGATGAATAGTAAGCATGAAAAAAAAAAAAAGAAATGAAAAGATGAGAGGAGAAAAAAAGAAAAAAATCTTGTCAGTTGGTCCAATCAGCTAGTGATGACTAGACTGCGATTTCAGAAATTTCATGCAAGACTCGATCGGAAGGACTTGATTTTTTTTCTTCAAAGGTTTATGATTACACTTGTTCACTTGAAAGGTTTAATGCTAAAGATATATCCACAATATGTTTAGGATTGAAAATGCAACTTTCATGTAAATTTGCTACAACTAAAAAAGTTTAATACATTGGAAAAAATGACATTATTAGTGTAATAACTTTTGTATGATACTCATTCCGGTGTCAAAAAGTTCACTTAATTTATTGCAACGATCACTTGCTCAAAAATCCTATATGGATTGATTTAATATTAGATCATGTAACGTGGTTTACCGGATAGATGATGACGGTGAACATGTTCTAATACGAAGCCGTTTAAGTCCTTTCTTGTCTCCAAGCCCGCCATTCTTTCCTCCACAATAAACCTCAACATCTAACCTTCCAACGTCTTGGCTACCGAGGGACGAGGTGGGTGCCTCGCTACAGAATAATCCGTACCTATTCAAATTAGAATTTTGGGCTAGGGTTTTTTGGGAGGTAAACAAAAGTAGGATTATAAATCTTTCGGAGTAGAAAATTCCTTCACATCTTTGGTGTAACCTAAGATTGGATTTAAAACCTATGAAAATCCTACGTCCTGTCCAACTAATTTGGCCTCCACTCGCCACTTCCATACTGTCCCATTCATCGCCCTCATAATCAACAAACTCGTGGTCGCCATCATCTATGAAAACCTTGTTGTCTTTGAAAACCTTATGTAAGGGCTTCGACCCCCTCCCTATCTATGTTACAGGATAGAGAGGTAGAGTTTTTTTTTTTGGGCGAAAAAGGATATTTTATTTATATTATAAAGCAGAAACATTAGACCCAACAACATTTGGGACATCCAAACATAAAAGGGCCCATAGTCCAGAGGTGGATCAGCCCACCGCTTAGAAGGGATGGTCTTCTTTCTTTGCTTGCGCGCGGCCCAGTCCGCTACTGCATTGGCAGCCCGTGGACAGAAGGAGAGGCTCACTTGTGGCATTTGCTGAAGAATTGCTCTGCACTCCAGCAACGTTGCATGTGCTTCCCAGTTCCCATCGTCCAAGTGCTTTAAACATTCCACAAGACTTCGGTTGTCAAACTCCACGACAACTTTCCCCATTTGCTTTTGCTTTTGCTTTACATACTTCAAAGCTTCTGCGACGCCTAGGGTTTCAAGCTGAAAGATTGATTCCACCCTAACCAGCTTCGTGAATCCATCAACCATGCTGCCAAAAGAATCCTGGACGACACACGCCACTGCTCCTTCCATTGATCCTTCGCCTAACGACCCATCAACATTAATCTTGAAGGAACCAACTTCCGGGGCTTGCCAGGTATGAGAAATGGCCAGATCTTCTTTCTTTTCTGCTTGTAGAGGTGAAAATCCCCATTTAAGGTAGCTTTCTTGTTGAAATCGGGCTAGCTCTACGACTTTGCAGGCATCCAGCTTTAATCCGAAAAATAAAGTTGTTGTGCTCCTTCCATACTTGCCACAGAGGTTCCCCCATTTCCAGAGAGGTAAGTTCGCATTTTTCTGATAAATCGCGCTACCCACTCATCCATTCGTGTAATCCCTTGTGCGTCTATTGGTAGATGAATTTCCGGGTGGCTCCAAACCCCTTTAGTCCAAGGGCAAAGTAGATGAGTGTGTTCGACCGTTTCTACCTTCTCTTGACATAGATCACAAATCGGATCAGGTAAGATCTTTCTTTTCCATAGGTTCTCCTTAGATGGGATGGCGTTTTGACAAACATTCCAAACAAATATCCTCACTTTAGGACTGGTATGCATTTTCCATATTGCATTCCATAATTTTGGCAATGTTTGGTATGAGGAAGAGGGATGCTCTGGTGCTCTGTTTGCTGTCATACTATCTCTTAAGATATTATACCCATTTTTGACAGTATAGGATCCATTCTTCGTACCTGTCCAAATCAGTTCATCAGTTGTAATATGATGATTAATTTGGATTGCAAGAATTTCCTGAGTAGTCTGCTCATCAAAAAGATTATTTAACAGCGATTGATTCCATTGTTCTGCTTCGAAATTCATCAACTCAAAACTTTCTCAGGTCATTTTTATTTGCTGGCCCTCCAATTAATCCTCTCTTCAACCATTTGTCTGTTCTGATATTGACATTCTGACCATTTCCAATCAACCATCTCACTGAATCCGCAATATTTTCCCTTCCTAAAAGTGAACTTTTCCAACCCCAAGAAGGTTTGTGCCCTTTTTCAGCATGCCGAAGTCTTTTCGACTAAAATAGAGCCCTTTAAATAATTTACACCACAGAGCATCCGGATTCTTTACCATCCTCCAAGCTTGTTTACCTAAAAGGGCATTATTAACAACAATTAGGTCTCTAAAACCCATTCCTCCCCTGTCTTTCCTCATTTTCATGATTTCCCATCACTTCTAATGCAAACCAGCTTTTGATTCACTGCTTTTCCACCAGAAATTTGCTATTTTCTTCTCTATAGCCTTGCAAATTGAAACTGGAATTTTAAAAACTGACATGGCATATTGAGGTAACGCCTGCACCACTGATTTCAAGATAATTTCCTTGCCTGCTTTAGATATAATTTGTTCCTTCCATCCCTCCAATTTCATATTTACTCTATTTAAAATCCATGCAAACATTTGTCTTTTTGATGCTCCCCAGTCAGATGGAAGTCCTAGGTACTTACCTGACCTCTGTAGCTCTAGAACCCTCAATTCTCTTTTCATATTTTCCTTTAATAGAGGAGGACAATCTTTACTGAAGAAGATGCCGGACTTGTTGAGGTTTACAGCTTGTCCTGAGACATAACAATACTGATTAAGAACCGATGCAACATTTTGACATTCTTGTAAAGATCCATCCAAGAAGAAAATTGAGTCATCTGCAAATAATAAATGAGTCAAAGTGGAGTAGAATCTATTGAACTTGATTCCTTTAATAAACCCATCTTGCTGAGCTTTACCCATCAATGAAGACAAGTTGTTAGCCACCAAAATGAAAAGATAGGGTGATAATGGGTCTCCTTGTCGGATACCTCTAGAAGGAGTAAAAAAAGGAAGAGGTTCTCCATTGAATTTTATGCTGAAAGTAACTGTAGTTACACATTGCATGATCCATTTTACCCATTGAGCACAGAACCCCATTCAGCAAGCTGCCTTGTAAGAAATTCCATTCGATTCTATCATACGCTTTCTGCATGTCAAGCTTCAATACTGCTTGAAAATGTTTTTTCCTTTTACTCATTCTCAATTGGTGCAACACCTCTTGCACAATATAAGTATTATCTTGAATCTGTCTTCCATTGACAAAAGCACTTTGCTCCCCTGAAATCAGCATAGGCAGCCATCTTTTCAATATGTTTGTCGAATCGCTATAAGCTTACATGTTATGAAGGTAATGTTGATGTTGTGGTGTGTTACTTTTTAGTCTATTTTCGATAGTCAATAGCTTAAAGTCTCAAAAGCCTAATTCGAGCATGATTTTTTTGTTCTATGTTCAACAACTTAAGCCTCAAACTCGTTTGCGTCAGTTTCCCACACAGAGTATCGGTTTCGCAAGAGAACGAACAGATTTCAAAGCCGAACCCGTGAAGAATGAGCAATTTGCAGATTAGCGAAGCAAGTACAGAACCCTTTCCTTCTTCAAACATGTGTTTGCTAGTTCTCAGGTGCAAGAACATTCAGCTTTTGTGTTTGATTAAGATTCAATAATAATGTTCCCCCTTTGTCCTCAAGCCTAAGACTGGGCCACTGTACATTGATTTACACTACAAAATACTCAGCTCCGTCACGCTCATGTCATCATCAGTGCTTCCTCGTTCATGATCCTGACCGTTCCTTCTCTTGCAGAGACACGCAAAGAGGAAGCAACCTGTGGAAGTGGCGATGGTGACAGCATAGAGTGCCCAGAAGCTGTTAAGACCCAACCTCGGTGTGTCGTTGCTCAAGTTCCTCAAGGTACACTTTGGACTGAACCACTGGTTCTCTAATCTTTTCATCTCTCCGCTCTCTGAAAGCTCCAAAATGGCCTGAGAGAAGTTTGCAGCTAATGAAGAGCCTTTTGGGAACACCTGCATAAGGGCAGGAAAGGAGAATTAAGTAACAAGGAAGAGCAATTGCATAACCACAAATAGCTAATTAACCCCAGGGTACAATTTCTTTTTCTTTTTTCTTTTCCCTTTTTGGCTATAGTAACCCCAACAGAAGTTCGGTGGTCGAATATCAATTCTGGTGTACTGTTGTATACGTCCTGCTTCTGTAGCAGCAAGTAATTTGGTGCCACTGTATCAGTACCTGGTTCGCAAGCTAATAGACTTAAAGTAAGGGTAATGTGCATATAAACCGGGGGGTTCATCCTAGAGGTTCGACTCCCTCTATACCATTTTTATGAACTCAACTTGAAACGCATGGATGAAATCACTCCCTAAAAGGAATACTCAAGTGCTAGGTGGGTTTCTGTTTATTTATCATTCCACACCCTATGTCACTCTGTTGGGATTTGGTGTGGTATTTTAGTTCTCAAGCCCCTTTTTCCTTTTGATCTGGCCTAAAGAGATACAACACACAAACTCAGGATCTATTAACACCTCGAAAAATCAAGTCTACGCAGAATAACGGGATCGCACTTACAAAGCCAAAACCGCCAAAGCTGTAGTTTTCACGAGTGGCAACATATCCATCGCAATACTCAGTGAAGAAAGCTCGCTCATATGGGTATTCCAGAAAAAGAGCGGCAATGTTGCCTCTTCTGAATTCATCTCCATAGCTGGAAGTGTTGCTTATGCCGACAATGACTTCCTTCGAGAAGTTTAGCGTGTTAGTCAGATAGTCACAAATGAAAGCTTCAGGGTCACAACCCACTCTTGCTTTAGAAATTCTCAGCCATTCCATGGTGGTCACAGTCGGTTTGAGCTGCTGGAGAGTGAGCAATGAGGTGAGGCCCGCCGTGTAACTCTGTGTCAAGATCAATGCTACAAAGAACCAAATCACCAGCACGATCCGAGTAAAGTTCCGGTGCACTCTCTCCCTGCAAAAGTCAGCAATGCATGTGTTTTTTGTCAAAAGTTTGGGCCCAAAAGACTGTCCATGGACTATAATCAACAAAGGGAAGTTACTTACTATGAGCAAAGAAGAGAGAGGAGAAAGTGAACCAAGCAGCAGTCGAGAGTTGATGTGGCAAAGGGCCTTTAAATTCCGGATTGATTGGACGCTCCAAGAACCAAACTACCAACATTGTGTACACGAGAATGCCTCCAGAGGCAATCCACATTGTTGGAGTGAAAGGCTCCATAAAGATCAATGCCCTGTCCGGGTCCGGTTTTGCTGGGACTATCATTGAAAGGTCTGATGCTATAAACGGCTGTGTGAACTCGACATACTGGGAGCGATTGGCCAGAATAGTTATGTCACCGACTGCAGCGTCGTAGGTCTTCCATTTATGCCATACCATGGAACAACATCAAAGTGACTACTTTAGAAATTGATACCAAAAGTGCACCGTCAAAGCAGAAAATTAGTATTAACAGGCTGTGAGGCTTGACAGTCTATTGATGCAAAATAATACAATCTTGTGAGTAAAAATCGATATTTGTGTGAAATGAACTTGTTGCTTGAGTTAATTTATTCAGGCTCTGATGGTTTTTGTATCAATGTAAGTAACAGTTGATATTCTATAATGTGCCATGCAATAACCAGACAAGAACAGAGATAATGGGGTACCATACCTTATCACGAACTTTGTTAATCAAATCCTGATATGTTCCATCATGATGAGAAAACTCATAGTTCAAACGATCAGGAAAGCGAGAAACAACCTTCTCGAAAACATCTATGCAAAAGCCAATGTAGTTTGCTTTCCGGTTGTGTCGTCCATATCCTCCTTCACAAACTTATCAAAAGGGACTTTTACTGGGAACTCCGACCACCAATCGCTTGTTCTCACCAGAAGTCTGTCCTTCTTCGGTCTTCAATTTGTCTGCAATTGCGTACCCATTTCTTCTTGAACTTTGCTTTGCTATGAAACTCCTTGAGAAACCGAAATTGGGAGACCAAAGCTTAAGCTCTCTATTTCATTTCATTAACACTTACAAGTTGGAATGCGGGTTGATGTGCCAACTGACCTTTCTCAAATCGTATCAGCCCACTTAAACCTGTGAGTCTAGTTCGCGATATTCTATTAAGCAAAAACTCAGGTATAATATCATGGCTTGGCACTGCATCTATCGCATTTTTAATGGCCAGAATGCAATCGTATGCTCGTACAGCATCGATATCTGGCTCAAAATTGAAGTTTTGTCCATACTTGTGATGGAACATATTCAAGAATTTGGATCTGAATTCTTTATATGCCTGGTTATTGGGACGGTAGGTAATTACTCCTATGGCGCCTTCAACAGTGGAGGAGATTGCTGATTGTTCTGCTGAAATTAAGAGGTTGGCAAATGGTTTTTCAGCAAATATCCAAATTGAATCTCCATAGAAGAGTCCCATCTTCTTTGCTGCTTTGAGAAAATGAGTGCTTCTGGGCGACGACAATCCTAGAACAATAAAGATGGGGGATGCCTTTCCCTTCAGCTTCATTAATTTCTCTTCCAAAGACACTTCTCCATTTGGAGATGATAATGCTTCAAGAATCAGCTCGTCCTCTATTGCTGAGCCGATTTTTCCAAGCTCCTCTGACAGAGAATTTAACAGCTTGGAGTACATAGTATCGTATGCCCCAGCCTCATATATTATCGATACCCTTTGCCTATTATAAGAACTCACTACATCTACAATGCATTTAATTTGGTTGGATTCATCGGTACTCATTCGAAACAGTGAAGGCCATAGAGTTTGCACCATTAATGTTGGTGTTACCTGCTCTCTTGCGAAGGATATGACTGGTACCTGAGATTGATTAGCTATTTCAGCTACTAAAGTTGCTCCCTCCCATGTCTCCAGGCCAATAATAACTTGCACATTCTTCCTCTTGATGAGCTTTTGAGCTGTTAAAACAGAAAAAAGGGGAAATCGATATACTAAACTTCAGGATTCAAGACAATAATCTTTACCAATATCTTCTGTAAATATCACTTATTCATCCCTATTAATTGGGTTCTTGGAAGACATTATTGCAGCTACATGCTCATTACGTGAGATTCATGTTAACAAGGAAGAACATCAATTTACCGTTGTTATAACTTTTTTAGTGAATGATTAAACATAATCATTGGGTGTCTTAAATACGCAACTTCATTCTGTAAGGGTGTCGATGTGTTGCTATATTACTAAATGAACCTTCTTCAGTAAACATTCAGCACATGTAGTCGAGAAAAAAATGACAACAGGTACATAATCTCAAAGCAGACTTGGGGTGGTTTTTTTTAGTACTGCAAGTGGCAACTGACATGTTTCTAACAAACAAAGCAGAAATTATTGTGGGCTGCAGTTACCGAACTGAGGAAGGGAAATGAATAACTAACCAGCCGAAATTGCTCGAAGGGGCTTCGCGTGGGAGTTTACGTAATATGGCTTTATGTAATGACTTCCGGATGATGAGATGCTGTTCACATCTTGGCTCGCTATCTCAACTGCCATACGCATTTGGTCGCTGAGACGTGAGTCCAAATCAAGAATCACGCCCACTTTGAACACGTTCCTCTCATCTACGGCTTTGGTGGCTGCACCGGAGTAGCTCGGGACGAGGAGCGGCGAGAGCAAGAGAAACAGCCTCAAATTCGACAAAATATGTCTCGTACTTCTGTTACACAAGCTTTGAAGAAAACCCATCACGAAAACCTGAATAACTCCTTACAAAATAAAACAAGTGTTGAACTGTGTTGCTTTCCAAATAACTGAATTTCACAATTCCTACATACTTATAGTGAAGGGAGAGAGGGGCATACGAAACTGCAAAGGAGGTGAGTTTCCAGGAAGATAGGGATAGGAAAATGATTGCATGCAAATTTTTGGGCAGTATGTGGTGCAGGTACCAATGTCAGAGTTGAATTGGTCTTTCCAGGCCTAAAGTCTTTTTTTAAAATTTTCCCGGAAAGTCTTTCTTCGACTAAAGCGAAGAGTCCATGGTCAGTATTCATGGGGGAGCCAAGACTCTTCATGGGAAATTTCTCTGAAATCTCTCCGTTCTGAGTCGATCTGACGACCATCCAGTATCTTTGGGATTTTCTATCTTTTTGATATCAAACATCTTTATTTCAGTTATGGCACTTAATGAATGAAGTATCTTTTCCGACCCCAAAAAGGTTATATTCTCGTGGACTTTGAGAATATAGACCAAGTCAATTGCCTATTTTGATGGCTTTAGGATTCCAATGTACCCAATTTTTTAAAGGATAGAGAGTCTTCTCGCCCTTTGAGCCTTCATTCGCGTTCAGAATGCTGTGACTGGGTCCAACTTTTCGGGGATGTGGTATATTTCTTCCATACTAGAAGATAACTGCGCTTGTCACTGTCTTCTAGATTCATCGGTCGTGTCAATTCAAATAGGTAGAATCTTGAAGCGGGCACGTAGGGGTGTCCTCAAGCACCCAATTTAAAGATAACTTCTCTTCTCCCTCTCTCCTTGATCCAACTAGGTGGTCCTAACCTGGCCTCAATATGCACAGAGAACTCAGCCAGGCAACCACCATTGCCACGCTGTGCCGCCATCTCCTATCATCGCATCACCGCTCCTTCATCCACAGGGCAGGGGCACTGTTTATCAGCCAAAGGGAGAGAAGCAAGTGAAGGGAAATTGGGAGATGGAATGAATGGTGGGAGATTCTCTGTATTGACTGGCACTCCTTCGGAAGTGTAGAAATGGAATGCGTGTAGGAGAGAGAGTGGCAAGGTGAAAAAGATTTTAGAATAGAAAACGTGGAAGATAAAGAATCTGAACCAGAACTTTTGGTTATATCAACCTCAAAATGATAATCAGGAAACTTTATCTGGAAGGGAATTGATAATAATATATAGAAATCAAACTACTATGAGTAAAGTGCTTGAAGGTCTGGCGCAACAGAACTAGTGAGAAAGCGCATGCATGAGTGCACGCGACTATGATCATCCCATGGTAGATGGTGTAAGCGCACCAAGAGAGATGTGTCAGAATTATTGCTGTCGAATTGTCGACCGCCACAATCGTACTGACTTTGAAATAAACAGCTACACTCATAAGGTAGTAAGTTGTTGATGGAATAAGAATTACCAACTTAAAGTGGAATGTAAGTTATTTACTTAATTGTAATTTTATAACTTAAAATAAAATCATAGATGTGAAATTACTGGCATACCAACATAAGCCCGGAGCTAGTAAGTTACCAATAAAGTAAATAAAATTGACATTGGAAATAAAATAGATTTTAGTAACATTCAATTGAAATAATGAAATGATCGAAATGACCAACAGACGGATGAATGCAATATTAAGTTGTAAAAAACTTTTGTCAGGAAGTTAGAAACTAATAGCTGATCAAAATGTGTTTATTATGTGATCTATGCCTTCGGTCACTACACCAGAGACTCTTGGGATGAGGAGCGACAAGTAAGAGAAAGAGCTTCGAGATGGCCAGAGAGAGAGAGAGAGAGAGAGAGAGAGATCAATAAATTGGTGACATGAAGTGATTTTCCAAGAAATAGGATGCGAAAATGGCTGCAGGCAATGTAAGCGTGACAAAAAATCAAGTCGATTTGGTCTTTCTTGGACTGAGATGAAGACCAAATGACAGTACTCCAAGGGCAAGGGAGGGTAGAGGAGTCATTACATGCTTGATGATTTCAATAACTATGTGTATTCCATAATGAGGTATTGTGCATTTTAATCCATAAGCCTCTTAAATTTGTCCATATTGAAAGGGCTCTCATGAGGTGAGGTGAGGGATTGTTGAGTTTTGACTTTCAAATTAAGAGATAAGGGTATTCTAAACCATGCACATTTGTTTTAAGGTTTTTTGAAGGGAGACTAGGGAGACTATATAAGGAATGTGTTTAATGACATGTCTCCAACTCTAGTCCTCCATATTATTTCCTATTTTGTTTTTTCCTTTCTTGTTGTTGGATATTTGGATCTTGTGGCTTACCAAGTGATTTTTAGAGCCTTTGGCTTGTACTCTCGTATTCGCCTTTGAAGATATTAAAACCCCTATCTCCCCATGGTTTTTCCCATTTTGGGTTTTTCTTCATATAAATCTTGCGTCTCATATGATTTCGATTTTGCTTTCATCATTTACTACTTATGCTTTGATTCGTACATTTTTTGGTGTTTTTCCACGCAACAAGGGCGAGTCCTTGCTTAAAAGTCACAATTATCCATTTGATTATGAGATTGTGAAAAGAAATGATAAGTTCCACATTGATTGAGAGTAAGGGTCATCGTCTCCCTCATTAAAGTCCTTGTTATAAGGACAAAATCGTAAGATTCATGGGCTAAAACAGACGATATTGCATGATAAGGCATATGCAAACTCTGATATCATTGATACTAAACTGAATTTGGACCATCGTATTTAATGAAATATATTTGAAACCATCATCATAGTCACATGAGACTTACTAATACTTGATGGTTCATGATTCAATTCAGTACATATAGTTATACTAAATTTATGCAATAATTTCTCAGCATCGAAAGGAGGATGGGCCCAAAAAGCGCCTCACCCTACCGATTTTAGTATTTTCCAATATCATAAGAACCTTAATGATCACTCTGCAGTTGGAAGAACTTATTCCCACTTGCTCGGTCTCCCTTGCACTAAGCTCCTCAGCAAGTCTTCCAGTAAACCCAGACTGGAGTCTGGCCGTCCTGAGTGATAACACTGCTAAACCTCAGTTCAGCGTCTAATTTCTTCTGTAGCACCCTCTATTAGGGGGCAGACTGGTGTCTTGATCGGACGAATGCTTCCCTTTCGTCATAAGGCGTGGTTTCTCCACCTAACATGATATCATATCACGATCATGGGGTAGCCAGAGCATTTAAAAAGATGCACCCTTCTTTCATACTGAGTACTCTCCGTCCTCCCACCCCCCCAAAAATGCGCCTGTGTCTTTGCTCTTTTCCATTACAGCAGCAATTTATGATCTAAATTGGTTAGCATGTTATTATATTTTATAGGTTATGACATTTGATGATTTTAATAATAATTCCATTTATGCACCATTAATTAAATTTATCAAGGTGGAAGTCACTTAATTCTCTGATTATTTATACTTGATATCATTTTAATGCATCTGTAGGCTATACTCTCTTTTGTGTCTTAATGAAAGGAAAGTAGAAAATTTCAAAAATCTATTTATCGGTTCAAATTTGAATTTCACCACTCGCTTTATTGTCAATACGCACTAATATAAATTTGTATTGATCCTGTAACATTATTCTTCTCCATTTTCGAAGCTCATCGACGTTGCAGAACTCTCCGTTCGGCAAGCGAGGAAGAGAAGATGTCGGGAAGAGGGAAGGAGGGAAGGCCTGGGGAAGGGAGGCGCGAAGCGGTACCGAAGTTGTGCTGCGGACAACATCCAGGGCATCACTCGCCGTGGCCATCCGGCGGCTGGATCTGCCGGGGCGGGGTCAAGCGCATCAGCGGCCTCATCTACGAGGAGACCTGCGGGGGTGCTCAAGATCTTCTTGGAGAATGTGATACGCGACGCCGTGATTCCACCGAGCACGCCCGGCGGAAGACCGTGACGGCCATGGACGTGGTGTACGCGCTCAAGTGGCAGGGCCGGACCCTGTACGGGTTCGGAGGCTGACGAGGCTCGGCGTTGGGTTTCTGCTATGTATTGTTGTTGCTTGTTAGTATTCTGTTGAATCAAATGCAGTAATTTTAGGAATTGCTGTCGATGGTGGTGTTGATGTGCTTCCAATGTTAGTGCTGTTGATATGCCGTTACTGCGATTCGTTCGCCGCGAGTTGATTTTTCTGTCGTCTTTACTCTCAAGTCGGGATCTTTTTTAAGTGGGGACGGACTATTGTACATTGCGCACGCCAACCGTTTGACAAAATGGTTAAGCGAGCAGGCATTCCCACTAAGCTTGACCGAACCTCTGTTCCTTCCCCTTCTTGCGGGCAAAATATGTTATTTACTCTTTTCAAGTGTCGGGTTCCCCCAAAGCCTCGTGCTCGTGAATAACGTGGACGAGCTTTTAGAGGAACCCCTGCTTCACCAGGCCCGATCGCACCCGACCACGAGCAGATTCACACTTTCCTCTCTACAATTTATGCGCATTGACTGGTGCCGGGCGTGGGTCAACGACAGAAGCGCCCCAGCGCTCTGCCCACGGGGGCGCGTTCTTCGGTACGCACGTGGGTCGTCGGCCGGCGCTCCGCTCTCCTCCGTCACCTTGGCAACGTCCGTTTCAGCGTGGAGCGCGTCGGCACTTGCCGGGCATGCCAAGGATGTAAAAAATATCAATTCATCCAGAAAACGAGAGGAGGAACGCGGCTCCTGCGCGGATCTCAATTCCGTCGGAAAAAAACAAAAGATGTTAAAGTAATCAGCGTGGAAGGCATGCTTCTGGACTGTCGAATCTGTCGACCCACTTAGAAAGCCAAATGAAATACAAAGTCGTTCAAGATTTTCTTCCTTGGGTCCGTCGACGGATTTCTCGACAGGATGCCGATGGCAGGATTGCCTCGAGCACGAAGCACGACGTGCGCTGGATTTTCACGAGACCCAGAAGCGACAACTCATGGTCGGCAATCAAGGACGTAACATGGGGAGTGGAGTGTAGCGAGAGGGAACGAATGAGATTTCTTTCCAGAAACCCCCATCGCATCGCCGGCCACCTGGCTCGATCTGTTTGGGAAACTCTGACGCTGACAACGTGAGAGGAAAGAAGACATTATCGACAAAATAACTAAATTTATTATAATTATATCAATTCAATTATAAATTATTATTATTATTATTATTATTATTGAGGCTTAAACTTATTGTATTCATATTCGTTTAATTCATTGCCAAATTTTGATTGTACTGGCTGATACAAATATAGACCATATCCTAAGTGTTGTCGTTGGTCATTGGCCAATTTTATAATAATCCTTTTCCTTCCTTTTTCCTTTGGCGGTTATCGGAGCAGCAATTGGCCGGGCAAGGGTTAGTAAGGCCACCCTCTGCCTTTGGTGAGGGTAAATTAGTGTGAGCCACCCTTTGCCTGGGATTGGGCGAGGCTTTGAGGAACCTTGTTGGCCCTTGCCTATGTTGGTTGTTGAGGTTCGACACCGCTGTAGAAAAAAGAAGGGGAAAAAAAAAAGGGAGAAAGTTAAGAAAGAAAAAATAAATAATTATAATATTACAAAAATTTTCCACATCAACACTAGTGGTATTATGTAGGATGACCATTATTCATGTTGGTGATTTTTAGTCAAAGTGACGTTGGATGAATTGAATTAGTACAAAACAAAATATTTATGACTTAATTTGTAACAAAAAATGTTTTTGATTGAATCGACACAATTATAATGGGTTTAAGATTTTTTTTAATAATTTCCACAATCTAGGAGGTAACCCTTACTATTTGGATGTGAATCTTCAATGGAAACAACTTTACATGTCTTGTGGGAATGTCCAGTTATTCAGAACATATGGATTATCTTTGCAAGGCCGTCAAAGCCCAAGCATGTGGTGGATAGTCTTGAACAAATCTTCCCTTTGTTGTTTCACCCCTTCACTCTTCTTGGAATGCTTATTTCAAGAGTTTTTAACGAAATCAATATATTCACCAAATAATTAACAATCTAGCTAACAACGAGAATCAACTTCCATTATATGATTGGAGTACTATTTTTGGTGTGAATATATGACTTTTTGGCAATGGTGAAACAATTCATTTTCTAAGAAAGCTTTATTTTCCTTTCAACCTTTGTACAAGTAAAGTAATGTAGTCACATATGAAGGGAAATTAGAGCTTTACCATGATCAACTTGCCTAAAAGTGGACCATATGCTTCTCTCATTACAATTGTTTGACTTCCCTCCACCTTTTTGATGTAGATTAAACTGAATATACATAAGAGTATCTAAAGGTAATACTTGACTTGTAGGAGTTGGAGGATGATTCCAAAACGAAGGGGATAATTGGTTTGATGGGTTTTACCTCATTTGTTGGAATATGTTTGTTTTACAAGTAGAATTATGGGCGTTATGATTATGATTTACCATCACAAAGCAACAGGATTTTCATAAATTCATTATCAATAGACTCCAAAATTACCGCTGAATATTTTAACTAAGAGAATATAGCGGATAATACTGAATCGGCTACTTAAAGATATCAAAAGACTACTCAACTTTTATTTTTGAGTTTATAATATTTAATACTTTTCAGGAAGGTAATTAGCCTGTCGATGTGCTTGCTAATATTGGTACAACGAACGAATTGGGTACCGCATCCTACTTGTGGTCTTTCGAGACTTCAAAGTTACTGGGAATCCCTCTCTCTCTCTCTCTCTCTCTCTCTCACATCCAATCTCTCTCTGAGGACAAACCAAGCCATCAGGATCAAGCATGCCCCCACAGACAAATTCTGCAGCCGTGCGAGGCTTGCGTTGCCCAGTCGCAGCACCAAGTAACGGAGCCATCAAAATCAAGGAGCTCCTGCTCGCGCATCATGTGAACGCTGCAGCATTGCCGGACTGTACGGTTGCGTGATTCGCGATGACAGAATCGATCGACCCCGCCATTACGGAACTGGTAAGAAAGGATAAAGGCCGCCCTGGCTGGAGGTCGCCCCGGCTGAGGCCCCCACGACGTGGAGGTGATTTCCTCCTCTCTTGATGGCCAACAGCGTACGTGTTTTGTCCGAAAGGGTGAATTGCAAAGAGTGGGATGGGGGGCCGCTCTAGAACACGAAGACAATCGTATGACATCTAATAATTGATTTTCAGAATTGAGATAGCAATTTACACACCTGTTAAGATCTAAATTAAGTGGTTTGTTTTCGCCAAAGTAGGATTATATTCTTTGATAGCGCGGCGTTGTTGTCCCTTCTCGAGAGAGGTAGAAATCTTCTTGAGTAATTCGTAAGGTAATACCAATCTCTAAATGATGATTCTTTTGCGTAACTTTTCTGAAGTGGGTGATCGTTTCACTTAATTTTTTTGAGTAGATTTTCTGGGGTTTAGCTCATGTGAGACGGACTGAGTGGTTAGATTAAGAGTTTTATGAATTAATTTTAATACATCGCATCTTCCTTTTACAGAAAAATGTGTGCAAATTCAATTATCTAAATGATCCTGTTAAGTTGACTACAAGAGGAAATAACACTTTTCAAATCACTTTTTAAAATGACATAATTATGCATTTTATAAATAGTAAGTTTGAAATCATAAGATATATATTATTATAACAATAATAATAAGGCTTAATAGATGTCCCTATAGCTAAGGCAGCTGGTGCAGAGCAAACAACTGGATGCACCGTGTAAAAGGCACGGTGTGCCACATTCAAATATAAAAATTAATTTATAATAAATTTGATAAGAGTATTAATTTAGAATCTTTGTGATGTGAAAATTGATTTGAATTATACGAGACACAAAGTATTAATTTTAAATTTTTGTGATATTAACTTTAAAAAATATTTTTGCCGTCAAAAGCCCGGTTCAAGAAACATATAAACTACTCTTTGCACCTCTTCGTCTTTTCCATTAGTCTCTCTGTCTCTCTCTCTCTCATATGGAGTTTCGTGGAACCGCCATGGATGTCCCAATGCCAACTCAAGCTCGCGCTCGTCACAGCCCTCGCTCATCTGGGCCTTCTCAAAACCGCATGATCGAGAGGAACGAGAAGAAGAAGAAGAAGGAGAAGAAGGAGAGGAAGGAGAAGTTATCCCCGACCCCATTATGATAATGAACGGCTCGTCGCCGTCGTTCGTCCAAGTCCCGGTCCAGACCTGATGGCCATGATCAAGAAAGCCAGTCCCCGTCGTCGAGTACGCGACGTTCAAGAGAGGCGTGGTCGTGAAGGAGAGGGCGGAGGAGGATGCGCGGTGTGCCTGAGCAGCATCGAGGGGAGGGACGAGGTCAGGAGCTGAGCAGCTGCTCGCACGTTCCACAGGGAGTGCTTGGATCGATGGGTGGACTACAAGCAGGTGACTTGTCCCGTCTGTCGGTCTCTGCTCTTGCCTTCAAAATGGGAGAGAACAGTAATTCCTCGTTTTCCCGGGGATGAAGATGATGGAATTTGAGCGCTTTTTTCTTTCCTTTTCTTTTCCCTGGTGTTTTCCTCTGTCATACGTGGTTCCACCAAACGCGGAGTGTCATTTATCTACGCATATGTTTTTCAGCTTTACCCAAGAAAGGAACCAAGAAAATAACGAAAAGAAGGGA
This sequence comes from Eucalyptus globulus, assembly GCA_014182545.1. Taxonomy (NCBI): domain Eukaryota; kingdom Viridiplantae; phylum Streptophyta; class Magnoliopsida; order Myrtales; family Myrtaceae; genus Eucalyptus; species Eucalyptus globulus. Next base: position 40,016,673 of record CM024721.1, on the reverse strand, counting down.
GACACGACGATTACGAACTAGTCTCAAGAAGGTCTTAATAAACTTTGAATTAAATGGATCTCCATATAGCACGGCCTTAGAATTAGAACCAGTTAACGAGCGAGCTTGAGTCGAACAGTTCGACCTCGGCGAGCGGGATTGAATCGCCCGTAGCTTGATTTTCCGCAATTTGAGAGGAAAAAGACTAAAAATATTATAATTTTGTTAATTCAATCATAAATATTTTTTAATTGAGTTTTAAATTTATTGCATTTGCGTCGATTCACTTATCCACCCAATTTTGATTGAAGTTCGCCGCATGGACTTGTATCCTACGTGATGCCACCGGCAATGACGTAAATAACTTTATTATTTTATAATAACTTTTTTTTTTGCTAGTCTCATCGAACCTTAGTGATCACCCAAAAGACGAGGGTTGGCAGGCTTACCCCTCACCGACTCTAGTGAAGTAGTCAACGTTGAGGCCACCTCGCCACGGCCACCAAGCATGACCTCACCGCCCCCACCTTTCTTGGTTGTGGAGAGTCGGGCGCATTTTGGTAACCATCCCAACAAGTCTTTGATTTTTTTTTCTTGCAAAACGATTTAGTAAAATTTTTTTGTTAAGTAAAATTTTTGTTCTAATTAGATTTGGAATAGAATCAAGAATTATAAAAAAAAAAGTTGATTCTTGTTAGGGAACAAATCTAAGAATCAAAATCGTATTTCTCTTCTTCTTCTTCTTCATCTACCACCATCCCCGCGGTTTTGATGGCCGCCGTTCCCCGCCGTTCGCTGCGGTCCGCCCACTGTCGGCCAGTAACCCATCCTACAAGTTGCTGAGGCAAGCCCGGCCACGACCCAGGCTCGCCCCGGCCGCGAGAGGCTCGCCTGCCATCGGCGAGGCCGGCCTGGCCATCGACGAGGCTAGACCTTTGTTAGATTTGACGAGGTCGAGATCTAATGAGGTCGAGCCTTGGCGGGGCTGGGCGAGCCTTGCCGGTGGCTAGGTGGGCCTCGCCTAGCCCCGGTGAGGCCGCCCTGGCCACCGGCGAGGCTGAGTCTTGGCGGGGGTTGGGCGAGCCCCGCCCACCGCCGCCGAGAAGCCAGGCGATGCAGTGGCCGGCGACACTCTAGAGGTCGCCCGGCCCTCATTTGGCCGGGGTCGCTAGACCGGCCACCCCAAGAAGAAGAACAGGAGAGACAAAGGAAAAACAAAAAAGAAAAAGAGGAAAAATAAAAGAAAAAAATGAAAAAAAGTAAAAAGAAAAGAAAAGAAAAGAAAAATATTTAAAAATTAAAATAAATTGATTTGGAACAGAATTAATGAAGACGGTGCAAAACGCCAATTTTATTCCAGAATTAGAAAATTTTGGACAAGCACAAACGGCTTAAAATGCTTAGTAATTGTTCGAGAAACAGTAAAAAGAATCATTTTCATCGTAACTGTTGCAAGAAGTGTAATCGTTACTAAACATCTTTTTAGTGACCAACTAGTGAAAGAAAAAAGGGAAGGAGAAAGAACAGAAAAAAAAATGGAAAAATGAAAGAATAAATAAATGATTAAAAATATTATTAAAAAATTTACCGCCAACGCCATTGGTGCTATGTGTAGAATGGCCAGTATTTATATAAATGATTTTCTAGCCAAAATTGTTTGAAAAAAATGAATTGCTTCACAAATAAAAAAATTTCTGACTCCATTGACAATAAAAAATGTTATGATTGAGTCAGCACAATTGTATTAGGTTTAGACTTTCAGTAATTTTCCAACATCGAGAGGTAACCCTTACTATACTCAGGAAGTGAATCTTCAGTGGAAGCGACTTTTTGCATGTGTTAAGGGATTGTCAAGTTGGAACATAGATTGTACTCATTCCACAATATTGTCTTGAAGAGTTCTTTAATGAATTTATCTCAATAGTTGAAACTAACTTGGTTGACAACGGGAGAATCAACTTCCTCTATAATTGAATACTATTTTTGGTGTGAATATATATGGCATTTTTGGCAATGGCAAAACAAGTAACTTTTTCCATGAAAGCTTTATTTTTCCTTCCAACCTTGTACAAGTAATCCACTCACATGCAAGGGAAATCAGAGGTATGCTTATGATCAACTAACCTAAAAGCAGATCATGTACTTCTCCATTACGGTTACTTGAGTTCCTCCACCTTTGGTTTGGATTAAACCAAATATAAAGGTAATCCACTTGTAGGAGTTGGATGACAATCTCAAATGATGACTAGCTTGACGATTTTACCTCATATGGTGGAATATGTTCATCTTTACAAGCAAAACTATGGATGCTATAATTGGGACTTGCCATTGCAAAGTAGCACGGTTTTCATAAACTCATCTTTTTGAGACGGACTCCAAAATTATCGCCAATTTTTCAACCAAGAGAGTATAACAAATAACGTTGGACCGACTACTTAAAGATATCAAAAAATTAAGTTTAAAATACTTGATACTTTTCGGGATGGCAATTGGCCTACCGATGTGCTTGCTAATATTGGCACAACGAAGTTGACATCCAGAATTTTCAAATTCCACTAAATTAGTGAGAATTCTAGAAAGGCTTAAGGTTAACGAGGTTGAAATAGTCAATATCTCGAGACATCTTTGAAAGATTTGTTTGACTTATTTTGAGTTCAAGAGTATAGGAGAGCTCATTGGATAATTTCAGAATATCGTTTAGGCTATATTCTTGCATAAAATTAGAATATTATATCAATTTAATTAATATGGCCATTATACCCTAAAATAGACTTTATACTATATAATGGATGATTAAATTAGGGTAAGATAAGTGGGTGCTAATTTTAATCGCCCTATGGCCGGACACCTATTGCCTAATCTTAGCCTCAAAATTTTATTTTTGCCCTTTGGATGATTAAATGCATGTAATCATGGCTGAATAGTACCCAAGCCAATAGATTTTCTTGGCATGAAATGTGTTCAACGAGCCAAGTACACATCTTTTTTCTTAAGCATGACCGACGCCTTTCTCTTTTCCTCTCCCCCTCATTTTCTTCATTTTTTGGCTAAGAGTTCTCTTCATTTCTCTCTCCTCCTCTCTCTTGGCCGCTCCATCATCGAACCCTCTCTTCTCCATTTTTCTTCTCCTATCTTGCCGTTTCTTGCTCAAATCTTCATCACAAGTGAAGTTTGTCCAAGGCAAGGAGAGATAGGACTTATTCCTAAGCACTTGATCTCTTTCTCTTGGTTTTGCTAGCTTAGATCATGGTAGATGATGTTGTGGAGCTTGAAGTGTTGTTGTTCGGATTTGTTGTTTTCTTTGTGTTTGAGCAACCAAGCCGATGATCCAGCTGAACGACCTTGGTCGAGGCTTATAAGAGAGACTTGAGTCATTTTCTAAGGGTTGCATTTGATTTCTAGTGATCTTTGGCTCTTTGCATGTGGATGATTCAGCCATGGATGGTTGAGGAGGTAAGCTAGATGCTAAGATTGTGCTTTGCATGTGTTATCTGTGGCTTATGGTAGTGAAATGAACCTTAGATGAAGTCTTGAATGGCTGTTTTTAGCTTGTTGTATGTTGTTTTGGTGAGTGGATGTTGATGAGGTGACAAAGAATGGAATTCGTGTACTTGAGGTTAAGCCCCGAAAATCGCGTGCATGCGGTACCTTTCGGTTCATTATTTTTTGCTGCAAACTTTTCTAGACCAGATCTCAAGAAGTTTCTTTCTTCAAAGTTGTTTCTAATATCCTAAAGTTTAACATAGTTACATTTCAGATTTTTCGGAGTCAATTTGGTTGGCCAAATAGTTTTATTTTTCTTCATTTTCCTACTGTCCAGTACTATTGAAATGATGACCTTTACCGTTTCCTGATTTTATATGGATTTTCTAGTCAGAATCTTGATAAATTTTCTTCATAAAATTTGTTCAAAATTCTTTAGTCTACAACATACCCAAAAAATGAGAATTTTTAAAGGTGATTTTAACTCTATGGAAACTATTTCCGAAAATCTACCTATTTTATTTTGCTCCTCTCTGTTTTGCCTCAAGTTCAAAGAAAGACAAGCTTGCATGTCGATTTTGACCTGGTCTTTTTCATGAGAAATCTTTGTCAAGGTCTTTTTGCAACATAATATCCAAAAATTAAAATTTTTGAATTCATTTACTATTTTAATTGAAGTGGTTTCCAAATCGAGAAAACTGCCGTTTTTCTAACCGATTTTAAAGATGGAGTTTTTATGAGGGGAAAACGAGGAAATCATGGAATGATGTCTTCTGAAGAGTCAACCAGAACACTTTTAATATTTCCAACAAGATATGATTTACGGTGATGTGATGTCAGTCGGTGATATTTTCAAATTATTAAATGTAGTGGCAGAATCTGTAATTTTTGGCTATTGAGTGTGCATGAGGTATTAAGTGTTGCAATAATTGCATGTTATAGCCTATGAATGAAATTGATGGAATGCAATGTCACATCATGTGTATGCCGAGCTTGTGATGATGCATAAGTATGAGGTTACGGATGGCAACCCGGGGTGATGTGATTGGGCTACTGGGGGTAACAGGGTTTGTAGCACCTAAATGTTTGAGGGATAACGGCTCCGTTTGGCAACCACTTTGCCAAGTACCTTGAGCCCTAAAGATGTTTAGGCTAAAGTGGGGTGTTTGGCAAAACATTTGAAGCCCCCTTTGGAGAAGGCCAGCTTGTGAAGGCCGAAAGCCCTTGGGCATTTCAGCTTTCTCGAAGGCGGGGGTACTATTCATTTTTTTTTTTCCGAAATTATCCTTACGAACTTTTTTGTTTTTCCGTTTTTTTGCCCTTGTGAGGAGTACTGTTCATCTCTTCTCGAGGGTGTCCCCTCGGCAGCCCTGCTGGTCGCGCGGACGAGGCGAGGTCGCGCGACCCGGGCGCTACCCTCGCCGAGGTCGCGTGACCTCGGGCGAGGGTTGCGCCAGCCTCGACGGCGATCGGGTCGCGCGACCCTCACCGAGGTCCCCCGACCCACGGAGGTCCCAGACGGGCGCGAGGTCCCGACCTCGAGGGCGAGGTTGCGTCTCGTGATGGCCAATCGGGGTTCTCGGAGGTCGGCGGCGTGGCGCGCGATGCACGCGACCTCGCCGGCCCGATCGGGTTGCCGAGGGTCGCGACAGGCGTCGCGCGCGACGCGTGCGACCTCGCCGGCCTAGATCCTGGTCGCCGGAGGTCACGACGGCGTTGCGCGATGCCCGCGACCTCGCCGGCCCCATCCGGGGTCGCCGGAGGTCGCGAGGGTCGCCGCCGGCCGCCCGATGCCGCCCGCCTCTTCGTTTTTCATTTTATTTATTTATTTATTTTTCTTTTAATAATTTTTTTTTCACAAAGTCCTTTGTCCTCCAAACACCATTTTGCTCAAAGGTACTTCACAAGGCTTTTAAATTACAATTTTACCAAACACAGGTTTGCATTTTGGAAAACACATTTAACTCAGTGCTTTGCATTTTCCTAAAGACTTTCCCCAAAAGTCTTCCAAACGCACCCAACATGGTACCTAAGTTCCTAGATGATGGCTTGGAATGGATGTTCTAAGAGTTTCCTAGGATACTGTGTGTTCCTAAATGTCCTGGAGTGGGAAGTCTGGGGGCAATAGGGTTCCCCAAAAATCCGGTTGTGTGTGATAGGTTGGAAGTGATCTGCATAGTACCGACTTCCCATTGGTTGAACAATGAGATAGAGGTGGACAAATGACATGGTATGTGTAAATGAAACTTGGGCTAAAAGCTATTGCATTTTGTGTTCTGCATGTACTTGTGAGTGCATCATAGATACTGATTGTTTGCTAGTTGCATTATAGGATCATGGTAGGTGAGTCTTAGGAATCGAGAGTGCGTTGGATCGATTGATTTATGAATTTGTCTTATCTTTTGCTAAGCTTTGGCTTACTCTTGCTGTATTTCAAATTTTCAAATAATTAAGAAAGATGAACGTACCTCCTTTGGCTCGATATGGACAGCCATGTTATTTTGAATGTATATCGAAGACGTTACTTTTCCAGAGTCCGAACGGGTGCGTGTTTGTTATATGTCTACTGTTTGGGTAGATATAGGCTACGCTCAGTTGATACCGTACCGTTTTATTGGGAGGGCAACGAGCTGAAGGGACCTCTTAGGTTCTAAAGTAATAGCAATAGCAGCAACGCTGAGGATGATAGCAGCAGCAATGGACCATCTGAGTACAGCAACCTAGATGAGGAGTGGGATAGTGATGGTTGGGAATGGAGTGTGATGTAGTGGGCTAGGCAAGTTAGTTTTCAAGGCGACGATATTCGCGATAGCCACTTTTTGAGTTTGGTCACATGATGGGCGATGGATGTTGTGGTACGTGGGTGTCACTGATGGAGTGTAGATATCTTTTTGTTACCCTAGGTCTAGGATCGGAGGTTGTTTTTGTTGTGTGCCACCTATGTAACTAAATAACTAAACCGACGAATGGAGACTGACTTCAACCTACTATGCTTCTGATTGTCCATATTTGCATAAGTCATGTTATACAGGCCTCGGCACTAAAGAAGAATTAACAATTATTAAGATGACGTAAATGAGGGTGGCATACCTGAGGTGTCACATAAGTGATTGGATACTGTATTCTGCTTGTGGGCCTTATGGAGAATTATTGCATGTTCTGTTCAACGATAAAGTCGGATTCGCAAACTTCAAAGTTATTTGGTTTTGTACCAAGACTCTCTGTCACTCGCATCCAGTTTCTCCATATAAGGACAAACCGAGCCATCAGGATCAAGCCCGCCTCCACATTTGACAAAGTCTGCGGCAGTGCTAGGCTTGCGTCGGCAGTCGCAGCAGCACGAAGAACCGAGCCATCGAGGTCCAAAGCAACTCACGCATCGTGTCAACGCTACAGCAGTGCTGGACTGCGAGAAAATATTGGGTGGGTCTTACCCTCCACGTAGGCGTATGGGTAAGACCACTCGGTGATCGACACGTGGCTCCACGTAAGTGATTGCGTCAGACGTTCAAAAGCACTCCGGGGCCCACCACCCTGACGCCCCCTCCATCTTCTGCACTTCTGTCTCTCTCCTCTTTCTTCTCACTCTCTCCGAAATAAATGGCTGGTGGCTCGGCTGGGCTCGGCTAGCGGAAGAAAGGACGGATCAGAAGGGTAATAAATGCGCTGCGCTTCCGCTTAAATTTTCTCTCTCTCACTTTGAATTTTTTGGGTTTTGTCTCTCTCTCTCTCTCTTCGTCGAAGAGCAGACAGAAAACGAGCTGCACTTCCTTCTCGGCGCATCCCACCCCCTCCGCCTCCGCCTCCGCCTCCGCCTCCGCCTCCGCCTCCGCCTCGCCGGTCATCTACCTCCTCTGGCACGTTGCCTCCTCCAAGAGCCCCGCCAGTCGCAACTGGTTCCCGACCGCCTTCGCCTCCCACTGTGCTCGCGTTGGTCTCTCGGCAATTTCTGGGCCTCCGTCCGATTTCCTCCCTCCGACGAACTCGTCATCAACTCCGACTCCGAGCCACCGCCGCCGCCGGAATCCGTGCGTTGTTCTGGTGGTCGAAGAAGTCTCTGGAGCCTCGCGAGACCGTCGATCTTTCCTCGGCTATTATGCTCTGACGGCTCCGGGCGTCGAGGTATGTTCTTAGTCACGTTCGTGATGGTTCTGTTTCCGGGATGTACGGAATGAATAGGTTCGTGTTCTGTCGCGCAGGATGTCGTGGCGGCGGAGTCGAGGCCGAAGCACATATCGCCCTCGGTTGTTAATTCCATCTCCGAGGTTTCGGCGGATGATTGGGATGCGTGTGCTCTTGATGCTACTGGCCCTGTGAAGTATAATCCGTTTCTCTCGCACGGGTTCCTTTCGAGTTTGGAGGAGTCTAATTCTGCTGTGAAGGTGAGATTTCGCATTCTAGGGGTTGAGATTGTCGTTCATCAACGTAATTTTTGCGTTCTTATGAGAGGAGGATTGGATGATTGGTATTTGCTTCATTGATATTGGAGTCCTTGGCATAATTATCCCTTGGTTCCTTCGTGCATAAGCTTTCACCGATAAGTTGGTTGCACACTGCTGCTTGTGGGGTGTACCTGATGCTTTTACATCCGACAGCTTGTCGGCCCGATAGGTTTCTGTCTCTCCTTCGGATGCTCTGACAAACGGGGAAAAAAGAAGTTCCTTTTATTTCTGGTATATGCCGCCAAGTTTCTCTTTGAATGAAGAGGGACTATTGAGTTTTGTAGAATTTGATGTCTACCTAGTGAAGTAGTTTTTTTAATGGATTGGCACCCTCTCGGTACCTTTAGGTTTTGGCTTCTCTTCCTATTGTTCCTGAACGGAGTTCTTTCAGTTTTACTATGCTGCTAAGCTGAATAGCTTCTCTTGGATACTCCGTTGAGCGGTAAGGTCAGTTCTGGAATTCCGGTCGTTGTTGCTCTGTGTGGTAAGAGAGTATGTAGTTCCCTGCGTTTTTTTTTTCTTGGGAATCGGTTTGCTGTCGTAGATGCCTGTGTCTGTTTTTTAGTAAATGCCTGCATTGTCTTAGTCGCTCGAGGAAGCGCGAGCTGAGGATAAATTGAATCGGTTTCTGGTTGAAGAGATGGAGAGCTGAGTGGTCTTACCCATACGCCTACGTGGAGGGTAAGACCCATCCAATATGCCCGCCGTTGAGGAACTGATGAGAGCAATAAACGCGGCCCCGGCTGAGGTCCCCACGACATGACAGAATTTCCTCCTCTCCCGACAGCCGATAGCGTACGTATTTTGTCCGAAAGGGTGAATTGCAAAAGGTGAGATGGGCGGTTGCTCTGGAACATGAAGACAATCGTGTGACATCTAATACTTGATTTTCAGAATTAAGATAGCAATTTACAGAATGGTTGAGATCTAAATTAAGCAGTTCATTCTCGCCAAACTAGGGTTATATCATTCGAAATTGCGACTTTGTTGTCCCACCTCAATTGATACATATCTTATTGAGGGATTCACGAGGCAATGCTGATTTCTAAACATTGATCTTTATGTGTAGCTTTTCTAAATAAATAATCATCTCAATTAATTTTTTCGGGGGTTTAGCTCATATGAGATGGACTGGAAGGTTAGATTAAGGGTTTTATTAATAAATATCATTTTCCTTTTATAGAAAAAGGTGTGCAAATTCAATTATTTGAATGGTCCTGTTAAGTTGACAACAAGAGGAAATAATACTTTTCAAATTACTTTTAAAATGACAAAATTATGCATTTTATTAAAGTCATTTTTTTTTTGTCTGTCCTACTTTATTCTTACTTTAATACTCACTCTTAGACTTTTATCCTACTTCATCGTAAGGCGTAGGAGTCGAAATCCAGTCCTGAAACTAAATAGTAAGTTTTAGATGACTATATATAAAAGACATGTAAAATGCATGGTGTACCAATTTACAATATAAAAATTAATTTGTAATAAATTTGGTAAGAGTCTATTAATTTATTCGAAAATTAGTTTGGATTATACAAGATATAAAACTACTAATTTTAGACTTTTTAAGGTATTAACATTAAAGAAACTATTTTTGCCGTCAACAGCCGGTTCAAGAAACGTGTAAACTCCTCTTTGCACCTGTTCCTCTTTTCCACATTGGTGTGCGTCTCTCTCTCTCTCTCTCTCATGGAGTTTCGTGGAACCGTCATGGATGTTCTGTGCCAACTCAAGCTGGCGCTTGTCACAGCCCTCGCTCATCTGGGCCTGCTCAAACCTTATAATCGAGAGGAACAAGAAGAAGAAGAAGAAGAAGGAGAGGGAGAGGAAGGAGAAGTTATCCCCGACCCCATTATCATCATGGACGGCTTGTCGCCGTCGTTTGTCCAAGTCCCGGTCCAGACCCTGACGGCCATGATCAAGAGCCAAGTCCCCGTCGTCGAGTACGCGAGGTTCCTGGAGAGGCGTGGCTGCAGAGGAGAGGGCGACGGCGGCGGCGGAGGAGGGTGCGCGGTGTGCCTGAGCAGCATCGAGGGGAGGGACGAGGTCAGGGAGCTGAGCAGCTGCTCGCACGCGTTCCACAGGGAGTGCTTGGATCGCTGGGTGGACCATAATCAGGTGACTTGTCCTGTCTGTCGGTCTCTGCTCTTGCCCTCTAATTGGGATAGAACAGTAACTTCTTGTTTTCCCAGGGAAGATGATTGTGGAATTTGAGCTCTTTTCTCTTCTTTTCTTTTCCCTGGTGTTTTTACTGTCGTGCGTAGTTCCGCCAAATCTGGAGTCATTTATCTACGCATCTGTCAAGCTTCCCTAAGAAAGGAACCAAGAAAAGAACGAAAAAGAAAGGAAGAAACGGGCGATTTCTCTTTGAACTAAATGGATCTTCATATAGCGCGGCCTTAGAATTAGACCTGGTTAACGAGCGAGCTCGAGTCGAACAGCTCGACCCCAACTTCGGCGGTGGGATTTGATCGCCGGAGAGGCGTTTCTGTACTCTTGGAGCTGGCAACTTCGAACGATAAATATCAAGGACATAGTAGAAACTAGAAGGGGCGGCCTGACATTTAACTAAGTGCGAGTCGCTTTCGCGATCGCAATTACATAGCCGAGGCGTGGGGGATGCGTAAGAGCACATCGAGAAATCATCTCTAGGGAGTCCGATTCTAGTACCTACTTTTTCCAGCTTACGGAAAGAGATATCCCGCAGGCATTCGATCGTCCTTGCGTCGTGGCTACGTCATAGGTTACGCAAAGTTGACCAGGCTTATCCGATCCTTTTCCCTGCCACGGCGCAAAGTCCAGTCGAGTTGAGCCTGGGGGCCACTTTCCTGGACTTTCTATCGTTTCTACGTCAGCAGCACTCGGTAAGGATCATCTCATCTCAGTGCAAACCTGACGCGCACCGGATTTCCACAAGACCCAGACCATCATCATCAGTGAACTTCCCTCGAGATTGACAACTCCTCGTCGTCGGCAAAGTCTGTCCATTCGTATACCGACCGAGCGATCGATCGGGGGAGGCGTTTGTGGAACTGGAAAGTTGCCTCGGACAGCAAATTCCGGTTGCACGTCTGGGGAAATTCTAAGGTTGTCAAAGAACAAGAACCTCGTGTGTTCGTTCGACATTGTAGCTTACTTGATTTCGTTCACGTTGCCAATCACGCGCGGCTCTAGGCTGTACGGTTGCACGACTCGCGGGGACAGATTGAGACATCAATCGGGAACGCCGTGGAAGTTGAGAAGGGCAGAAGGAATTGAACTGAACCCCCATAAATTCACGTGACTTCCCCGACACCAAAGCGGATATACATTTGTCTAGTTTGGCTTTATAATCAAATGTTACATTTGATTGTTCAGATTTTTAATTAAGATAGGACTAGATTCTTGAATATAAAATTCAGGGGATTTTGTCATATTATTTAACTATTTAGTGATTATAATAATAAAGTTGAATATATTTACATCATATTATATATATAACTTGGTATAAATGGCTATATGAATCGCAAATTTTACAAACATAGATGGTAAAAATTTCTTCTGACACTCTTATTTGCTTTACTTTTATTTTATTTTATTTTTCCTCTTTTTTAATTAATTTCTTTTTTATTTCTTTCTTCCCCTTCCATCATTCTCTAATAAAATTTTATTAAATGGAAAATTGTACTAAGATACCTAAAATACTAAAACACCTAAAATATGTAGAAAATATATATTTAGATATTGAATATTATAAGGTAGAATTAAATTTGAATATACAAATAAAAATATGATTAAATTAAAAAAATAAATTTTATTTTTTGTTATTTTCTTATATTAGAATTCAAATATTATTTATATTGAAATAATTTTAAAGAAGAAGGCCATAGCCTAATTTATCAAACTGTGACTTTCCAATGTACTAAAGAACCAAACTTGAAACTAAAAGAAAAAGTACAAAATGTTTGGTGGGCAAGTAACTTCTTGCATGCAAGTTATCATCACTTAAGCTTTAGCCATTGAACACATATGCAGGAAGAAACCCTATTGAGTAATTCATATATTAACACCCACTCTCAAATGATCATTACCTTATGTAGTTGCTCAGATTATTCCTATTAAAGTCTTGACTCACATAAAACAGATAGCATCAAGGCAAAAACCCCTTCAGTAAATAGTAGGATTTTGTTGACACTTAAATTTTACCATTTTATTTAAGATTTAATCATGTAAAAAATTTGGGATCAAATTTTAAACCTTGGCAAAAATAATTTCCATTAAATTGCATGACATATAAACATTAGGAGCATTTGCATTAGTAGTAATAGATCCATCTTGTTAAAATAAAATAGAAATTTAATTAAGAGAACTATTATTTAAAAAAAAAAAGACCAAAAAAAGAAGAAGAAAAAAAAAAAAAAAAAACAAGCGAGGCCGGGCCAGTCTCCTTTCCTTTTCTCTTTATCCGTTTCCATTGGCTTGGGCCTGGCCCAACCTCCTTCATTTTCCCTTTCCTTCACCGTCCCAATCTTCTTTTCCTCTTCCTCTCCCTCCCCCTCGCGCTGTCTGCAGAGAGAAGGAAAATCAAAGTTCGAGCCAGAGGAGACAGAGGATCGTGAAGGAGCAGGGGGTAGCGGATCGCGCAACATGATCTCAAGGTCGGAGCTAGATTGGCAAGGCAGCTGGCGGTGGCAAGAGCCATGCGCGCTTGCTGGCCGAGGTTAAAAACTAGAGAGATATTCTTGGGGGGAGGCCTTTTCTTGTTCGGCTGTGAGAGAGCAAACCCGAGAGAGTGATAAGCCGTCGTCGGAGGCCTGTCCAGCAGTCGCCGTCCATCGCTACACCTCATCCGAACCAGGTAGCCCCCCGAGCCGCTAGTCCCCCTGTTTTTTGGAAGCGTTGGACCGGAGCTTGCGGCCGACCAGTTCGCGCGAGCTCCGGTCCCGTTGGTCCTTCATTAATGCTACTGCGTGTTCTGATACGCTGTGTCAGGAACTTGGGCCCGTTTTGAGTCTCGGTTGAGTCGGAGAACCCTTCCCAAGCAATGCATGCCTGTTTGTAATAATGCGTGAATGAGATCTGAGTTCCATCGGTTTGTTTGGGTCGAAACTGAGGTTCTGGAACGTATCAACGATTTTGTGAAAATCCTGGCAATGTGAGAGTGATCCGTCGTAAGTAGAGGTGACATGATAGCCCATGTGTTGTCCTTAGACCGAGAATCCCTCGGGAAGTGGATCAGAAAATCGCTGTTAAAATGGCATGTTACGGGTTTGATAAAATGCCAAAGTGATATTCCGAAGCGGTTCATCCTTAGCCCATTTCTCTAACGTTGCCCTAGTCTGAGTTTGCTTCTTTTAATCGATGTTTCTTGCTTCTGTTGTTGTTGTTGTTGCCCTCTCTGTCTTGCTGGAAACGTACTCATTGGGAGTCGTAGGTTTGGTGAGCTCATTTTTGAGCCAGAGAGGGCGACCGGCGGTTCGGACGGTCGCCGGAGTAGGTGGCCGGCGCCAGTCGGGACGGAGGGCCAGCGGACAGTGGTGGTCCGGTTGTCGTTTGGGAGAGCTGGAGGGGAGCGTTCGGTGAGGAGAGGAGTCGTCTATTAAGATATGAAATCTTTTTTGATATTATTTTTTGAATATGAAATTTTTTTGAATTTCATTTTAGCATACCAACCGTAGATGAGTTGGCATTCCATGATTCTTGCTTTGTCAAAGATTGTATTTTTTCTTCTCTTTATAAGTGTGTATAATCTGTAAATTAAGTGTTATGAAAAATTATTCACAAATTGTGAGCTTTTTCATGGTATCAAAGCAATTTTGCTCCTAAGAGCTTTTTGATCCGGCTATTCTGCATTTTTTTTGGCAACCTTCTGCACCCTCTAGCCATGGAAGTCATTTCACTCTAGATCTAACCAGCATCGTGGACCTTCTCACAGGAGGTATTTTGATCGGGACAACAGAGAGCCTCATCCGACATGTCGGTTTTGCGATCAATATGGACACTCGCCAAATCTTGTTTTCGCATTCAAAATAGTCTCCGCAAACCTACTGCTCATATTGCAACAACTCCACGTCAAGAAAATGGCTGGCTACTAAACTCAGGAGTATCACATCATGTCACAAGCAATCTCAACAACCTCACCACTCACTCAGAGTACGAAGGTCCCGACGAGATCGTCATTGGTGATGGCATAGGTTTGTGTATCAGTCAGTTGGTTCTACTAATTTATCCTATCCAAACCAATCCTCTAAATTAACCAATGTTTTATGTGCACCTAATAGTACAAAAGACCTAATTTCCGTCTCACAATTTTGTCACAATAACCACTAATTTATCGATTTTCTTGCCAATTGTTTTTTGGTGAAGGACCTTCGCATGGGGGTGACGTTGCTTCGAGGAGTGCTTAGTAGTGGTGTGTATCAGATGCCTCTCACAAACACTTATCCAAAATTCACAGCCTTTGTCAGTGAGCGAACAAAACCGGGTTTGGCACAATAGACTAGGTCACCCTTCGTTTCGTATTCTAAGTCATGTTCTTAATAATTTTCCAACTCGTTTGTCTTCTAAGTCAATCGTAGGCTCTAAGTTATCCTGTGATGCGTGTAAGTGCAATAAGAGTCATAAACTTCCATTTGGGGTATCAACTCTTGTGAGTCATTTTTCGATTGATAATATTTTTTTCGATGTTTGGGGTCCTGTGTCAATTGCTTCAATTGATGGTTCTGTTACTATCTTATATTTGTTGACCACTATACAAAGTACACTTGGCTTTATCTTATAAAAAAAAAAGTTGGATGTTACCCAAATTTTTGAACAGTTCAAAAGCTTGGTTGAAAAACAATTTTCTGTCTCTATTCGAAATTTATACTTGGATGGTGTTGGAGAATTTCAAAACTTGAAATATTTTCTTGCAAAACATGGAATTTCCCATCTAACTACACCATCACACACATCGGAACACAATGAAACTGCGGAAAGAAAACATCGACACATAGTTGAAACTGGACTTGCCCTTTTACACAAAGCAAATCTACCACATTCTTTTTGGTCATGTGCTTTTCAAATTGCTACATACCTCATTAATTGTTTGCCAACACCTGTTCTAAATATGCATTCACCATTTCAAACATTATTCCAAATGGCTCTCAATTATAAAAAACTTTGCACATATGGTTGTCTTTGCTATCCGTGGTTACGTCCATACACCACAAATAAACTTATGTCCCGCTCTCGACAATGTATATTTTTAGGGCATCCATTGTCACAAAGTGCGTATAAATGTTTTGATCCATAAAATAATCGTCTTTATATCTCATGTCATGTTATGTTCGAAGAAAACATATTTCCATACCAAACACTTCTCAATACTAAAAGTGTCTTGTCAACCCCTCAAAGTTCATCTCTTCCACCTACTGTTTCATTTCTGGTTTTAGTGCCAAACATTGGACTATCTGCATAGGTGCCCCTCGAAGCAACTTTCCATCCCGTGCCGCATCCTCATCGACTTTCAACCTTCAAATCAATCCTAACAAATGCCACCCCTTGAAAACCCAATTGCCACTATCAATAATGACCAACCATCAACACCCAAAATCCACCTACAAGAACTCACAAAATGACCACTAGATCCCAAAATAATATTTTCAAGCCCTAACAAATCAACCACATTATCACCAAACATCCACTTCCACCAACTATAGAACCAATAGGAATTATACAAGCTATGTGCGATCCTCAATGGCATGAAGCAATGTCGGCTGAGATCAATGCCCTTATTTGTAACGGGACTTGGGAACTAATACATTTTGATCCATCTTTGAATGTTGTAGGTTGCAAATGGGTTTATTGGATAAAAAGACGTGAGGATGGCTGTATTGAGAGGTACAAGGCACGTCTTGTCTTGTGGCCAAAGGTTTTCACCAACGACCGGGCCTTGATTACACCGATACATTTAGCCTGGTCATCAAACCAAATACTATTCAGGTGGTTTTATCATTGGCTTTAATGCGTGGATGGACATTGAGACAAATAGACGTCAACAATGCCTTCCTCCAAGGAACTCTTCAGAATGAGGTATGCATGTCGCAACCGC
This sequence comes from Eucalyptus globulus, assembly GCA_014182545.1. Lineage (NCBI taxonomy): Eukaryota > Viridiplantae > Streptophyta > Magnoliopsida > Myrtales > Myrtaceae > Eucalyptus > Eucalyptus globulus. The sequence continues at coordinate 40,000,698 of CM024721.1, read as the reverse complement.
TTGGTTTTAAAGACCCAGAAAAACCAACACACATTTGCAAATTTCGCAAAGCCATATATGGGTTAAAGCAGGCTTCGCTGGCTTGGTATAATGAGCTAAGTTCATTCATTCTCGCAAATTTATTTGTCAATTCAAAGAATGATAGTTCACTGTTCATTTATTCTCATGGCGGTGTTCAAGCCTATTTTTAGTCCACATGGATGATCTCATTATCGCAGGAAGTGACAAAAAGTTTGTTTCGACTTCATCACCGCTCTCTCGATCGATTCTCAACAAAAGACTTAGGGCCACTGAATTTCTTTTTTGGGAATTAAAGTCATTCCTACAAAGACTAGCTTACTTCTTTCTCAACATAAATACATAAGAGAGCTACTTGAACGCTTCAAAATGGGAGATGCAAAGAGGTAGCGACACCATTAGCCATGGGTCAATCTCTTTCGGTTCATGACAAACAATCACCAGCCAATGCTACAGAATTTCGAAGCCTCATTGGCGCACTTCAATACCTCAACATCACTCGCTCGATCTTGGTTTTGCAAAACAAGCTATCTCAATTCATGCATAAGCTGACCACAACCCATTGGACAGTTGCAAAATGGCTTTTACGCTATCTTAAGGGAACATTATTCCATGGGTTGCACTTGAGACGCGACACACAACTTGATCTTCATGCCTACACCGATCCAGATTGGGCAGGAAACATTGATGATCGCACATCTACTTTGGGTTTTGTGATTTACATAGGGGCCAATCCTATCTCTTGGAGTTCTCGAAAGCAACGATCGGTTGCACGGTCGTCTACTGAAACAGAATATCGAGCCATTGCCACGGCCTTGGCGGAACTCATTTGGGTAAGATCTTTGCTTCAAGAACTTGGCATTCACATGGACACGGCACCAAACTTGTATTGCGACAACATAGGTGCTACTTATGTTTGTGCAAATCCCGTCTTCCATTCTCGAATGAAACACATTGAGATAGATTACCATCTCGTTTGGGGACTTGTTAAAGCCGACAAGATGCGAGTCTCTCATATTTCCACCTGTGATCAACTTGCCGACATTCTCACGAAACTGTTATCAAGGCTACAAACAATACAATTACGAGATAAGATGGGTGTTTCTGATGGAACGTCCATCTTGCGGGGTCATGTTAAGATATGAAACCTTTTTCGATATTATATTTTGAATATGAAATCTTTTTGATATCTTTTTGAATTTTATATCAGCATACCAACTGTAGATGAGTTGGCATTCCATGATTCTTGCTCTATCAAAGATTGTATTTTTCCTTCTCTTTATAAGCGTGTACAATCTATAAATTAAGTGATATGAAAAATTATTCACAAATTGTGAGCTTTTTCATCGTCGAGGAAGAAGATGGGCGTAGAGAAGAATTAAAAAAAAAAAAAGAAAAAAAGTGCTGAAAAGAATGAACAATAGAGGAAAAGAAAACAAAAGTTGGGTTCGGGAAGGAGGAGTGGCAGAGAAGAGGTACGGTAGAAAAGACGAAATGGGGAAAAGACAAAAAATTAATTAAAATATTAACATTCATATAAATATGAAAATGAAAAAAAAATTGTTTTAAGAAATAGGTTTTATCTATTTTAGGTTTAATCCGGGTTTGGGTCGGGTCAACGGGCCGGGATCGGGTTTACCGGACCAAACCATTTTTCTGAATATAATAATATTAAATATTAAAGATATATTAACAAAATTCAAAATTCAAAAATTTCCGAAAAATAAAAAATAAAAACTTTGTATTTTTTTTTTTTTTGGGTCGAAATAAAAAAATTTCGAAAATTCAAAAACCTCTAGAAAATATTAAAAATTTGATTTTTTTAAAATTAAAATATCAAAAAGTAAGAAAATTTTAAAAATTTCAAGAAATTCCAAAATTTGGAAAATGTTTAAAATTTTCAATAGTAATTATAAAAATAATTAAAAAGGAAAAATTGAAAAATATTTAAAAAAATCCAGATTTTCTTTTTGAAAATTTGAAAATTCAATTTTCCCAAAAATCCGAAAAATTTACAAAAATTGTTAAAAATTCAAAATTTAAAAAAAAAAAAACTTATAAAAATGTTATTAATATTTTAGGTTATTTCCTCGTTGAAAAGTGGAAGCCTTTCAATTTAAAGTTATGCACAAGATTGACCAAGCCTTTAAGAGTATTTTAGGGTTTTAATTGTCCTTAGAGACGGATGCTCTTAATTGTGCACTTTCTTTATGTTGATTGTGGCCTTCCATTAGCTTAGTTAGAGATGGCATGCTCCTTGTTTGATAATGTTAAATCTTTGCTCTCCCATGCAATTTATTTAATACTTTCCTTGGCTGCTGATTGTTATTTTAGTGATTGCGCACTCTTATGATTACCTTGATTTAAAATTAATCCAAATTGTTTGACTAATTTTTTTTAAATGAATAGGATTAAGTACTAAAATGACACTAATTGATTAGTTAGTGTAATCAAGTGCTTGACCCTAAATTCTTTGGTTACATAGGAAGTGAGGTACATTCCCATGTCAGAATCGGTTTCTAGCTAATCCTAACAAGCTAGTGGCAACTCCTTACTACAAAATTCTTATGAACACTCTGACGTCACATGAGGTATATGTTTGGGAGAGCTAGTGCCTTCATGGGCTATAGGCCCGTCCTTTAGGTAATACTCCTAAACTTATTCCCTCCCTCAAGGGGTAGGTCGCGATAGATTTGTAGACAAACTATGCCGATATCCAATCCAATAAGGGTGGGAAGGATCGACAAGATAAAAGGGTTTGGAAAAGATACGACTCTTAGCAGGTTTCTACGATAACAGAGGGACTACAAATAGATTGAGCTACATAGTGAACATGGGGAGTATTGCTGGTGATATAGATCAATACCGATGAGAACGTCGATCTTTTCTTTTCGTTTAATTATAAGAAGGAAGTTTCGGCCTAATTTACTAAATCATAACTTTTTGATGTACAAAAGAGTCAAATTTAATCACCTAAAAGAAAAGGTACCAATTGTATAGGTGGGCATAGCCCAAACACCCGACTCTCTAAATCTTATGCAAAATTAGCCAAAAATATTAGCACATTTGTTGCCCTCCCTAAAGGAATAAGCTATCTGAATTGTCGGATAGTTGTCCAAGATTGGACAAGTTTCCTTCGACAGGTCATCCCACAATACTTGTGCTCATATGCCCTGGGCTAATTGAAGACAAAATTAGTTGAGAATAAATTTCCAATTGTGTTTTTTTGTCTAACCGTAATAAAATAGCCAATTTGAGGCTCCATAAACTTCCTAATCCTGCCGACCAAAAAAAAGAAAAGAGAGAACTCCCTAATTCTAATCATGCACCATGATTTGAATCCACCAAACCAGTTGCCAACTTTCGTCGCAAGTGAGTTCACCACCAGCTCCTAAGCCCAGGTTGCCTTTAGAGGTCTCGTCGGTGTTGAGCTTCGCGTGGTTTGATGGCGGGAGGACTTTGTCTTGTAGAAAATTATTCACATGAATAATTAATTAATCAAGAAGAATCGGATCCATATATGATTGTAAACCGAGATCAATAAATACAACGGAATTAAAGCGTACCTACTTGAGCAATTATTTCACTTGAAGAAAAGTAGATCACTCTGATAATTATGGATCTATTGAAATGCCAGATCTTCCTCTCTATGACCTATTTCGATATAGCAGCTTTCAATGGGATTAAAGCAACTGATAAGTATAATCTACTTTTTTATAAGCTAAAGAGGGGACCTAGCAAACCCTAATCAATGGCGTGTCAACTGGGCCCTTCTCATTACGGGCTTCAGTTAAACACAATTGCTTACACTTTGCTGTTCAACTAAGCCCGTTATCAATAGATGACAATACCTAATTCAATCAGATCACTGTAGAGTTCAACAAATATTGGAATATCCATTAACCCGATTATTTAAAATAGAAAATCAATTAATTAATGTAAGCACATATTATAGGAAATTTCCAACACGTCTGACAAAAAAATCCCGCTTTTCTGAATTTACAGCAAACCATCTCTCAACTAATGTCGCATGTACCATCACGTAACCATCAGAAGGCTTGGAGCTCCAACATTAGTTGGAAGAGTACTCTCATTTCTCCCTTATCACAGGAAACAGCTACTTCCCCCCAATTATTATCGGCCGAAGCGAAACTTCTGAGAGTGATTGTGCTGAAGATTTAGCACACCTTTTGGTACCAGGGACCATCATAGCGCTTGCGCAAATCTCTAAGCACGTGTAAAGCCAAATCATCAGTTTAGGGCATAAACACGACTGTGAGGATCACTTGCTATCTTGAGTTTAGTATGGTCCTCGGTACTAAGTGGTCTTTCATTAGCCACTAACCAAAGAACGCTTGGACAAAGAGGGGGCTTGGACAAAGTGTGGCTCTCGGCAATCTTCTAAAATGGCAGGAGAGGGGGTAGGAAAGGATTGACCCACGTATTGAATGGGGGAATATCACTAGGTGATATGGGCACATTTTGATGAGAACGTAGCCCTGTAAAAACAGTATTCATGACATCCTAAGTTTCGAGAAGTCATATTGAGTGATTTACAAGTTGATACTTACTCTTAAATTATCACAATTTTGTGCAGTTATTTGGAGTACTCATTTTAAATGCTTGATTTATGTGGAATGAGTTAAATTATCTACATATGATGTTTTTTTTTTCTTTATGAAGAAGGTACGTAGATTTAATAAACTAATGAGCCTAGTCTTGCTAACTAGTACGCAGCTCTTTGCTCCTCTTCATCCTCTCTCTCTCTCTCTCTCTCTCTCACTGTTGTGGAGTTTTGTGGAGCCGCCATAGACGTCCTGTGCATGCTTAAGCTCATGTTCGTCACAGCTGTCGCTCAACTGGGTCTGGTCAAACCACACGATCAAGAAGAAGAAGAAATCCCCAGCCCCATTCTCATCACGGACGGCTCATCAGCTTTCCTCGTTTTCGCGAAAACGAGAGGAAAGCTGATTCTATACGGATCTCAATTCCTTAAATAAAGTGATCAGTTTTCCGAGAGGAAAGCTGATCACTTTATTTAAGGAAAACGAGAGGAAAGCTTCAACGTGCGCCAGATTTCCACAAGACCCAGAAGTGTAAACTCGTGGTTGGCGAAAGTCGTCAAATTTCTATATTCGATCCGTGGATCGATTGGGTCCGCATGCCCGTAACATGGGGAGTGAAGTGAGAGAATCCAACTAGATTTCCTTTTTAGAGACCCCATCGCATCGCCTGCACTGTTTGAGAAATTGCTAACATTGACAAAGAAATAACAAGAATTTCTGGACAAACCGAGCCATCAAGATCAAACGTGCCCCCACATTGACAATTCCGCAGAACCCAAGAACCGGTTCTGGGATCCAGACTTCCTTGTGTGCTCATAGTTTCTATGAGATTTTGTAGACTGCACTATTTAAAAAGGTTAAATGAAAGAATAATCAGAGAGGTTAATGAAGCCTAAAAAGATGTGGAACTATTGACAATCGTTCTAAAAGCTTAAACTGTTATATTAAGGCGTAATTTATTATTTAAATATTCTAATAGTTTTAACATCTTTCGTCTGTTCCACCGGCCGCACACTGCTCTAGGCTGTGCGGTTACATGACTCCTGGGGACAGATCGACAAATCAATCAACCGCCGTTCAAATTGACAAAGAGGAAAAGGAATTCAGCCGAGCCTTGTAACATTACATGGGACTATCCCAATGCCAACGTATGCGATTCTGTTCCTCTTTGGCTTATTGTCGAGAGGAAACTGGTTGAATCGTGAGGGTGAGATGGGGCTACTCTAGAATGAAGACAATGTCATGACATCTAATCATTGATTTTTAGAATTGAGATAGTGAAAAAACAGAATGATTAAGATCTAGATTGAGCTGTCCATTTTACCCAAAGTAAGATTATATTATTCCAAAGTTTGACATTCTAGTCCCACGTGAGTTCATAGAATCATGTTGAGTGATTCGTAAGTTATTATCAATCTTTATCTTGTGTAGCTTTTCCAAACACACAATCATGTCATATAGCTTTTCTGAGTACTTTGGCTTCTTCTTTTTTTTTTTTGGCTTAATTTGAGTGGGATGGATTGGATTGTTAGATTAAGGATTGTATAGATTAATACTAATATATTTGATTTTTTTAAGAATAAGGTGTGCAAAATCAATTATTGAATTGTTCTCGTTAAGTTAACTAAAACAGAAAATAATACTTTTCAAATTACTTTTAAAACGAAAGAATTACGCTTTTTTATTAGATAAGGTTTAAATTTCTAATATATATATCTATCTATCTATCTATCTATCTATCTATATAATAAGGCTTAGAAAATGTCCCAATAGCCAAGCTAGTGCTGAACAAATAGTTGGATGCCTGTGTAAAACAAGTTATAAATTTTTAAATTAACATTATAAAATAAATAAATTGATACACTGTCATAAAAAAATTCCCAACTTGTATGCCCATGCGGCATGAACCCACTAATTGGTTTTATCAGTTTGCGATTTTTGTGGCACATAAATTAGTTTGTGATAAATTGAACATATAGTATATTAATTTGAAATTTTATTGTAATTTGAAAATTAATTTGGATTAAATGTGTTATAAATATACAAGTGTTATTTTTTTTTTGGGCATGAACCCTAAATTATCTTTATCGCCAGGTGTCAACGTTTCGGTTAAAGAAACATATAAACTACTATTTTTCTTCTCGAAAAGCTTCTAGATGCCGAAACACCGCTTTTAAGTATTAGGTTGGTTCGCAGCTCTTCGCTCCTCTTCATCCTTTCACATTACCCTCTCTCTCTCTCTCTCTCTCTCTAACTGTTATGGAGTTTCGTGGAGCCGCCATGGACGTCCTGTGCCAACTCAAGCTCGTGCTCATCACAGCCCTCGCCCATCTGGGTCTGCTCCAAACGCATGGTCGAGAGGAAGAAGCAGAAGAAGAAGCAGAAGGAGAAGAGATCCCCAGCCCCATACTGATCATGGACGGCTCGTCGCTGTCGCTCGTCCAAGTCCCGGTCCGAACCCTGATGGCCATGATCAAAGCCAAGTCCCCGTCGTCGAGTACGTGAGGTTCCTGGAGAGACGTGGACACGGACGTGGAGGGGGCGAAGGAGAGGGCGACGATGGAGGGTGCGCGGTGTGCTTGAGCAGCATTGAGGAGAGGGACGAGGTGAGGGAGCTGAGCAACTGCTCCCACGCGTTCCACAGGGAGTGCTTGGATCGCTGGGTGGACCACAATCGAGTGACTTGTCCCCTCTGTCGGTGTCTGCTATTCCCTTCCGAACGGGCAAGAACAAGAAGTCCTTGTTTTCAAGGGGAAGAAGATAATGAAACATGAGCTCTTTTCTTCTCTTTTCTTTCTTTTTCGTTCCACCATATCTGTGGTCAATTATCTACGCATTTGGCTATTTTCGGCTTGCCCAGAAAAGGAAAAAAATAAAGAAAGGGAAAAACGGCGATTTTGAACTATGGTCTCAAGAAGGTCAATACACTTTGAATTAATGGATCTCCATGTAGCGTGGCCTTAGAGTTCGACCTGGTCGATGAGCGAGCTCGAATCGAACAGCTCGACCCTGGTTTTGTCGGCTGGATATGATCGCCGGTGGCACGTAGGAGGAGGTGATCCTGTACTTTTGGAGCTGGCAGCTCCGAAAGATAAATATCAAGGACATATGATGTTAAAGGAATAGGAAACCGACATAAGTCGGTAATGGAATCGAATATGTAAACCATTCTCGTCCATTTCGCGCCTCTCCCTTTTGTTTTTCCAATCCTCCTGCACGATATTCTCGTCTCCCGAATGAGCCTCTGGTTCTTACTTTTAGAAGAGTAGTCTGTCCGACCATAATAAATTCTCGGACCAAAGGGGAAAAAAAACTATACCAAGAGGTCAACTTGTCAAAGTAGTAGAAAGGGCAGCCTAACGCTAAACCAAGTGCGAGTCGCACTCGTGATCGCAATTACATCACCGAAACAAGTGAATGTGTAAGAGCACGTCGAGACATATCTCTAGCTAGTCCAATTCGGGCTTTTATTTTTTCCGGCTTATGGAAAAAGATGGTCCGTCAACATCGTTGAATATAGGGGCTAGTGCGTTCTTTCGAAAGGAATTTAGTTGCACGTTGTGGTGACTACGTAGTAGGTCACGGAAAGTTTGGTTTTCATCAATTACTGACTAAAATTGAAGTTTCCAAAGAGGATGCGCAACAGCAATAATGATCTGGTGGAAAGGCCACAGCGGTTGACCAGGATTATTTGATCCTGTCCCTGCCATGGCACAAAGTCCAGCTGAGCCTGGAAGGCATGTTCCTAGACTTTCCATCGTTTCTGCATCGGCAGCACACGGTAAGGATCATCGCAGCGCAAACTATGCACGCACTGGATTCCCACAAGATCCAGACCATCATCCATGAACTTCCTTTGTGATGAACAACTCGTGGTCGGCGAAGTCATCGATTGCTATATGCTTGATCATCCGGGAGGCTTTTTATGGAACTGGAAACTTGCCTCGGACAGCGATTCGGTTGCACGTTCGTAACATGGGGAGGGAAACGAGAATCGAATGACCTTTCTAGAAACCGAGCCACCAAAGAACAAGAATCTCCCTCCCTCCCTCCCTCCCTCCCTCCCTCCCTCTCTCGCGTCCGTCCAGTTTCTCTCGCTAAGGACAAACCGAGCCGTCAAGATCAGCATGCCCCACATGGACTATTACAAAGCTGTGGCTGAAGTTGCGTCGGGAATCGCCGAACTAAAGAACCGCAAATTCCGGTATTAAAGCTCCATCGTGCGTCGTTTCAACGTTGCTGCCGCTCGATCTTGGCCGCTTCGCCAATCGCCACGGTTCTCTAGGCAGTAAAGTCGCACGACTTGCGGGGACAGATGGAGACATCGATCGATCGACTGCCATGAAAACTGAGGAGCAGAAGGAATTCAGCTGACCGCCATAACTTCATGCGACTTCCCCGGCACCGATGTGTATGGATTTGTCCAGTTTGGCTTTGGAGTCGAGAGGTTGGTAGCGCTGGATTGTAAGGGCGAGATGGGATTAGGTTCAGAAGGAAGACAGTGTCAGACGTATGGAGATGGATTTTTAAAAATTAGAGTTAATATCACCAATAAATTAGGGTCAAGAACATATCCAAAGTTTGATTTTCAACAATGATGAACTTAATTACAGTCTCCAAAGAGCACGGACAACAGGAAAAAATTGATGAATTGATCGGCGAGCCCTTCGATTTTCTCATTTCAATATGAATTGGAGAAGAACATTTGATTTTATGGCTAGGAGAATTCTCGAATAAAATAAAACTTATGCACACTCTATTTTAATGACCTTTTGAGTAGAAAATGATTGCTTTCCAATTGTCTCTCTCGGTATCAATTTCAACAGGATCAACACCATTGCCCATGCTAAGTTTTCTATTTGATTTAATCTTAGCTTCTGACTAATCTAATTCAAATAATCATACATTTGCCATATCACTAACCATATGCGCGCGCGCGCGCGCGCGCGCACACACACACATACACACATATATATATATATATATATATATATTTTATAATATGTGCAAGTCGTCATCACTTAAAACTTCAGTCGTTTAACACATATTCAGGGAGAGACCTCCGTTGAGTGATTCATAAACTAATGTTCACTCTCAAATGGTCATTACATTGTATAGTTGCTCAAAGTGCTCCTATTAAGGTCTTGACTCATGTGAAACATGTTAGATCATTAGATATAGTGTCAAGGCAGAGACCTTCCAGTATATGATGTGGTTTGTAGATAAACTATGCCTATATTGGATCCAACAGGGGCAGGAGTGATTGGCGGAGTAGGAGGGTTCGGAAAAGGTACGGTTCTTGACAAGTTTCTAGGGAGGGAGCATGAATAAATTGAGCTCCACATTGAATAGGAGGAATATTGTTGGTAAAACAGAACAATATTGATGGGGATGTCGGTTCTTTTCTTTTAATAATAAGAAGGAAGTTTCAAGCTAATTTAATGTACAAAAGAGTCAAATTTGGTCCCTAAAGAAGAGGTACCGATTTTTATTTTATTTTTTTAACTGAGGACTCCACTGTGGGCCCCCGGTTTCCGGACGGCACCGAAGGGCCGGGCCGAAGAGGTACCGATAGTTTTGGTGGGCATAAACGAATTTCCCAACTCTCTCTAAATCTTAAGCAAATTTTGCCAAAAAATCAGCACATTTGTTGCCCTCCCTAAGCACATAAGCTATCTAAATTGTCGGATAGTTGTCCAGAATTTGACGAGTTTCCCCAACAGATTACCCCACAATACTATTGCTGATATGTCCTGGTTGAATTGAAGACAAAAACAGTGGAGAATCAATTTCCAACTGTTTTTTTTTTTTAAATTTTTTTTATCATCAAAGCCTAATGAAATAGCCAATTTGATGCTAAAATAAACTCCCTAATTCTAATCATGCATGTAGCGCAGAGCAGAACTCCGCGATCCGAATACACCTAGCCAGTTCCCAACTTTTGTCGCGAATGAGTCCACCTCCAGTTGCCAAGCCTGGGTTGCTTTTAGAGGCCTCGTCGATGTTGAGCTTCTCGTGGTGTAATGGCGGGAGGACTTCATCCGACAAAAACATCTTTGCTTCCACAAATCAACAGAAACCTACGTCTCAACTAACCTCGCCTCTACGATCACGTAACAATCGGAAAGCTCGGAGCTTCGACATTGGCTGGAAAAGTACTCTCATTTATCCATTGTCGAAGGAAACAGCTACCTACCCCCGAAGAATTGCCGGCCAAATCGAAACTTCCCGAGAGTGATTGTGTTGAAGATTTAGCACACCTTCTAGCAGCAGGGACCATGTTGGACCATCTGGTCATAGCATATGCACAAATCTCTAAGCACGTGTAAAGCCGAATCAATGTGGATCACCTGTTATCCTGCGTTTACTATGATCCTCAGTACTAAGTAGTCTTTCATTAGCCACTAACCACAAAGAAAGCTTCGGATTCTCTGAGGACCTTCAATCTAATTTACTCCAAAGCATCTTTAACAGTACAATATCCGACCAACAATGTAAGAAGGATGGACCTTGTTTCTTTAAATTGGGGAGCTTATGACATGCTAAGTCTCATATTAGTTGGGGAGGCCATGCTGAGTAATTCATAAGTCGTGAATGGGCTAGATCCATGCTCGATCCAATGAGAATGATGAGTGATCACTGAGGCAAGAGAGCTTGGACAAACTATGATTCTTGACAATCTTCTAGGATGGCAGAGGGGTAGTGGTGGGAAAGGATTGGGACACATGTTGAATGGGAGAAGATCACAACAGATATGGTCTCACTTTGATGAGGATGTTAGTTCTACAATACAAGATTTGTGACATCTTAAGTTCTGAAAAGCCATTTTAAGTGATTTATAAGTTAACACTTACTCCTAAATAATTACCATCTTGTGTAGTTATTCGACCAATCTTTTAGAGACTTGACCCATGAAATTAGTTAGATCATTACAAAAATGATATATGTGATATTTTTTTTTTAAAGAAAAAGATATGCTGATCCAATAAACTAACGAGTTGAGTCTTGCTAACTAGTTAAGTCAACTAAAAGAGTAATTACTATTTTTTGAGATTCTTTGAAAATGATGGACTCACTCATTTTAATGAAGTCGCTTACTTCAAGCAATATATTTTGAACTTTCAAAACACAATTATTAAGATATAACAAGTATCTAGATGGCACTCTTTTTCCACATTTTCCTCCGCTAATTAATGGGACTTGGATAGAAGAAAAGTTAAATGCACCGTGTAAGAGTCATTGAGATATCTTTCACGTGTCAGCTGAATTAAACATACAAATCCCGGTCCAAGCCCTGAGTGCCATGATCAAGAGCCAAGTCCCCGTCGTCGAGTACGTAAGGTTCCTGCAAAGACATGGACTCCGGGTTGACAAAGGAGCGAGCGATGATGGAGGGTGCGCGGTGTGCTTGAGCAGCATCGAGGAGAGGGACGAGGTCAGAGAGCTGAGCAACTGCTCCCACGCGTTCCACAGGGAGTGCTTGGATCGTTGGGTGGACTACAATCAAGCGACCTGTCCACTCTGTCGGTCTCTGCTGTTCCCTTCCAAACGGAGAAGAGAACAAGAAAACCTTGTTTTCTAAGGGAAGAAGATAATGAAAATTGAGGCCTTTTCTTTTCTTTTCTCTTTCCTTCCCCCGCATTTTGTCTATTCTATCTCCATTTATCTAGGCATTTGACTATTGTCAGTATACCCAAGAAGCCAAGAAAAGAAAAAGAACGACGACTTTCAAGTAGCCTGACGAATGTCAATGCGCTTTGAAATTAATGGTTCTCCAGAGCTCTAACACTAACGTCAAGTGATTTTGTCAAAAGTAATGGCAAGATTTGACCACCGGCAAGGCTTGATGTCAAGAACATATCCAAACTTTGATTTTTTTTTTTCAATGATGAACTTAATTACAGTCTCCAAAGAGCAGGGGCAACAGAAATAATTAGATGAATTCATCGGTGAGCTCTCCAATTTTCACATTTCAATATGAATTGGAGAAGAACATTTAATTTTATGGCTAGGAGGATTATCGAATAATAATAAATAAATAAAACTTGCGCACACGCTATTGTAATGACCTTTTGAGTAGAAAATGATTACTTTCGGTTGTCTTTCAAAATCAATTTTCAACGTGATCAAAATCATTGCCCATGCTAAGTTTTCTACTCATTTTAGTCTTAGCTTCTAGCTAATCCAATTCAAATAATCAAACATTTACCCCATCACTAACCATATACCGATATATATATCATACATAGAAACCAATTGCATGAGAGTTATCATTACTTAAACTTTTGCTGTTGAATAGATATTTAGGAAGAGACCCTGTTGAGTGATTCATAAATCAACATCCACTTCTAAATGATCATTACCTTGTATGATTGCTCATAGTACTCCTATTAAGTTCTTGACTCATGTGAAACAAGTTGAGTCGTTATATATATTGTTAAGGTAGAGACCCCTGCAACATATGATGTGGTTCATAGATGATCTATGCCCATACCCAATCCAACAAGGGCGTGAGTGATCGGCAGAGTAAGAGGGTTTGGAAAAGGTACAGCTCTTGACAAGTTTTCAAGATAGTAGAGGGAGCATGAATAAATTAAGCCGCACATTGAATCGGAGGAGTATTGCTAGCGACATTAATTATTATTGATGATGTTGATTCATTTTCTTTTTTATAAAAAGGAAGTTTCCACTTAATTTATTAAATCATAACTTTACGATGTCCAAAGGAATCAAACTTGATCCCCTGAAAGAAGAGGTACCAATTGTTTTGGTGGGCATAAACCGAACTCTCGACTCTCCCTAAATCTTAAGCAAAATTTCCCAGAAAAATCAGCACATTTGTTTGCCCTCCGTAGGCACATAAGCTATCTGAATTGTCGGATAGTTGTCCAAATTTCACAAGTTCGCCCCCAATAGATTAACCCACAATACTAAAGCTGATATGTCCTGATTGAATTGAAGACAAAATCCCTGGAGAATCAATTTCCAACTCTCTTTTTGTCAAACCCTAATGAAAATAGGCGATTTGAGGCTCAAATTAAATCCCTAATTCAAATCATGCATGCAGCGCGGAGCAGAACCTCGCGATCGGAATCCACCTAGCCAGTTCCCAACTTTCGTCGCGAATGGGTCCACCACCAGCTGCCAAGCCCGAGTTGCCGTTAGAGGCCTCATCGGTGTCAAGCTTCACGTGTTCAACAGCGGGAGGACTCCATCCGACAAAAAACATGTTGCCTCCACGATTTGACAGAAACCCACATCTCAACTGACATCGTCTGTACACTCACGTGATTATCGGAAAGCTTGGAGCTCCGACATTAGCTGGGAAATTACTCCTCATTTCTCCATTGTCACAGGGAACAGCTACCTACCTACCTCAAAGAATCACCGACCACAGTGAAATTTCCTGAGAGCGATTGTGTTAGAGATTTAGCACACCTTCTAGTACCAGGGACCATGTTGGACCATCTGGTCATAGCATATGCGCAAATCTCTAAGCACGTGTAAAGCCGATTCTTTAGTTTAAGGGCATAGACGATCGTGAGGATCACCTGTCATCCTGCATTGACGACGGCCTCAGTACAAAAGTCTTTCATTAAACACTTATTAAAGAAAGCTTCGTATTCCTCTGAGGGCCTTAACTGCAATTTACTCAAAAGCATCTTTAACAGTTATATGATCCCTGCTTTGTCGAGCCACATACAATGTAATTCGCCATTTCCGGACATGATGGAGGTAACATAGACAATATACTATTGAAATAGTTTGTTATCATAAAAGATGTGTCTCATGGTTAAGAGAATACGTGACTCTTAATCAAAGAAGACATGGCTCTTGGTTATGAAATGAAATAACTCTTCGTCTTAAAAGGAGGTTAGCGATAGTTATGAAAAAAAGTTATTCTTGAAAAACGAGTGGTAATAGTTAGGATAACGTACCTATTCCTAAGAGATGTGTTAATTGATTATCTGTGAATAGAGACTAATTCACATATTATTTATAATAATCAAAACTGTTCGTAAATGCTATTACTTCATAACTCTCTCTTCTTTTTTTTTATGTACGCAACTTTAACATATTTAATGTGAAATTCGAAGAGAGAAAATTGAGTAAATGCTGAACTCATTTCTCTATGGCTTTGATGTATATCTTGGAGGTATGTTTGTTTTAAACTCGCTAGCAACAATAGTGGAAGCAAATAATATCTTAAGGATAGTAATTGTTATCACGCATTAAAGTATCAATGATCTATTATTACTTCTCTATCTTCATTAGCAATCAAATTTCCCTAACATATATGACCAACAATGTAAGAAGGACGGACGTTGTTTCTTTAAATAGGGGATTTTGATAACATGCAAAGTCTCATATCCGTTGGGAGGGCCCTATTGAGCGATTCATAAGCCGTGGACGGGCTAGGTCCATGCTCGATCCAATAGGGGCGAAGAGAGATAGTCGAGGCAAGAGGGCTCAAACTAAGTACAGCTCTCAACAATCTTCTAGAAGGGGAGTAGGAAAGGATTGACCCACACATTGAATAGGGTATTATCATTGGGCATTAGTTCTACAAAAAACAAGATTTGCGACATCCAAGGTTTCATATCAATTGTGAGAAGTCATGCCGAGTAATTTACAAGTTAACACCTACTTCTGAATGATCATCATTTTGTGTAGTTATTTGGAGTACTCTTTTTAGAGGCTTGACCCATGTGGAATAAGTTAGATTATTACAATAAGGGTTTTGTAAATTAATACAAATGTGTATTTTTTTTTTAAATGAATAAAGTATGCAAATTCGATAAATTAATGAGTTGAGTCTTGCCAACTGGTTAAGTTAACTGAATTAGTAAATTATATTTTTCTAAGACACTTTGAAAATGATGGAGTTACACATTTTAATAAAGTCGCCCCCTTCATATAATATAAACTTGAACTTTCAAACCACATTTAATAAGATTTAATAAGCATCTTTCACATCTGATGATGGCACTCTTTTCAACATTCTCCTCCGCTAATTAACGACACTTGTACCGACCAAAAAAATAAATTAACGAAACTCGTACAGAAGAAAAAGTTAACACCATGTAATAAGGGTGATCATGATATGTTTCACGTGTCAGCTATATTAACATATAAACTATCATGTTCTTTTCGAAATGCATCTAGAAGCTCAAGCACCCGGTTTAAGATTTTACAGCTCTTTACTCCTCTCCATTCACGTCTCTCTCTCTCTCTCTCTCTCTCTCCCTGTCACTGTTTTGGAGTTTCGTGGAGCCGCCATGGACGTCCTGTGCCTGCTCAAGCTGATGTTCATCTCAGCTCTCGCTCAACTGGGTCTGGTCAAACCACACGACCAAGAAGAAGACGAAGAAGAAGGAGAAGAAATCCCCAGCCCCATACTCATCACGGACGGCCTATCGCCGTCGCTCTTCCAAGTCCCGGTCCAAGCCCTGACGGCCATGATCAAGACCCAAGTCCCGGTCGTCCAGTACACAAGATTCCTGGAAAGACATGGGCATGTACGTGGAGCTGGCGAAGGAGGGAGCAACGATGGAGGGTGTGCAGTGTGCTTGAGCAGCATTGAGGAGAGGGACGAGGTCCGAGAGCTGAGCAACTGCTCCCACGCGTTCCACAGAGAGTGCTTGGATCGCTGGGTGGACCACAATCGAGTGACCTGTCCCCTCTGTCGGTCTCTGCTCTTCTCTCCCCAAACGGGAGAGAACAACAAGTTCTTGTTTTCTCGCGGAAGAAGATAATGAAAGATGAAACCTTTTCCTTTTTCTCTTTCCTTTTCGTTCCTCTTTATTTTCTCCGTTGACACCTTTGCAGTAGTTGGTCAGTATACTTGGAGTCAATGATTCTCTAGAGCTCTAACGCTAACATTAGCATAGGGTGACCTTAGAAATAGACCTGATCGATAGGTGAGCTTGAATCGAATGTCTCGACCTGATTTTAACCCCAAAATCATCCTCCAAACATGTTATTATGTCAAAAAATACATAACTGATGGCGAGATTCGACTTTGCCGATCTGCACGTGATTTTGGACATCAGTTTTTCCTCTAGAGAGGAGAGGAAAATTCAGACTTCCAAGTCTCGTGGCAGTCGCCGTAGATCCTCTAACGGGAAAATTAAAAGTGACCGGCAGAGTATATATGTTCGGAGGGAATGATAGCTGAATTATACCTAAGACGATTGTACCTTAACAGCCAAAAAAAAAGCTTATGGTAATCTAAGAGATAGGGATATCGAACTCACAGCCGATTGCAATCAACGAATAATTTCCGAGGATGTTGGTTAAATAATTATTTTCTATCACATTCAGTTTTATCGGTGGCTTTATTTGGACCGGTTTCCACGCTGCAACGAAAAATAAATCGTTTGCCACAAGTCAGAGATATTTATAACAATTGAATAAAGGTTTTATTTATTTATTTACATTTTATTTTCTTGAAAACATGGTTGTCCGAATTTACAAGAAAAGATATATTTATTCCATCAGAATCATAAAAATAGAATTTTCTTTTGGGAATGAGAGCGCCCAAAAGACCATTTTCATTTCTATGATTTTAAATTAAGGAAATCGAAAGCGATTTCCAAAATAATTTAAAACGTGCTTGAGGGGTCATGAGCAAGAAATTCGGAAGAATCCACAAATAGGGCAAATCAAACCTATTGATACACATTATGAGTCTATTTATATTCAATAATTGATTCGATAAGCAGAGTTTAAGATGGTATATTCGAATCTCAACACAACAAGCATAGTGTAAAAATGACTCCTTTTGGATTTAAGTTTCTTTTGTTGTTTCATGCGATGGTCCAAAATTCAAATATGATAAGACTCATTAGGTATGATGTCAAAAAGTAAAAAATAAAATAAAAATAAACTTATAGGTAGACGGAGATGATGAATTTGTTTTACTAAAATTTTCATGAAAATGAAAATATTTTTTAAGGAAAACGGTTGGTCTTTATTTATTTGGGAGTTTAAAGAAAGTAATTTCCTTCTTACCAGAAATGGAAGTCTCCCCCAATCTAAACTCGTTCTAGTCCATGAGAATTGTTTTCCATTGATCGATTAGTTTTTCGTTGTTCAAATATTAGCGTTATGTTTGATCATCTAAATTTTTAATTAGGATGGAACCAGATAGAATATGATATGAAATCCAAGGAACTTTGATGTATCTTATCCACTGTTTGGTAATAAAGTCGAATATATTCACATCATATTATATATAACATTTAGTAGAAACGCCTATATAAAGCACAAATTTTACAAATGGAGATGAGAAAAATCTCTCATGACACTCTTGTCTATCTTTATTTTATTTTATTTTCCTCTATTTTTAATTAATTTTTTTTTATTTCTTTCTTCCTCTTCCATCATTCTCTAATAAAATTTTATTAATAGAAAATCGTACTAATATACCTAAAATACTAAAAAGCATAATATATTTAATAAATATATATTTATATATTGAATTTATATTATAAGATAAAATTTATAAATAGAATAAGATTAAATTTAAAAAATAATTTTTTTGTTATTTTGAATTTTTATATTAGAATTAAAATATTATTTATATTGAAATATAATTTTAATTTGTTAATTTAAGGAATTTGTTAGTTGAGAAAAAAATTTCTTATTATGAATATTAGAAATCATATCTCGCATTTATCTCACCTTTTCCATGGGATCATTTTATTTTGTCTATATCTCTTTTATATATGACTTTATCCTATCTTGAGTAAAACGTAAGATAAGATAAATTTTATTCTATTATGAATTTTGTTTTGAGTGTCAAATGCAACCTAAAAAGACATACTAAATCCCAAGAGTTTAAAGGGATGGATAACTCAATTAAGGGAAAGAATATTCAAACACTGGGCTTTAGCCACTCAATCTACAGCCCATATGAGAAACACTGGCCTTCTTAAGCCAGCCCAAAAATCCGTGTTTCTCTATGATTAGAACGTTTGCTTCTCCTTTGTTGGAATCTTACGTTTAGGAACTCTTTTATCCAATAATACTAGTTTCTCCGACCAAAAAAAAAAAACACACTAGAAAATGGTTGGGATGCAACTTCCTACAACAATTTTCCTTCAAATAAACGGACCTTGCATGTAGATGAAGAGCATGCAAATCCCGTAGATAGGCGATGTGGCAATGCACAAGATGCCAAACGCCCGGAATGGTCCCTAATCCCTATCGAGAAGCATTCCTCTGCTTGCGTGCTCGTAGCTCGATTTTGCTTGAAGCAAGAGGCAAACCGGGAGAGTGAAAAAGAAAGTGAAAGGGATTCAAGGCCCACGAGAGCGACAAATGGGTTGTGTTGGGAGCCCAATTGGCGTCGGGATTGCACCTGAGCACGGCCATTGGGTCAGGTGTCGCTTTCTATCAGACCGCTCAACCGTTTCAATGCGGCGATTTTACTCGACCTGCCAGGGATCGTACGAAACTACGGTATTTTCCACGCACGGCAATTATATAGAGGTTCATTCGCCGAGAACTTAGGCCCGATCTCTCTTGGAATGGCCCGTGCCATTGGGGCCTGGAGAAAAGTGATTTGGCTCGAGATTTCTTCGGATTGTAACTTCAGGGCCTCCGTCCGATCCGTGACGATCGTGTGATTTGTAAAGGCTGTGCTTTTTTTCTTTTTTCTTTTTTGTTAAACATTAACAGCACATTTATCGATCACAGAATATTTATAGAAACGTATCATGTAAATCATAAGAATAAGGAATAATTGTCGAGGAAAATTCCTTTACTAGTTATGAAGAATGACAAAATTTCATTTAATCATTCTTTGATTATGATGATAAGTTCTTTCAGATGAAAACTCTAATGTGTATCGTCAGATGTTACTCATTAGACTCAACGACGTAATAAAGATCCTATCTTTTATATTCAATCTTGGAATAAGGACAGTGATCAAATGTCGTGCTAATAACAAGATCGGTGTGATTTCCTACTAAATATACCTTGATTTTCCGAAAGGAATTTATCTAAATCAATCTTAGTGCATATGGAATGTTCAATCTACCAACGGAACAATCATATTGAAGGCAAAAATTTCTCCATAGGAAAGACCCAACTTATGGAAACCTAATATGCTATACGGGCGATAGATCTTACAAGGAACTTCTCTCTCAGCAATCAAAAAGTGATTAGATCTTCCTAAAGATTCAAGTCCAACGGTTTGATTAGATGGCTGATTGAAGGTCCAACGATTAGCCTGAAAATCAATTAGATGCAATTGGAATATGTAAGGCTTGATGTGCTTGAAATTCATATGCCGCTGTCTTCAACCACAGATATTACTTAAAAAATTTTACTTTACAATTTTTTCACTAACTTATATGAGTTTGTGAAAAAAAAAAAGAAGATATTTTATCAGTTTGATTCAATTTATTATTCATGGATTTCAAGTTTGAATTCATTTTTTATCTGATTTAACTACTACGAAAAGAAGTTTCTGATTGATCAATTTCGATATATAGAAAATTAATTTTTTATCTCATTTTAAAAAGTTTACAGGGTAATTTTTTTTTTTGGGTCAAATTATAGGGTAATTTGACCTGGTCTAGTTGGAGGATTTGATATGGTCTGCCGATTAGCCCTTGTTACTGCTCAGACGAGAAGTAATAGGTAGGGATGTTTGAGTAATAAGACTATTCCAATACTCGTGGAGAAAGAAACGTAATAAATGCAAAGAAGAAATAATCTTAGTCTAATTGATTTGATTTAATGCTTTTATAGATCTATTTGACATTCGAATTGTATACATAGACAGGGACAATGTCAGCTTAGTCTAGCATGAGACATTAGGCCTAAGGGGGCATGACAACCCAAAATTTATGTTCCACAAATAGTTTTTCCGTTCTCGTCTACTCTATTTCCTAAGTTAAAAATCCGCTGATAAACCTATTCAGCTTTTTCTATTTCTGTCAATATTCCGTAATAAAGTTTGGAAGAGAAATCATAAGCTAAAATTTTCTACTTATGATTTCTGGAAGAGAAATTAGAAATAATTTCTCTCACTAAACCCTAATTTCATGAGTCCTCCCTCATCTCCTCTACGTCTTTGCCTCCTCCTCTTCCTCCGCCTCTCCCTCATTTTATTAAAAATAAAAAATAAAAATATTCATTTTATTCATTTAAAAATAAAATAAATTTATTAAAATAAATAAATTATTTTTATTTATCATTTTATTTTTTTATTTATTAAAAATAAATTTATTAAATTTATTAAAAATAATTTATTTATGATAAATAAAAATAAATTTATTATTATTTGCCTTGAGTGTTTTGCCAAATCAATTTTTTTTATTCATTTTAAAATAAATTTATTCATAAAATAAAATAAAATAGAATAAATAAAATAAAATTTATTTTTATATTTTTATTTTTAAAATAAAATGATATTTTAATTTTATTTTTCTATGATTTTTTTTTATTCATTATTTTTTTGGTTACTAAATCATTTTTATTTGTATTTTTTATATTAAAGTGTCGTCGGTCGCCGCCACCCCGCTATCCAAAAGCGAAGAAATTTTCATATCGTTATCAAACGAAATTCTATTTTTTAGAGAAATTTTGGCGTTATCAAACTGCTATTTTCGCTTCTAACAATTTATTAATGTAATTCACACGCACGCCCAAGCGAAAGATAAAAAAAGAGTCATATTGTCAAGGACACAAGTGAAGTCTTATTCCAAATACTTCTTTTCTTACTTGAGCCGATTATTATAATATGTTAGAGATTGTAAGTGAGATTAGCAGATCTTTCACGCGGCTTGAGTAGCACTTACTCCGTCCTTGTAACCTATTGATTCATACTAGTAAAATCTAGTTGATAGACTGTTAGCGTGGGAGCGTGGATGTAAATTTGTGAATACCAAATCACTATACTTCTACCGTATACAAATTTTTGTATCCCTAAAGTCCTTTACATTTCTATGAAAGTTTATTGTACATCAATAAGATCTAAAGACTGCACAGCTACTTGTCATATGTTGTCCTATTGCAATATTGTTTTAACTTGTTTAAATTCCACACTATCACTTATTCACCCTTCTTTAAGTGATTAATTTAGCCTAACAATAATGACACAAATGGTCCTTCAATTTTAACTCAATATGTAATGTGGTATATGAACTTTAGCCATCGCGTAACATCATCCTTTGAACTTTTAATTTGTTTAACGCAACCCCTAGACTCGTATGAAAATTCAATATTATCCTTAAACTTGAAATAATGGAAGATGAACATTTCACATAGTCCAGGGAATAGATTAAATATGTACTAAAAGTTCCTAAGCATCATATTGAACAAATTAGAAGTTTAAATGACGCCGCACACTGAACTAAACTTATGGTACCATACCTAACAAAGTTAAAATTTATGGATTACATTATACATTTAGTCAATTTTTAGGATCATATATGTTATCTACCTTGAGAATGATCGTGCCAAGCTTTGCTCCCCCAATGCCAAAAGAACTAGATACGACTTGCTAGAAGTTTTACCCTTAACTCTACTTTCAGAGCACATATGATAACTATTATGTTTTTGTTCTAGAACAATTTTTTTGTTTTAACTTATTTTTAATAAATCCACGCGATACAATTTCATTTTTTTAAACAAATTTTTAGTCTAAAAATAAGTTCAACATAAACGATAAATAAAAACTCTTTATTGCTCGTCCTCTGTATTAGTTGGCTACCCATTTGTCGTTGCTACCATCCGTCCACTAGTTGACGGTCACATGTCACCACTACCATCTGCTGGTTGCTAATTGTCTTTGTTGTTCATCGATTGTCGTCACCGTGTGTTGATCGCTGTCGTCAATTGCCTTCCGTAGCTACTCTGCCACCATTGTCATCTCTCAGGAGAGAAAAAATGATGAAATTCCATTTTTGGAATTAGAATTTTGCATCATTATCAAACACGAATTTTGCTTAACATCTTATCGAGAAATAAAAATGATTTTTTTCATAAATCAATTTTGACTAGAATTATCATTTGTGCCCTTTATACAACCCTTGAATCATGGCTATTCATCATGAAACCGTTTGAGTCTTGGCTATACATCATGAAATGGTGGTCCCATAGGCCATACATGGGCCATTAGTGTTTTGTCGTTTCCGTTCCTCTTTTGCCATCCGCCCTCTATTATTATTATTATTATTATTATATTTTCCAGGGTTGGCGGCTTATCTTTTTCAGTTCAACTTTCAATTCCAACCGATTGGCATATTTCTCCTACTAGTCAAATCTTACTAAGTTTCATCACATCGAAACTTTCGTAATCCGCTCAATCAATGTTTTAATATCATAAAAAAAGATTCCAATTTATCCATTCATCATAAATTTATCTTACATTAATTCATTGATCAACTTAAATTTTAAATTGATATAATCATAAAAAATCTTAGATTGATGTATCAATGACAAATTTATCATTCGTTAGTTCTCATTAAATTAAATCGATATAAGAAAAAACCCAAACCTAATAAATACATGTGACAGGTGGAGTTTCAAATTAATATATCCGGTATTATTTAACTTCAGTAAAAACAAAAAACGAACGTGGGTGTCGGGGCTACACAACAACCCTAACCCTACCCCACAAAAGCCAAATAAACAAAATGCGAAAGAAAATGTTTTTTTGTCGTTGCGACTGCCACGGGCAATGGCTGACAAAAAGCATAAGTACATGGACATCGCCTGATAATCCGACTGCGCACGATCCGCACGATGCCATACTCAAATTAAATTTTAAAAAAAAAAGGAATTTCTAATTTGTTTTGCTATTTAACTTTTGGAAATTTCGCACCACGACAACGAGCTCCCCCGCCGAACGTCGCTGATAAGTAAGAGAAGAGTCGAAGCTCGCGACGGAAGTTGATGGAGACGAGGGAAACCTAGTCGTATCGCCGTCGCCGCCGCCGCCGCCGCCCCCGCCCCGGGAAGCTCCGGCGACCGCGTCGATCTCTCCGTCTCCGGAGCAGCAAGGTTTCTTGTTTTTCTCCCATTCGCCTTGATTTCGTTGGTTTTCTTTCTTTCTTTTTTTCGCTCTTTTCTGGGTTCGATTCGTGGTTTGATGCTGTAATGTCGGTCGGTGTCGAATTCGGCTTGAGCTGGTAAATGGGTTTTGTTGGAGGGTGGTTCTTTTCTTTTTCTTGATGCGATTACGTAGGGAATTCGAGGGTGGCTTCTCGAGTATTGACTTGATGGTGAGCTTTTTCAAGATATTGGATTCGATGCGGTGTGCGAGTGGAGTTTTGCTGATTACGAGCCAGAGAGGCTGCTTTCAGCGGCTTAGAGTCTGGTTGTATCTGCTGAGAGTTACGCTACTGGGAAGTTGATGGGTGGGACCTTTCGGCTTTGAAGAAGATGATGAGGTCCGTTTTGCTTGGATTGCAAGGCCTAAAATTTGCAGGGGGTCGCTGGGGCTCCTTGTTTTTAGCCTCTTTTAGAATTTTTCGGGTACGGATGTTCAGGTGTGATTGTGTACTTCTATCTTTGGTTTGGGGATTCGGCTGTCCTTAGCGTTTTATGACAAAGATCTGTCATCCGTGCATGTTTGTAGTGTTCTGTCATAAGTTGACTTGTATGGCAGATATCCTTCGCCATGAGGACTTGTGCTTATCCTCTTTTAGCTGACGGGAAGTGATTAGTTGATTTCATCGATCCATTGCCGATATTTTTTCCAACGGTATCTTTGCTTATGAGAATTTTCTTCACCTATATGTCGCGAGTATTAGCCAGTCATCTGGGTAATTGTACTGGAGCTGTGACTTAACTTTGTTGCTCAGTGCTGGTTTTAGATGTCCCTGGTCTTCAATGACCAACAAATTGGATTGCTTCATACTTTTTTGTGGGAAGAATTTATTATTGACCTTAGTTATAAGCTTGTCATTCTCTATTCATTTGAAGGGTTTTGCAGTTAGATTTTGAGCCATAAAAGTTAGAAGAAAGAGGAATGGGGGAAATATTTGGGCATGATGCACCATGAATAAGCATGAGGGTTTGTGATAGAATGTGGCATAGGGCGGTTGGGCTAGGGTTTCTAGGATCTAATTATGGAATTTGCTTATGTTATTTTAGGATGTTGGACACGTTTCGGCAGGACCTTGGATAGATCGATGCTGGATGCAGGCAAAGGAACAGTTGCATGCTAGAAAAGACCTTTTATATATAAGCTAGCGCTTCGAGTTGCTCTAGTATGTTGGAGGATTGTTGATGTCAACAACGTAATGAAGGGGCAGATTCAAACCTATAAAAGGAGTTTTTAAGTGCTACACTTCATATCAGTGTTGTCACTGTTAACATCCAACTTTATAGCTTGTCATATGGTTGTGGATGTGACATATACTGTTCAGTGACCACATGTAGATTCAAGGGACTTCCATAGGTATGTGGAGACAGATGATGTTGCTGAAGAATGTCGAGAAATACTCTCTCTCATATTAGTTTGATAGCAGGGATCCATCATTGCATTTAAAACTTAGCGAAGAAAGTGTATTTCTCAGACCAAATAAATAAATTGTCTGACTTATTTGCTGTGTCCTTTTTCACTAAGCTTAACCCAAAACATTGATGTAAGTCTAGTCCATCTGCAACCAGTCCAATTTACAGCTTATACAACCTCTGGTGCTCACCATCGGGAAAAAGCTTGGCCAAAATGAAATAGGAAAACTAGGAATCAAAGTAGGTGGGTAAATTTTCATTTTTTGGGCAAGCATTTTGGCCTATAATGTGTGCCATGAGTTGTTATGGCCTATGTGTGAGGATTAACGGCATCAACATTCTCAGTCCCTTAGAAACTGAAAAAGACACAAAACCAAGTGAAAAATACTGGTTAATTCTGGGTCTGACAGGGGGACTTATCTGGTTGACAAGGCCCAAAGAGTGCCAGTGTAAATTTGGGGAATGCAATCGCCTCACTATGTCTGGCAAACTTTCTATTTGTCATTTCTTTTTCTTTAGTGGAACCATACAACTTTAGATGAGGAAATGAAATCAGCCATAAAGATTTCCTGGTATGGCTTACTCTTTACGCTGGTATCCTTCAGTGTACCTTTTTAGCTGCGCGCCATCACTTACTTAGGTATTTGACTCACTTGGTTGTTTCTTTTGCTACAGATGAGCACCATGACTTGAACATGGACAGATCATTGAAGTGTGCGGAGATGTGCAAGCCATGGAAACAGGCCAGGTTGGTAGTAAGGTATGCGCAGAGGCACCTTTGTGGTTTTTCAGACGCTAGAAATGGTTCGAAAATGCAAGAGAGAGGTCAAACTCTATGAAGAAACTTTTGATTGCAGTGGTGCTTTTATTATCTTTCATGAGCATAGAAGTTATTTGGTGGTATTGAAGCCAACAGTCTTGCCATTCTCACAGATGCAGCGCATTTGCTGTCTGATGTTTCATTTGCAACATCCTTATTCTCTATTTGGGCATCAGGTTGGGAGGCAACTCCACGCCAGTCTTATGGTTTCTTCCGAATTGAAATTTGGCACTTGTCTCCCCATCCAGCTTATATGGCTACTTGCTGGGATTCTTGTGTATGAAGCAATAGAAAGACTTATCAATGGTACAACGAAGTTCATGGCTTTCTCATGTTCATTATTGCTGCCTTTGGTCTTCTTGTGAATATTGCCATGGCACTGTTACTGGTCACGATCACAGCCATGGGCATGGTCATGACCATAAGTACGGGACATAGTCATGGGCATGATGATGCACATGAACATAGTGATCATGCTCAGGCCGCAGGGATCATGGTGATTTGCATACTCATGGATTAACCGTCAAGAAACATGACCATCATCATCATGGAGAAGATTCTAAAGGACATGCCGATCAACATCATGACCATGAAGCAGGTCAAACTGAGCCGCTTTTGCAGACTTGTTCGGAAGCTGAAGGTAACTCAAAACCTGGAACCAAAGAGAAGAAGCAACGTAATGTTAACATACAAGGTGCTTATCTTCATGTGCCAAGTTCATTCAAAGTGTGGGTGTGATGATTGGGGGTGCAATTATATGGATTAAGCCCGAGTGGAAAATTGTCGACTTGATTTGCACACTGATATTCTCAGTAATTGTGCTTTGACAACAATAAGGATGCTGCGTAACATTCTGGAGGTTTTGATGGAGAGTACGCCTAGAGATTGATGCCACTGAGCTCGAGTGGACTTCGCGGGATGGATGAAGGATTGCAGTCCATGAATTGCACATCTGGGCTATAACGGTTGGAAAGGTGCTATTAGCCTGCCATGTCAAAATAAAGCGTGACGCCAATGCGGATATGGTCTTGGACAAGGTCGTGGACTACATCAGAAGAGAGTACAAGATAAGTCACGTCACCATTCAAATAGAAAGAGAGTAGATTTCGGAAGGTGAATGATTTAGTTATGGCATTGTAAATGGATGTAGCGTCAATTTGGCTTCTAAGTTGTTTAGATATTGTCGTTTTGGGCCTTTTTCTCGTAGCTGGGCCTTTAGAGGCCCTTCAGGAGTATGATGTAATATTCGCTTCTCCTTTGTTGGAATCTTATGTTTAAGAGCTCTTTTATCCAATAATACCAGTTTCTCCAAGAAAAGTCGGGAAACAACCTCTCAAGAACAATTTTCCTTCAAATAAGTGGACCGTATATGTAGATGAAGAGAGTGCAAATCCCGTAGACAGGCGACGTGGCAACATACGGGATGCCAAACACCCCGAAGGGTCCCTATCGAGCCATTCCATCGCTTGTGGGCTCGTAGCTCGATTTTTGCTTGAAGCAAGAGGCAGCTGGAACAGGGAAAAAGAAAGCGAAAGGTATTCGAAGGGCCCAGGAAAGCGACAAATGGGTTGTATTGGGAGCCCATTTGGCGTCGAGTTCGGGATTGCACGTGAGTACAGTTGTACTTGTTAGGTCACATCTCCATTTTATATTAGACCGATAAAATGTGATACGACGATTTACCCGACCCATCACAAATTGCGTACGAAACTACGGTATTTTGCCCGCACCCGACAGCCACGAGGGAGCAATTATGTAGGTTCTATCGTGGGAATGGGCTGAGCCATTGGGGCCTCTAGAGAAGAGATCCAACTCAACATTTCTCCATGTTGAACTTTAGGGTCTCCGTTGAATTCGTGATGATCATGTGATTTGTAAAAGTGGCAGTATTAATTTTTTCTTGTGAAACAGAATTAGCATCACATTTATATGTCGTATAATTTGTATAAAAAAATATTGTCAACGCCTAAATTTTTCCCTTTCCATAGAAAATTAGAGATTAGTTTCTAAAAAAGAAAAGTAAAATGAATAATTTTCATTAAATGCATCGTGCATGTTTTTCATTAAAATGCATTGCACATAGACATTAGGACTATTTACATTACTATCACTAATTATTAAAATTAAAAAAATCAATAAAAAAAAAAAATTTAGAAAAACGGGACCGGGCCAGGCCGGGTCCTTTTCCGCTCTTCTCTCCCCCAGATCTCTTTTTGCTCCGGGCCCCGAAGCCCAACCTCATTCCTTTCTCTAGGCCTAGCCAGCGCGTGGGTTTTCTTCCTCCATACGCAGTCACGCCTTTGCAAGGAAAAGAGTACAACAATTCGAAAGAGGCAAGGATGTTGAGCTATGGATGGCGGCGTGATCTCGGGTCGGGTCGAGCTAGCCCCGAGCCGGTGGTGGTAGAAGCCAAGCACGCCGATTGCTGGTCGTTAAAGAAAGGCCGAGAGAGAGGTCGTTAAAAGAGAGAGAGAGAGAGAGAGAGAGAGAGAGAGAGTGGGTTTTTTGGCTGAGAGAGAAAGAGAGGTGTTTTTTTGGTCGAGAGAGGGAGCGATATAGAGAGGGCGAGCTCATGAGAGTCCTGGATCGTCGCCAGAGGCTCGCCGTTTGTTGCAGCTATTGAATGAGTCAATTTATTTTTGATTTGTTTTTCATGTGTTAATAGTCTATATAAAGGCTATAGCATCAGTTTTATAAATGTTTTTCTGCAAATAGTTTTTCTTCCTTCGAGTATATCTTTCAATCTTCTATTTTCAAAAAGTGGTATCAAAGCAAGGTTAGGAAGAAAAGTGTGTGTTTGAGTGTTGTGCAGTAATGGCCTTAGAAACATTTGTACAACTAGCTATTCCACACTTTAATGGTCACTATGATCATTGGAGCATGCTAATGGAGAATTTTCTCAAGTTCAAGGAGTATTGGGATGTTGTTTCCTCGGAGTTGCCGAACACAAGAAGAAGTCGGTGTTAACAAGCGGTGCAAAGAACAGCTTTGGATGCATCAAAATTGAAGGATCTCAAGGCCAAAAACTACCTTTTTCCAAGCAATTGACAGATCAATTTGGAGACAATTCTTTGCAAGGATACCTCCAAGCAAATATGGGATTCCATGAAGAGAAAAGTATCAAGAGCTTAAAGAGCAAAGAGCAAGGCGGCTTCAAACGCTTCGTTCGGAGTTCGAAATGCTACGAATGAAGCCATGAGAGACAATAACTGATTTCTTCTCTCGGACAATGGCAATAGTTAATAAGATGCGGATTCATGGCAACAAGATAGAGGATGTCACCATCGTTGAAAAGATTCTTCGATCTTTGACACCAAAGTTCAACTTTTGTTGTTTGTTTTGTAGAAGAAGCCGGAGGACATTGAAGAACTTTCCATTGATAAGTTGCAAGGATCCTTGTTAGTTCACGAACAAAAACTCTTACAAAGAAGAGACGAAGAGCAAGCTTTGAAGGCCTCAAATCGAGATCATTCTCTTTACGATAGTGTGGGTGAATAGAGGAAGAGGTAAGAGGAAGAGGGGAACAACGATCACGAGTAGCTTCAGCTTTGATCAAAAGTCCGAAAGCCATTCTATCGTGATTTCAAGGGAGAGGGAAGAAGTCGTGGAGGACGACATTCAAGCTGTTTTTAGGCCAAAGTCGGCGGACAAATCAAAGTGGAATGTTTTAGATGCTACAGTATGGCCATTACAAATCTTGGAATGTCGAATCCACTTGGGTTTAGACAAAGTATGAAAAGAACTAACTTTGAAGGAAAAGAATAAGAAATACCCTCTTTTGATGGTGTAAGTTATGAGAAGGAAGAAACTCAACTAAACATGTGGTATCTTGACAATCGGTTGTAGCAATTACATGTGTGGAGACAAGAAGATGTTTTCTGATCTAGACAAATTGTACCACAATATCGTGAAGTTTGGTGGCGCTTCTACTGGGTGTCGGTGATGGGGAAAGGAATGGTGGCATTCATCCAAAGGACTTTGGTACAAATCATCTCAAATGTATTGTATGTCCCTAAATTGAAGACTAATCTATTAAGTGTTGGTCAGCTACAAGAGAAGGGATATGAAATCTCTATTAAATGTGGGATTTTAATCCAAGATGAGAAGTTGGGTTTAATTGCCGAAGTCAAAATGACGGCACCGGATATTTCCACTATATCTCCACAACACTACAAATTAATGTTTCTTGCAAGATTGAAGGAGTAAGCTTGGCTATGGCATTTTCATTATGGGCATCTCAACTTTGCGGTTGCGAACACTACATAAAAAAGAGACGGAGGGTCTTCCTCAAATCTCTCGCTTCC
>CM024721.1:39934598-39970413 GCA_014182545.1 Eucalyptus globulus | reverse complement strand
TCTAGATCAGGCCACATATATGATGCAATTTGGCTATCCACGCCATTGGCAAACCATGCTATGTCCCGAAATATTTGTTTCTGCTTTTCATCTAATGCTTCATAACAGATTTTCAAAATCTCCCTATAATCCTTCAAAATCTCTCGAGAGTGTGGTTTTATCATCTCCTCCATCTTCCTCCAATCTTCTATTGTTTTTCCATGTAGAAGTGAACCGATAACTTCAATAAGAAATGGAACCTGCCCTGTGGCTTTGACAATGCGCTTCCCAATTTCAGGATACCAAGGTATTGAAGCATGCTTGTGAAAAAGTTCAAGAGCTCGACCATTATCCATCTTATTCACCTCATAGATATTAGCCCTTTCTGGAAAAACATATGTTTTGAGAATTCCAAGATTTTCTGATGTAACAATTATCAGACTTCCAGGACCAAACCACTCAAGCTGGGTACCAACTAGATCATAAAGATGAGATAGTTCTTCCACATCATCTAGGACAATAAGAGCTTTTATGTTGCTGAATACATTCAGGAAAAACTTGATTCCTCCTTCAAAAGAAGCAACATCGCCATCTCGATTAAGAATATCACGTATCAACTTAGTTTGCAGAAACTGGATACCGCCATTAATTTGCGCTTTTTCACCAATCTCTGCAAGAAAGCTAGAACTATCAAAACAAGAGGAGAGTCGGTTGTATATGGTCTTCGCAATAGTTGTCTTGCCGATTCCGTTAGTTCCATGGATTCCAACCATGCGTGTTTTACCCCCATCATCTTCTATTTCCAATAACTTGATTACCTCCTTCACTCGATCATCAATACCAGTTACATGTTCAATTGTGGCAAATGAGGTCTGCAATGACTCCAAAGGGAAACTATGAGGTTTCAACTCCTTGGGACGTAGAAGTGGTGGAATCCAATCCAAATTAGGACACCTTTGTATCATTAATGTAGCCAGATTAGGAAGCGATAAGAGAGTATCAATATCACTTTCTGTGTACTCCACCGTGGGTAGCTCACCAATCTCCAAATGCTTGAGGCTAGTGAGCTCACCAAGTGATGGGAGACTTTTGCATGCTGCACAATCAAACAATCGTAGCCGAACTAACTTGGGCATGCAAGACATCCAGCTTGGAAACCTTGTGCCCCCATAGCCTCTTATTTCTAAGCTTCGAAGATTTAAGCTTGGCTGCAGCTCTTTAAGTAAAACTTCATCACTTCCTTTTCTGGCAAACACTAACACTAGTGAAACTAAGGAATCCTTCTCCTTCAAGTTTGCAGCATTTGATTCTGCTACCACATCTTCTATTCCCCCCTTCACTTCAATTCTGAGGCTTCCTCTCAAATTGTTTAACCTGTTCAACTCCCCTAGCCCACCATAACTCTCTCGGCAGGAATCATCCCCAGGCAAAATGAAATCTGTTAGAATGTGCAAAAGAGTCAACTCACCCATCCCTCGTGGCATATAAGATAGAGCATTACAGTT
This sequence comes from Eucalyptus globulus, assembly GCA_014182545.1. NCBI lineage: Eukaryota > Viridiplantae > Streptophyta > Magnoliopsida > Myrtales > Myrtaceae > Eucalyptus > Eucalyptus globulus. The sequence continues at coordinate 39,968,929 of CM024721.1, read as the reverse complement.
GCTAATCTCCAGTTGCTTGAGGTTGACCAATTTTCTTATATCCCTAGGCAATTCTATCAGCTTGTAACACATATTGAGTTTAAGTACTTGCAAGTTTTTCATTTTTGTCACAGAATCAGGAAGCCTTACGATTCCTTCATTTTCAGAGAGATCTAGAAATGTCAGGTGCTTCAACTCACAAATGGAACTTGGCAACTTCTCAATACCGCTGTCATGTAAATCCAAGGCATGTAAGAACTTGAAACTAGAAGTAAATTTGCGAAGAGTTTCTTCACCCATTTGAGTTACACACCCCAAACTTTTTCTTTGACTAGTTTTAATGAATGTCCTCAGACGATATGCTCTGTGTATATATGGATCTACCTCTGATAAATTTAAAGTTGAATTCCATGATGCATGACAAGTTCTTCTGTCAATGTCTCGCAGTGAATGATAAATTTTTTCATACTCAGTTCCAGCAACATGGCATGCTACGGCATGTACTAAAAGATGCATCTTACAAGACATCACATTTCCAAGTTCATCTTTAGTGCAGTCTTGAAAGAAATTCCCCCTGAGTAGATCCATGAAATAGCCATGAGCAATATCTTCCATGTCCCAATCTACGTTGTCTATGGGCTGGATAAATCCTGCTGCCATCCAGAGACTCATCAACATTTGTTTATCAATCACCCAGTCTATGGGAAACAATGAACAGAAGGCAAAGCACTGTTTTAGATGGCTTGGGAGATGACTATAACTAAGCTCAAGTATTGAACTTAAGTCTTTAGGAACTCCTAAGATCTCGTCCTCAAAACGTAACCACTCAACTTCAGTTTTCTTGAAGAATAATAGACTTCCAATCATTCGTATTGCCAAAGGGATTTCATCACACGTTTTGACTATCGACCTCCCGACATATACCTTAATTAGACTTCTAATCTCTTCTTCTTCCTGGCAAGCCATTTTCATCAATAAATCAACAGATGACTCTGTTCGAAGGGCCTCAAGACAATAAGGTGAGGATGTACTCGTACCTTCCGCAATGTACTGATAGCATGTAGTTATCAGAATCTTGCTTCCTCGGGCACCTCCCATCAATAAACTTTTCAAGCTCTCCCATTGTTCAGGACCCACATGCCACAGATCGTCAATAACTAAGAGATATGTTCGCAATTGCTCCATGTCATCTGCTCTCTCTGTTGTCTCTCTTCCTCTGATCTTTCGCAATTCTCTTTCGAGATAACGGAAGTCTTTGTAACCCACACAGACCCAAATCCTTAAATCGAAATGATTCTTGACCATGTCATCTTCGTATAGACAGCGAGCAAGAGCCGTCTTTCCAACCCCATCCTTACCCCATATTGAAAGGACAGAAATTTGTTCATCAGTGTCAGAGTCTAACAAGAAGTTCATAATTGCGCTTTTATCATCCTCTCTCCCTATAATCTCCTCATCGTACACAAAGGAGTCCAACCGCTTTCTTCTCTGTACCCGCACATCCGCGCACCCTCGCAAGCTCAAATCCCTCCCTTTGGCAGCTATGGCTTCTAATCTCTCCCTGATTTTCTTCGCACGGGCCCTCATCTCCAGCCTTAAATCAGGTTTTTCAGAAGGCGAAGAGGAGGAGGGAATTACCTGGTTCAACTTCTCATCTTTGCTCGGCGATTCTCGTAATTCCATAACTTCCACGTTCCATTCTTCGAGTAAGTCCTCCATATCATGGGAAGCATCTCTGAGATCCCTCAGCCATGATTTGATGGATACTCCGGTGACCCAGGGATCTCTGTGGAACCACTTTTCCGCATCGGGCACTATACTTTGGAGAAAGGAAACGGTTTTCTTCAGCTCGGAAAATTCGCCGCCAGCGCCCCATAATTCTCCATCATTTGGGAAATCATCCAGAAGTTTAGCTACTCTCAAGACGATTGCTTCCGCCATGGCTCTTCGGGGGTGAAGGGGATCCTGCGCCTTCTCTTTTTTTCTTTCGGGAGGATGCTCTCTGCTGATGCTGAGTCGCGACCAGTTTGGTCTCCTCCCGTTCTATTTACAGCCAATCAGTACCAAAAAGACGAAAGTACCCTCATTTGACTATACAGGGACTAAAATCGACCATACTACCGTGGCCCCATTCCCCATCTTCTCTCTCTATGATTTTATTAAAGAATTTCAAGGACTATCATCATCATGAACGGAAGTAATTATGCGATGTCGATTAAAGTAAATAATTTTGGGAGATGTCTAATGTGGGACTTTTGTTTGAGTAGGGATCTAATATGGAAAGAAAAGTGCTGCCAAAAGGTCCACCACAAAGACAAATGAGGATTAAGAGTTTAGGAAATAATTAACGTTTAGGGTCTTCTAAATTCGTCGTCAACACATCCCATAATTGTGCATCATTTGCCAAATCATCCAGAAGTTTAGCAAACTTGGAGACGATTGCCTCCACCATTGCTCTTCCCTTCTCTTTTTCTTCTAGAAGGATGCTCTAGTGATGCCAAGTAGACATGGGTGGTGTGTCTAATAGGCACTTACAGTACCCAAAAAAGCTCACAACATAGCATACATGAGAACACGAAGTAAAACCGAACCATGTGTTGCAGCATCTCATTCAAACGTAACTTGACGAATTTAAGAGACAAGATGATATATGCAATGCCCGGGAGGAAAACATCTATCCTAACTAGAGAATTTAGAATATCAAAGGAACTGTCCATTTAAGACCACGGTTTCACCAATAAACTGTCCATCCCTTCATTGTATGCCAACAGCTCAGTTCATCCAACAAAGTTTGCTTTCTAGAGTATAAAGAATAGCTCAAATGTTTCTTGAAATCTGCAGCATCCAGGTTCATGCTTTAACATGTTAAAGTGGTTTTATTTGTCTATAGGTGGCTTCGCAAACTAATTTGCTCAGGTACAATGCCAATCAAGTTTGTTTTCTTTGTGCTCCCGTAGGAATAGCTATTGGCAAGTGAGATAGAAATACTCACCACGAAGGAAAAGAAACTTTGCACTGCAAAACCCCCTGCGATCAGCAAACAAACTAAAACAATTAATAAAAATACTCACCAAAAAGGAAAAGCAATAATTTGCACTGCAAAACCCCCTGCAATGATGCAATCAGCAAACTAACGATATCGGCAAGTTCCAATTTTTTTTTTTTTTAATGGTGTTCTCTGTTCTGTAACAGAAAGGAAAAGCAGAATAGAAAATATGAAAGCTTTTGTCTTCCTCATAAAACTCTCCTCTCTCTCTCATCCTCTTTGTTTTGTCTCTAAGCTAAGCGTCGTAAGATTTGCTCGTTTCTCACCAGTTGGGTATCTCACCAGTTTCTCTCTCTCTCTCTCTCTCTCTCTCTCTCTCTCAACAGAAAAATCTTATATTTTAACTTGGTAGCATACAACGCAAAGCCCAGATCAGCCGATCCTTCGAAATCAAACCTTCAACCCTTCCAAAAAAGCAAAGGAAAAAGGAGTTCACCGAAAACATTAAATTTCGGACTCACCTCAGTTGCTCTGAATAGCTGTGTCGGAGTTGCGAGCTGCAAAAAGAGAGGCGATGGTGATGAGTCTGCGTCCAGCGACAAGAAGTTGGGTTGCATTCTTACCGTGCCAATGGTGGCGTCAATGAGAGGCAAACAGTTTTTTTAACAATGGCTAAAAATCGGTTCCAAAACCGGTCCGGCTCGTGAGCGCTCTGTAGGTCTTTACTTGGAACTGGGACCGGTTCCAATCGGTTCCCAAAAACTAGAACCGATTCCCGGACTAGTTCAATCAAAACCAATTCCTAGATCTCCTGCCGTTCTATGCACAATCGGTATTGAAAAGACAAAAATACCCTCATTTGCAAATATAGAGATTAAAATCAAGCATACTATTACGGTAGGGGTGAGCAACGGTCCAAGGCCGACTCCCGGGACCAACCCTGGGGCCCAACCCCGGTTCTGGTCCGGTTCCCAAGGGGAGTGGTCGGTCCTCTGGTCCCGAATTCCAAGACCAACACGTGCGGGTTGGTCCTCGGTCCTAAGAATTTTGGGTTGGTCCAACCCTGGATCAACCCTGTATATTATATTATATTATATTATATTATTTATAATTCTCTTATATATTCGACCTAAGTAAAATGTCATTTATATTATATTATATTGAAATGTTCTATCAATAGTACTAATAGTAATTTCAATTTAAAACTTTTGTTGAGTATTAATTAAGTATCGTTTTTTGTTTTTTTTGGGTGTTTAGAAGTTCAAGTGAATTAACAAGATGTGAAGTTATATATTTATAGTTTATATTAAGTATTTTGAACTTTTTATGGTTTAATTGTATTTACTAATGAATTTCAGCTGCACTTTGCTTTTCAATTTGTGTCAAATGGTAGAAGTTTTTTAGGAGTAGAGTAGCAGATTAGCCTGATTCTGTGATTTGCTAGTCAAGTGGTGTAAAGCTCATTTTTTTTGGTTGAGTGGACTCTACATTATCAAATGCAGGAAAACGTTTTTTTGCATATGATGTTATGAATATTAAAGATAGATGATTACAAGAACTTTCCATCTTGTCCCATATCTCGATGAGCAGTTAGCAGGTACGAAATTTCTATTATTGTGCCATCTTACATTTGCTAAATATGTATTGGTATTTATAATTTAGTTGCACAAGGTCGTATTATTGATGGATGTGTAATTTGAATTTGTAAGTTTGCTTTTTAGGGAGTATAAAAATAAGACGAAAAAAAATTATCGACGGCCCCGAGTTGACCTAGAATCGGACCGAACCCATTGGGTCGGTCCAGGTCTTTGGTCCTGAGCTTAATAGGTCGGTTTTCTGGCCCCTAAAATGAGGACCGACACCGACGGTAGATCTTAGGATTGGTGGGAGCCAACCCTGCACCACGCCACCCCTAATTACTGTGGCCCCATTCCCCATCTTCTCTCTCTCTATATTAAAGATTTTTCAAGGACTATTATTGACACCTAATTTTGATCATGCTATTTACTTGTTACATTAAGCATTTCATAGCATTGTATTTAGGTAATAATAACATTTAGGATCAAACTTATTTTTTAGAAAATAAAAATAGAGGATAATAAATAACATATAAAATAAAATAAAAACATTTGGAGGGAGATTTTAGAAATTTTTGAATAATGAAGCATTTTCTTGTTAAACATATCTCCTCATTTCAAAATTCAAAAAATTAGTTGTGTGATTTTGGAGCTATTTTTTTGTTAAGTGGTTGAGTGAACATCTCATTTGCAAAAACAACTTCGAGTTTTCCTATATAAATAAAGGATGCGAGGTTTCGAAACAAGGGAGCTTTTCTTCGTCGAAGGAAAAAAACAAAAAAGTCAAAAAGTGAAAAAAGAGACAAAGGGGAAAAGGGCTTTCGGTTCTTTGGGAAAGAAAAGTCAGCAAGGGGACAGAGGAAAAGCAGACGTGAAAGTGACGTGAGAGGGAAAGGTGAGAGCAGAAAAGAAAAAGAGGAAATGGCAAAAAGATGAACAACTATTCATCTTCCTCGTGAGTTCCCGTCCGGCGTCCCTGCTGCCCGCCTCCTCCGCGCCGCCGAGCTGCCGCTGCCGCTGCCGCTCCTGCACCCCGCACCGCCGCAATCCACCGCTCCTGCAGCCAAGCCCGAGAACCCGCCACCGACGTCCGCGCCTGCAGCGCCCACGACCCAGCACCAGCAGCCCGCGCCACCTGCACATTCGCTCGAGCCAGCACCCGACGACGCCCCTCTCTGCGCTCCCGTCCGCCTCGCCTGCCGCGCCTCAGCCTCTGCAATCCGCGCCCAGCAAACCGGTGGTTCGCCTCCCCAGCCGACGCCACTGCGCCAGCGCCCGACGTCCGCGACGCCGCCCCCACTGTTGCTGTCCCGATCTCATCGCTCGGCTGCCCCGACGCCGGCAGATCTGAACCAGCCTCCGACCCGACGCCCCTACAGCGCCTCCTTCCGCGACCGCCCGGTGTCCGACGCCTCCTCCTCCGTGCGACGACTCCACAGCAGATCTGTGCTCGCTGCTGCGGTGCTCCTGCTCCGTCTCGCCCACAGCACCGCCAGCAGCCCTCCTCCGCCGTGCCGGCCACTGGCGCTCGTGACCCGCGACTTGCTGCTCATCCGCCAACCTGCAATGCCCGCTCCATTGCTCTGCCAGAGCACCACCAGATCCGGACGCCGCTGTTGCTGCTTCCTTCCCGACGCCATCGCACCTCTGCAACCTGCGACCCAGCGCCGAGCACTGCCCAGCCAACGCCTGCAGCTCCGGATCCGTTGCCCGACGCCGTGCCTCCAAAGCCCACGGCCTGCTCTGTCCGCGGCACCCCCGTGCCTGACTGATCCGCTCCGCCGCGCAGCAGCCCGCGCCGGACGCCATACCTCCGCCGGTCCCCTCGCCGGATCTCCAACGCCGGGCAGACCACCCAACAGCGCTGTTCCCCTTTCCAAGTCTTCCTTTAGGCATTATTCTCGGACATCGAATTATTGTTTTAATTATATTAATTTTTGCCTAAAATTATTATAATTATTAATTTAATCCGTAAGACATCAGATTATTTTTTTATTATATTAATTTTTGAGCATTTTGATAGCGTTTTGTTATTGAATCATTATAATTATTAATTTGGTTTATAAGACTTCGGATTAAATTTTTTAATTATTTTGAACTCTCTTTTATGTTGTGATATTTAGAGTTACAATAATCGTTAATTTGACTTGTGAGACAACATGTTATTTTTTCAAATATTTTAATCATTTATTTATTAAATATCTTGATTGTTTAGATTTAATGTTTATATGATAATTACTTGTCTTGGAAAAACACTAAAAAAATAAAATAAAAATTAAAAAAACAAAATCTTGCATCAAAGCATTTAGGTTTAATAAATCAAACATGTAGGATTAGGTTTATGAAATTTTCGTCATCCAGTGATTGTTGCTAGGTTCATTTAGTTAGAAATTGCTCGTCATTAGAATTAGGTCATTTGATTAATTTAGATTGCATATTTAATTGTTGCATTTCTTTAATTTCTAATTTCATGGAAAATACAAAAAAAAAAAAAGAAGAATAAATTCATTTCATGCTTTAGGATAGATTGCATGCTTATTCATGTTATATAATTTAGGTAATATTGCCACGTCATATCATTTCATGTTAAATTAGTAGCATGCATTGCATGATTCTCATTAAATAAAGTAAAAACCAAAATTGAGTGATTGCATGTTAATTAGAAATCATATTTAGGATTTTCGATGTGAATTACGATCTAACATTATAGATGTTTTCGTTGTTATGAGGTAAGTCATGCAATTTATTCATTACTTCATTTGGGTGATTAATTGGTGGTTTGCGTACCCGCATGATCACATCACATGTTAGGGGGGTAAATTAAAATCAATTCAAGCTGCCTGCAAAATTTTTTCAAAATAAAAAGAGAAAGGTACCGAAAGGGAGTTAGAAAAATCTAGCGTAATCAAGTCCCCGAATTCACAATCTCTGGTTCGTATGAGTAAAGTAAATTTCCTGTTACTTTACTTGGGTTTCTAATCGACCCACAAAAAATAGATTAGTGGCGACTTCTAATTAAAAAAATCAATTATATGTTAATAATTTGAACCTAAGTCGCGAATTGGTATGGGTTTGAGATAGCCCGAGCTAAGTTTATGCATAGTAATCCATTAGCATTTTTTTTTTTAGTAATCCACCCTCGAAAATTTGGTCGCGACAACTATCATCATCATGAACGGAAGTAATTAAGCGAAGTCTAATAAAGTAATTAATTTTGGGAGATATCTAATGTGGGACTTTTGTTTGAGTAGTGGTCTGAGGTGGGAACAAAAGTGCTCCTAAAATGTCCACTAGAAAGACAAATGAGGATTAAGAGTTCAAGAAATAATTAACGTTTACAGTCTTCCAAATTCATTGCCAACACTCCATAATTGTCCATCATTTGCCAAATCATCAGAAGTTTAGCAAATTTGGAGACGATTGCCCCCACCATAGCTCTTCGAGGGTGAAGGGACCCCCTTCTCTTCTTCTTTCGGGAGAATGCTCTAGCGATGCTAAGTAGACGTGGGTGGCAATCCTATAAGTCGTGTAGGCTCCTATTCTATACATAGCCGATTAGTGTCAAAAAGACGAAAATACCCTCACTTGACGATACAAGATTAATAAAATCGAGCCTTCCTTGCCTACATTCCCTATTCTCTCTCTCTCTCTCTCTCTCTCTCTCTCTCCATGACGGTAAAGATTTTTCAAGATCTATGATAATTAAGCATGGGTGGTAATCCTACAGCATTTCCAAATCACATTGCTCTTAAGCAATGTGATCCATGATAAGATTTTTCCCGTTCGATTGGGCTCAATCAATTACATATAAGATGTTCTCACATTCAATTAATTAGATGTAGAGCAATCCATAAGAGGGGGCAGGGCTGGACATGAGGAAAATTCAGCCAAGTCCCGTTGACACCTAAATTTTTGCCTAAAAATATTTCATGTCAAATTCTTGCATGTAGATTATCTAGATGTTTAATATAGTGTTTTGAATAGAAGATGTTTTTCCTTAAAAAGAAGAAGAAGAAGTAAGTTGGGACCAATGATCTAAACGTGACTAGCCAAGCCTAGGAGGTCATATTGGAATTAAAATGGCAAGTTGGGGCCAAAATGCAATTTTCAAAAGTTGAGGGACCAATTTGCAAATCTCGCAAAATTTCACCCGAACCCTTAAATCATCATCTTGGTTACCATTTAAGTTGAAATTGAACTTGGGCCAAGTCGATCAATCAAATTGGGCCAAAATGACCAAATTTATCTTGAATTTGGTATTTTTGGATAAGAAAATGACTAACTTTGAGGGACTTTTTTGCAAAATTGGGTGGATAAAATTGCAAAATCTGGTCGAGATCTTAAACTACTATGCATGAGCTTACTAATTGATCAAAAATCACAGCCAAATTGATGGATTAAAGCACCCAAACCAGCTGACAAATCTCAGTCCATAAGTTGGTCTGATTTCGGAGTTGCTGAGTAAGCAATTTGGTGGCCCCATCATATCCTCCTGACCTGCCCAACCAGCCTGATCTTTGCACGTGATGAAAGACCATAATTAGTAGTGCAAGTGGACAAGAATTGACTAGGGATAAGCTGCTGAAAGCACGGGAAAGTCACAGCAAAGTCCGAACACTCAACAGCTGCAAGAGTGGAAATTTGGCTAAGTCAGAAAGTTGTTGAAATAGCCCTATTGACAGGCTTGGTAGGTGGACAAAAGACCGACCAAAAATCCTCTAATAGAGGAGAGAAGATCACGGAAGGAAGGTCTTTCAAGGGATGGGAGAGAGGAGAGAGTTTGGAATCGTTCCCCAAAGACACCTTCAGAAGTAACTCCAGAAAGTAAAAAACCCAGAAATTCCAGACCGACCCTTGCAGAGAAAAGTGAAATTTTCACAAACTTGCGGCCAAAATTAGCCAAAACCTTTAACTAGAGAGTGAAACTTCACTCAAATATATTTCCAACCATATGTTGCAAGTCCCAAATGGAGATCGGGAATGCCTCCTAAAGCCCCCCGAAACAGCACCCTCCCGGCGGGCCAAGAAACACTAAAAATTGTTCTAAGTGTTGAGCCCAGTTGGTCATGAGTGAGGGAAATCCAATTTTTTAAAGAAATTTAAGAGACAAATGAGGAAAATATTGACTCTTACCCCAAACTAGAATACATATATTGTATTGGTTTGGTGTCAAGTTTTCCAACAAAAGAGGTTATGAAGTTTAATTTTAGATGTCAACAAAAACCTTCGTTGTCAGTTCTTGTTTCTGCAGATCTCATTTCCAGTTTGAATGAGCCAACTTCCACGTGCCCCGAGGAAAATTTCTTGGTTTCCTCGGCCAAGAAATACTTGCAAAAGAAACTATGAAGCAAGGTAAGTATCCTAGACATATTTTTGTTCGATTTTCAACGTGTTTTAATGGTGAAAAATCAAGAGGAAAACTAGTCCAAGAAACTGATTTTGAGGCTGGAATTTTTCCAAGTGTTGAAATCTCTTCAAGAGTTTTGCATGTGTGCTTTTTGGAGAGGTTGTTTTGATGTGTTCGGTTGGTCATTCTCTATGATGTTTGTTACATTTGAAAGCTCATGTTACCTACTTTCACTCGAATTAAGTAATGTTTCTCTTAGATCTTGCATGTGATGAGTGTTGAGGCTTTAATATGGGCATGTAACCTATTTGCTTGACTTGGGTTCAAACCCAAATTTGCAAAATCAGTTCAAACCCGCATATTTGAGGATGATTTTAGCTTGGTTCTATCTAATATTGTTCTTTGCATGTGGTAGTATAACCTTGATATTTTAGTTTCACATGAGATTGCTTATGAGTGGAGATTGAAGGCTGTAAACATGGCTCAAGGAAGCTATTATGGCTAGTTTAATGCACACCAAGTATTCGACAAAATGCCCAAACTGAGCTTCGATCTTGAAACGGTCGATTTGAGCTTGATTATTGTGATATTCATGTGCTGTGTTACTCCATGTTAGCATAGATTGGTTTAAGGAATTATATTAATTTTAAAAAAAAAAAAAAAGAGAAAAATTTCAAAATTTCAAAAATATCAAAAAATGTTAGATAGCATCAAATTAGGATAGAAATGACATATATGAAATTTCCCTAATTTTAAAAGTTCATTTTCCTAATTTAATGCTATTTTGGGATTTTATAACCATTTTTGTAAATAATCCATTTTGTGTAGATTAAAATTATTTAAAGTAATTTCATGCATATAGAGTAATTTCATGCATATTTGAATTCTCATTTCGCTCATGGGGGTCCTGTCCTGGGGCGTGATAACAAGGCCGTGTAATATTATTTGCCCGACTTGTATCGGGTTTTCCTTTTCCGCATTTATTTTTAAGTCATTTCAATTTCTTGGATATTTACGTACGCATCGTTTTTCATTAATTTGAGTGTAAATTTCTCTTCTAAATTATGTTAGGATTAGTCTAGACATTAAGAAAAACAAACCTACAAAAACATTTGCATGGACGCTTAGCGATTTTATAAAGATTATAATTGGTAATTAAGATTGTGTGGCCATTTAGATAAACAACCTTCTAAGTTAGTGGTACCGCAAGGGTGCTAATAAAAACATTGGCGTAAACAAGTCCCCGGTCCTAGAAATCTCTAGTTGTGTAGAAATCGAGACAACACTCCCGCGTCTTGATTGGTTTCTAGTCGACCCCAATAGGCTAGTGGCGACTCCTAAAAATACATAGGTTGTTAAGAATTAAAATTCAAAATCCAATGTCGCGCGAGGTATGGGCTTGGGAGAGCCCGTGCCAATTTAGGGCCGTTGGTCCGCCTCTTTAGACAAATACCTCTAAACCTTATTCCTTTCCCCGAACGGAAAAAAAGAGGTCGCAACAGTCCCAACCACCATTCTCTTTTGAAAATTTGTTGGAGTTGAGATAGTCAAGAGTTTTGCTTGGAGTAGCGATCGAGATGTCTAATATGGTAAACAATTTTGGAAGATATGTAGAGTGCGTTTGTTTTGCGAAATATGAATAAAAAAAATGATTGATTTTCTCTTCTTAAAAAGGAATAAAGGAAAAGTATTTTCATTGTTCGTTAAAATATTTATATATAAATTTTCATGGGTGTTAGAAATATTTATTATTACTAATTATTTCAAATTGTATAATTGATCATTTTTAAGATTCCAAACAATTCATTTCTAGTGAAACAAACGGAGCCCTAATATGGGAATTTTGTTTCAGTAGGGATCTAATGTGGAAAGAAAAATGCTACTAAGAGTATGTTCGTTTCATGGAAAATACAACGTTTTGAAAAAAAAAAAAATTCTAGGAAAATGCCATTACTTTCTGGTGTTCATATAAAACCTGGAAATTAAGTGGAAAATATTTTTCACTGTTTGATATTTCTCTATGCACTTTTTTTTTTCAATAATTTTATTACTATTTTAATTTTTAAAATCAAATTTTAAATTATATTTTAAAAATCGATTTTTTTAATTTTTAAAACAAATCAATTTTTTGATTATATTTTATTTTCTTTTCTTTTCTTTCTTTTTATCTTCTTCTTCTTTGGTGATATTTGGCCATAGCGATCGCCGATGACCGGCCAAAGGCCGGCCGCCGGCTCCTAATGGGCGAGCAAGTGAGCTTGAGCTCGCCAGCCTTTGGCCTTGCCAAATCGGCATGCTAGGCGAGGCCTAAGGTTGGTGGCGGCGAGCCTCAACTTTGAGGCTCGCTTGTGTCCGATCACCGACCATAGCTGTGCTAGCCAGCGACTAGCCAAAGAAGAAGGTGAAAAAAATAAAAGGAAAACGAAAAGAAAAATAATTTAATTCGAATTATTAAAAAGGAAAACAAGAAAGAAGGAGGTTAGTAGAGTATGAGACAAGAGAGAGTGAGAAAGGAAAATGTTTTCCCAATTTAAAAAGTGGAAAACATTTTTCCCTCTTTTAGAAGACTTTTTTCCTTGGTGGAAAATCTTTTCCACAACTATTTCATTTTCCGTAAAACGAACACAAAAAAATCCGAAAAATGTTTTTCCGAAAGTTATTTTCCGTGAAACAAATGGACCCTAAGAGTTTAGGAAATAATCAACGTTTAATGGGTAATTAGAATAGCATGACATGACGGCATCATCATCACTAGTTTAATACCTTTCGAACTTGGAAGTAACCATTGGGATTTGCTCAAGTGGCTACCCTTTCAACATGGAAGGGGGAGGTAGGGGGCTCGAATCACCACCTTCTTAGTAGAGTTGGGATGGAACAATTTAGTTTTAAATGTGGGTTTCAACTCCCACGCCCTGCAATGAGGCAGGCCGAAAAGTCTAAGAGTAAGAGTTAAAATAAGAGTAGAGTAGAATTGAAAATAAAAATAAAAATTGGAGGTGGTCTATACAAATTTGATGGACTACTTATATGAACTAAATTAGTATAATGTTCTTACTTAAGCACGGCCATGGGTGACCCCCTTCATCCCCTCTCATTCTCACCTCCCATGCTGAAGAAAAGTTGAACGAACATTGCTCTAGTGTCCTGTCATGTGGGTTAGTGCCAGAATTACATCGATACGGTTCGAATTGTGCATGGCGTTGGGGAAAATTCTGATTTTACCTTCATAAATTTTGTGTTGAATTGCCTCGTTGGATCCTCCACCCATGTCATGCCAATCACCCCCCTCTACCTCTGAGTGGGTGAATAAGGTGACTTTGGGCCTACACCAGTCACTTTACTGTGTGATTCGTGCAACTTTGATCCGAATAGCCTCTGCCGATTCTGAGTATCTGTTTGATTTTTAGAGTATATGTTTGATTCGAAGTATCTCTTAGATCATGATTCTGACTCTGAGCATATATTTGATTATGAGTATCTCTTATATCATGATTCCGATTGATTGCAATCTCTATTGTAATATTACGTTACTTTAGATGGCCATTTTGTAAAGCTTATAAATAGGCTCATGTAGTTTAATGAAATATACGGAAACTTCCATAGCTTTATTTTCCGCTTTACATTTATCATGGTATCAGAGGGTTGTACTTTCAAGATAACAAGTCTAGTCTCTTTAGTCAACAACTCTAAGACAACTGCTTCAAGATGAAATAGTTGATCTCGACGTAGAAGGGAAGCTCCCACGGGTTCAAATTTATCATTAAGTGCCATCAAAAGTTGCATGACATGTATGCAATCGCAATATTCAACGAACTTACGAGCATTGGAATCCTCATCCCATTGTGGTTCAAATAATGCTAGTTTATCCCATCTAATATGCATTAATGATAAAAAAATCATTGATGGACTGACCTACCTCTTGATGCATGCAATGTAGATTTCCCAATAGCTGATATTAATGGGAAATATCTAAAGTAGAAAATCGGCTAGCAAGTAAATCCCAAGCGTCCTTGGCCGTATTAAGACAACCAAATTGAAGTATGATTGAGGGAATTGAAGTGTTCCAAAACCATGTAAAGATTTGATGATTTTTGCTATCTCAATCCTCCAAGCATTCACTAAATTTGTCCTCAGTTTCACCAACAATCCGAGTAGGTTTGCAAATAGCACCAGTGACACAGTGCCAAAGTCGGCGTCCTTTCAAAAAACTAGATATTTCTTGAGCCCATAAAATATAATTAAGACCATTTAAAATGGTTTGAATGGATATTCAAACTTCCAAATTTTCCATAATATGCACTAAACTAGTATAAACCTAGGAGATTATTTACTGAGTTCAAGAAAAATCGATACTTCTAGAGCTAATATGTAGCAGAAAAGGCCACAGATGGATTCAGAACATCAAAATACCTCAGGAAGCGGACGAAAAACGCGAAGAACTAGTCGAAAACAAGTCGAACTAGTCCGAAAAGTAGGTGGACCGATTTGGTCAACGTTGGTCAACGAAAGTCAACGACAGGTCAACAGTCAAGGTCAGAGGCTAACGTGTCAAATGATGTGGCAATCGCTTAGCAAATGACACGTCGATTATGTGGGCAAATGACATGGTAGATGACATCACTATGAGGCTAGCGCAGCGAATCACTTGAGATGCACGTGGCGAGTGAGGACCACTCGCATAAGCTTGCGGCAGTGTGTGAGGGTCGTGAGACGTCGACGACAAACCAAGACATAACACCTCAAGTGCGAAATTATAGAAGATCCCCTTTATGATCAAACAATTCCATCGAATTGAGTATGATTGTATGTGTGATAGCAGCCCAATCACTCCCACATAATTCAACGGCACTAGAATGCCTACGTAAGCATGTGAAAGACCAAATTCATACATGTAGTTGATAAGGAAAAAATATATAGAAAGTATGCCATGAATGTGGTTTAATCATGACTCCTCATGCGAAGTAGAGGCAAATGGTTGTGTTGGTTTGCTGAATTATGATATGAAAGATGTCGGAACAGCACCGGAATGTGTCGAGGTCAATGAATCCCGAGAGGTGGCGGCACATGACTACATGTGAACACATGAAGTTAGAATCTCGTGCTCGCTTATGTTATTTTCTTGGGTATGATATTGTGCACAAAAGGGTATAGATATTGAGATCTAATATCTAATTGTCTATGTGTCTCATCATATTACTTTTTGGGAATATAAGATTTCTCTTCTCTCCATCCTTTTCAGTCATCTCCAACTATTTGCTTCTTCACTAATCCTTCGATGGAACTATTTCTTGAAGGTGACACATTGGCATCTTCCTCTTTGGAGTTGTCCTTCTCTAATCCTGAAGCAAGTACATCCGATGATCCCATCTCGACAACTCCTAATATGTCTATGTCATCCGCAGATTCTCCACCCTTAGAAATACCTTCTTTTCCTGCCCGTCGCTCCACACGTGTAAGTCAACCTTATGTTTGGCTTCATGACTTTCGTTGTTACTTTACCATTGCTTCTTTTCACAAGCCTCGTACATATAGAGAAGATCTTACTAATCCTATTGGGCAACTAGCAATGGTGGATAAGTTGCAAGCATTAGATAAATCTCATACTTGGGATTTGGTTGATTTGCCACATGGAAAGTCTGCTATAGGTTATAAATGGATGTATAAGATCAAAACAAAGGTAGATGGTACAGTGGAACACTACAAAGCTTGAGTTACAAAAGGTTTTATTCAAGAGTATGTGATTGATTATGATGAGACGTTTACTCCAGTTGCATGTCTTATGTCTGTTCAAAGTCTGCTTGTTGTCGTCTCTATTAAGCGATGACATTTGTTCCAAATGAATGTTAAAAATGCTTGTATCAATGGTGATCTTATTGAGGAAGTATATGTGGAACCTCCTCTTGGATACACTACTTCTGATAAAGTGTGTTGATTATGTCGAGTGTTACATAGATTGAAGGAGGCTCCTCATGCACAGTACTTTAAGTTTAGCTCTACCATGGAATGCCTTGGATTTAACTCCAGTCCCTATGACAATGCTTTATTTGTTCAACGAACATCTCATTGGTATATTCTACTACTTTAAGATATGGACAACAAGATTATCACAGGTGATTATTCTACTAGCATTACAAAACTCTAGCAGTATCTCAGTAAATAGTTTGAAATGAAAGATCTTGGCCAACTCAGTTATTTTCTACGATTGAAGGTTACTTCAAATTCTTTTGACTATTATCTTTCTCAAGCTATGTATGCCCTGATCTTCTTTCTTGAGCAAGACTTACTAAAAACCAACACCAAATTTAATGACAAATATGGGACTCCTCTTTTGAATCCTATCTTTATCGACATCAAGTTGGTAGTCTTGTATACCTATGACTCGTCTTAACATGGCCTACACCATTCATATTGTTAGTTAGTTCATTACTGCACCACGAACCACTCATTTCGCTATTGTTCTTCGCATGCATCGCTATGTTAAGGGCACTTTATTTCATGATCTTCATTTTTCTGCTCAATATATCTTGGAGTTGAAGGCTTACTCTGATGATGTATGGGTTGGAAACCTTCTTGATCGTCGCTCCAGTACTGGCTACTGCTTCTTTAGAGGTAACTCACTAATCTCACGGCATAGCACGAAAAACAGTTGTTTCTCGATCTAGTACATAAGCAGAACTATCGTGCCATTGCTAACAATAGCAGAATTATTATGGTTGCGATGGTTATTAGAGGACATGGGCGCTCATCATCAAGCATATTGAGATAGATTGCCATTTTATCTATTCTCAAGTGCTTCAAGGCACCATTCGTCTTGTCTCCACTTCATCAATTAACCAAATTGCTTATGTGTTCACTAAGGCACATCCACCAATGTGTTTTCAAGATCTCTTCTCCAAACTCCAGTTGACTTCTTCCATATCACCTTAAGTTTGAGAGGGGATGTTAGACATATATTGTCTGATTTTGAGTGTAGTATCTATCAAATCATGATTATGATTCTGAGCATATAATTGATTCTAGGTATCTCATATCATGGTTTTGATTGATTGTAATATCTATTGTAATATTATGTTATTTTAGATAGCCATTTTTTAAAGCCTATAAATAGGCTCATATATAGTTCACTGAAATACACAGAAAATTACACAACTTTATTTTCTGCTTTACATTTATCAGAGGTATATTATGGTTCAAACTTGGGCTGATTAACGTTTTGAAGATAAAATAAAGCAGAATACCCAATTGGGTTTTCATATTTTGATTGGCACTAGTGAAGTCTAGCAATATCACCTAGAGAGGGGGTGAATAAGTGATTTTAACAAATCTTGACAAATTTAAAGTGGAATTGAAAAAGTCGAGATCTAAGTCTGAACGAGAGTGCAAAGTTTAGAATCTGAACAGAGATCAAAAGCAGTTTACTGGTGTGGAAAAGACTATTAAAAAAAATTAATCAATAATAGTTTAGGGATAAGAGAATTTGCACACAAGATTTATAGTAGTTTGGCTTATAGTAAGCCTACGTCAACTCTCTCACACTAATAGCTTATTGGTTGGATTTCCCTAGATGATCAATAAAAGATTATAGGTATGAGTGATAATCCTCAATATATCGATTATACACTAAATCTGAGTATATTTACTTTCTAAATGAGTATATATATTTACTTTCTTGATATGAGTATATTTACAAACTGAACTTGAATATATTTACTTCTAGAATTTGAGTATATTTACTTTCTGAACCTGAGTATACGTATTTTCTTAGCCTGAATGTGTTTATTTGTTCGATCAGATTCTATTAAGTGTGGATAGGTTCACTTTATCACTCGTATTTTATTGAATCAAAATATATTCATTTGTTTGTTCAGACTCAAAATATATCCATTGTTTGTTCAAGCTCATAATGTATTCGTTGTTTGTTAGACTTAGAAAATACTTATTTGTTTGTTCAAACTCATAATATATCCATTATTTGTTCAAACTCAGAATATATTCATCGTTTGTTCAAACTTAGAAGATACTCATTTGTTGTTTAGACTCAAAATATATTCATTTGTTTGTCTAGATTGATGTTCAAATTCACGTCCAGACTCAATTCCTTTGTTTGCCTAGAATCACTTTTGATATATTTCCAGTTTCTAAATATATCCAACTGTTGAGTCTGATCACATTTTGCTTCCTACTTATTTGTTTAGCTAATGCAATTCATTTCTTTGAGGAATATGTGATGAAGCAAGAAAGTTGGTATGTGCATTGAAACGTGTGTAAATATTTTTTGTCATGACTTGCATAAGAAAAATATGTCTTCCGTCACCCATAAATATGTTGATGATACCCATGAGTTGGAATGGCTAGGGAGATTTGGGATGACTCGGAGTTGAGATGCCCCACGAGTTGGGATGGCCCGGAAGTATTAAGGGGAAGAAGTAATAATGAATATAATGCATGATCATGTGTATGTGTAGATTCAAATATTGTTCAATTGGTTACCTTGTATCGGAACATGTTATGCCATATCCATGAGTCTAGATTGAAATATTGGGAGTTGTGATGGCCTAGACCCTGAGGGCGAGGCAGTGTGGTCAGGATGGCAAGGGAGGCTGCGCTAACGAGCAACTGTGACCCAAAGGCGACCAAGCCTAAGTGCATGTCTCCTATCCCACTTTACCAAATGGAGGAGTCCTAGGCTAGTTGATGAAGCTTGGATTCTCTACTCTATGTAATGCCTTTTAAAGCCAAAAGGGCTAGAGGCTCAAAACGGATAATATTACACAATGGTAGCTCCCAAGTCCTTACAGGTGGTATTGGAGCCGACTCCTCACAGCGTTTGAGGTGACAACGAGGGCACTATGTCGTAAGGGGTGGAGAACGTGATGACCTAGACCCTGAGGGTGGGCAACGTGGCCAGGATGATAAGGGATGTTGCGCCAGCAAGCAACTATGACCCAAAGGTGGGCGGGGCTAAGTGCATGTCTCCTATCTCAAATCGCTAAGGGGGGAGTCCTAGACTAGTTGATAATGTTTGGATTCTCTACTTTATAAAATGTGTTTTAAAGTCATGAGGGTCAGAGGCCTAAAGTGCACAACATTACACAGTGATAGTCCCCAAGTCTTTACAGGAATAATGATTACTGTGGCATATCAAAATGGAAAAGGTAAAGTTTATTCATCTTCTTGTCATACTTATTGGTTTATTATGCATTCACGTTGCCTATGCCAAGTAAAGTGGTAAGATGATTTTCTAACTCAATTCCATAGATTTCATTACTGAGTTTCAGCTCATTCCTTTATTTTTCAGATGTGTAGAATGGACCTCCCACCACCTTTGTGCTTTGGAGTTCCTATGACTATGAGGGTGTTTATGAGAGTGTGTTTGTACCTGAGTCTGAAGTAGTATATACCAAGTGTAGTTCGACTATGTGATTGGCGTAGGTTTCATGGAGTGGGTTCCCCATCGATTCATCCTTGATAGCAAGTTGGTTGCCTCGCTAATGGGTTTTGATATTGTGATGATGGTGGTGCAACGAAGGGTAAAGTTGTCGACCCATGACGTTAGTCTAGACTTTCATGCAGGCGGTCTTTTTTAATATAATATAGTATGGAGATAGGTGACCTCGACCCTACCCAGAACTTTTGTATTTTGCATGGGCAAGGTAATGAAGTTGTGAACATGAAATGTAATATAAATAAAAGAAGCATAAGTACATTTACTATCCTCGTGTGACTTTCTTTAAAAAGGGATATTTGGATGTTTGATTTCAATTGCGCGTGCTATTACTTAAAAGAGGATTTAATTATAAATGATATATGCCACGCGTGACGTTTTGGGGTGTCACAATTCGGGCGTACACCGGTCACTTTTCGATACAATTATCTGATGGCCACGTCACAATGACGACTTTGCTGGTTGAGTTGTATCTGTTGGATATTTCAGTAGTTTTGAAATATTTATTAGAAATTATGATATTCATGAAAGTCATCATTTTTGTAACGGTTTTTTCAACGATCATATAACGGCTTTCTAATGGTTGTATAACGGTCGTGTAATGGCTTTATAACTTTTGATTTATTGCTTCATAAACTCTTCATTATTTTATAACAGTCATCTTTTTAATTACCAATTGATTATGATGATCTCCTAATGGCTCTCTTTTTTCCTTGTTTAAATATAAATTAAACTTCAAACCACAATCGTAGTAGATACGATATGTTCTCACATCTTTCCTTTTCCTTTTGTTGGGTTATACACAAAAGTTGTTTTGTTTCCTTCTAATATTCAGTGCGGAGTATAGAAGAAGGTCTGTTGTATCTTGGGAGGATAGCCGCCAAAGCCTTACGCACCGAGTTTCGTACTCCGAGGGGCGGAATTATCCTTAAGGACAGTGTTTGCACGCCTCAGACATTTGTTTTTCTATTTTCTAATCCTTCGCAATGTATTAACAGTTATTATTATTTTTTTATGTATTTCTAAACTTTTTCCAACAATCTTAAGGATAATTGCCTTAAAGCTTTCAAAGTTGGAATTGCTGGTGCTTCCACCAACCTTGGAATTGAACAAGGATTTGGAGATGGTGAAAGACAAGTTTTGCATATTCATGGATGGTTTGTCGTGCGACATTGCTGAGCATTAACGAAAAAGAGCTTTTGATCATTTTGGTAAGGTTATCAAGTGCTAGGTAAAATTGTTCTTTGAAACTTCATCATTTATGTCTTTCCGAGAGGAAGGCGGATGTTTGTTAGTGTTTTCTCTCAAGTTTGTAATTATTATTTGGTAAGCATGCATCTAGGAATGGAGTTTGGGGCACTCAATGACTTCATATTTTTCACCGATGAATTCATTAGTTAGTGTTTGGAATTTCACTTTTAGTATGATCAATCCATTTGATGTTGGATTTACTTGGTATTTAATTTGGAGGTAGTCTTTGAGAATGCTTGTGACATTGTGTTTCTAGCCAATTTATCAGGTAAATTTTGGTAAATCTTGATTTTATCCTCGAAGGGCAATACTCCGGTTTGGTTAACGATGCTTTGTTTTCATCTTTGAATTGTTTGATTGACTGTACGATCCTATGAATGTGGGGCTGATTGGGCCATGCATGTTTGGATTGTTAAGATATAATGTGCATTGCATGTCTTGTGGCATTTGATCTAAAACTTTTGAGATTGTTTCGCTTCTTTGAGATCCGAGTGTAATGAGAAGTTTAGGGTTTTTCCCAATAGCATGCGTGTTATAAATTTCTTATTTTCTACTGAGAAAATAATACATGAATTTGGAGATAACGTATGTGACTGGCATTGTTTTGCTTTATTACAAGAACATGAACATGCACATTTGTATGTTTGATGTGATGTTAACTATATTACTTGTTATGACATGGTGAATATTTTTTTTTAATGATATGGGCTCTAGCTATTGGTTGTTCTGCTCTTCGTATTGATATTCTCATTGTTAGGGATGCCTCCGAGATTGATTTATAGTTTGACAATCTGATATGAAGACATGGCTAAAGGCTACATGTTCCCTACTGTATGGGATGCCTCACAGTGATATAATTAAGGCATTTTACATTGTGGATTTTCCGCTGTATTAGAAGAATATAGTGATGTTAAGTGGATCTCGGATTCATATGAGACAAAATCCACTAATAAATATGTGTCCACCTTGTGAAGGTGTCTTAACATAAAAGCAGTCGAATGAAATTGTGGGGGAAATGACAATCCTGCTCAACCAAAATTTGACTTGATTGAAGTAGAAGATTTGATGATGTAATTATTGTAGTCATTTTCCAAGCCAATATTTTGGCAAATGCAAAAGAACTAGAGGTAGACTCAGGCACTACCAAGCATATATGTTAAAAACATAATGCTTTATCCTCCTAACGTCTAGTAAGGAAGGAGAAGAAAATATTCATTATTTTTTGGTAAATTGAGAACTATTCAAGTTCTTGAGGAAAAGAGAAAATTCTTCTCACTCATATATGAAAATGAGGCTAAGTAGTTGAGAAACTCTTAGCAGATATTCCTTTGGGAATAAATTGACACCTTATGTGTCTAAGTATCGTGATTGCCAAGTGGCAATAACCATTGCAATGAAAGATTTTCAATGGTAAAAATGGACACATCTGATTGAAGGATGATGTGATAAAGCAATTGCTTAATGATGGAATTATGTCAATTGATTATATGAAGTCGGAAATGGATTTTGGCCAATCCTCTGACTATACATCGAGGGGAATGGGACAAGCCAACTGAAGAAAATCAACAATGATAGTAACCCAACCTATGTGATTGGTGATCCCATGAATTAGGTTCATATGGGTAATAACAAGTCATTTGTTGATCTAGTGCACTATAAAAAAAATTATTGTCCCTCCTAAGGTGAAAATAGTGCAAAATTGCAAGGAAAAAGAGGTTGAGCTAAGCTCTTAATGAAATTCCATAGTCATTATTAGTGGTGTATTAATCTGCAATATACACTTGATAGAATCACCTATATAAGTGTGGAGTGGGGCCGCTCCTATGAGAATTTTTGGCGAAAATCTCTAAAGCACTTATGAATAAAACCAAGCACGCGCATGGCCTATTAGCGCAAAACCGCGTTGAACAACAAAGTTTGTGGGAGTGTAATGTGATTGGTGAAAATTATAATTCACAAAAAGAAATTCTTGGTTCATAGAAGTTTCAACTTCACCAATGATTTCGTGAATTATATTTCATTCTTTCTAGGGTTGGTTCATAGCCTAACAAGCACCAATTCCGATGCATTACTCTCCAATAACCCAGCATTATTTTATTTTTCTTGTCAAAACTTTCTGAAATATGTGGGGATTGTTGGATATTTCAGTAGTTTTGAAATATTTATTAGAAATTATGATCGTCATGAAAGTCATCATTTTTGTAACGGTTTTTTCAACGATCATATAACGGCTTTCTAATGGTTGTATAACGGTCGTGTAATGGCTTTATAACTTTTGATTTATTGCTTCATAAACTCTTCATTATTTTATAACGGTCATCTTTTTAATTATCAATTGATTATGATGATCTCCTAACGGCTCTCTTTTTTCCTTGTTTAAATATAAATTAAACTTCAAACCACAATCGTAGTAGATACGATATGTTCTCACATCTTTCCTTTTCCTTTTGTTGGGTTATGCACAAAAGTTGTTCTGTTTCCTTCTAATATTCAGTGCGGAGTATAGAAGAAGGTCTGTTGTATCTTGGGAGGATAGCCGCCAAAGCCTTACGCACCGAGTTTCGTACTCCGAGGGGCGGAATTATCCTTAAGGACAGTGTTTGCACGCCTCAGACATTTGTTTTTCTATTTTCTAATCCTTCGCAATGTATTAACAGTTATTATTTTTTTTTTATGTATTTCTAAACTTTTTCCAACAGTATCATCATCCAAACTTTGGTTGGCTATTGATTCGAAGATAAATCTAAAAATAATACCTAATCGAGCTTTTATTTTCGATTGGCACGAAGTTCAGAAATCTTAAAACAATTGTTATGATGTTAAATTATGTTACACTATCCGTTCCGCCCCTCAATCATCCTAAGAAAAAATTGGTTAATAAAAAGTAACAAGGAAATAATCCGCACCACCAACAAAATGGAACATGCTATTTCATGTGGTGCCAGAATATTCCAAAGACGTGGACTCAAACAAACAGAAAAATAAAAAGGGATCCGTCGTGGATGACGCACTCTTACGAATCTAAGATAGAGGAGTCGGACAGCCAACAAGCGCATCTCAATCCTCCCTGGATACTCCATTGGTTATTCTAGCGCTTTCTTTGTTTTAAAATCAGATGGACTTAATACGTCTTAGACTGCTACATCTAAAGGCGGAAGTCCACCACAAGTGCCATAACTTGGCACGCGAAGGGACACTTAGGTGCCATAACTTCAAAACGGTACACTTAAGTGCCACTTTTTTTCAGTAGGACACTTAAGTGCCACCTCCGGCGACCCTTGCCGGAAATCCTACGTGGCAATATTTTATTATTATTTTTGCCTACATGGCTCAGGAGCTCAAATCAGCATAAAAATTAAAAAAATTAAAAAAAAAGAAAATTTTAAAAATTTTAATTTTAAAAAATTAAAAAAAGAAAATTTAAAAATTTAAAAAAAAATTTTAAAAAAGAAAATTTTAAAATTTTAATTTTAAAAATTTTAAAAATTTAAAAAAATAAGAAAATTTTAAAAAATTAAAAAAAAAAAAAAAAAGGGGGAGGTCGAACGGGCGGCCGAGGGTGAGCCCTGCCGTCGCCGCCGCCGCCCCGCCGTCGCCGGAAGGGCCGGCGACGGAGGGGAGGGTCGGCCGAGGGGTCGCCGGCCCCGGCCGACCGACGGCGAGGGCTGCGAGCCTCGCCGGATCGCGGCGAGGGCTGCGAGCCCTCGCCGGATCGCGGCGAGGGCTGCGAGCCCTCGCCGGATCGCGGCGAGGGCTGCGACCCTCGCCGGATCGCAGCTTGGAGGCCGCGACCCTCGCCCTCCTGATCGGGCGAGGGCTCGCGGGCCCGCCGCCTCCCGCCGCCGCCGGAAGGGCCGGCGACGGAGTGGGGAGGGTCGGCCGAGGTCGCCGGGCCCAGCCGGGCCGGCGAGGCCGGCCGACCAGCGGCAAAGGCCCGCGAGGGCTCGCAGCCCTCGCCGTCGGCCGGCCGGGGCCGCGACCCCAGCCGACCCTCCCCCTCCGTCGCCGGCCCTTCCGCGACGGCGGGAGGCGGCGGCGGCGTGGCTCGGCCCTCGGCCGCCCGCTCGACCTCCCCCCTTTTCTTTTTTAATTTTCTTAATTTTTTAAAACTTTTAAATTTTTCTTAATTTTTTAATTTTTCTTAATTTTTGAATACTTTATAATTTAATTAATTTTATATTATTATTTACACGTAGACACGAAACGGCGTCGTTTTTGTGTTTTCTCCGCCACGTCAGCGTGCAAAATGACGCCGTTTTGGACCAAACTCGCCGGAAAATTGCCACGTCAGCCATTTGGCCGGATTTTCGCCGGAGTGGCACTTAAGTGTCCCATTTTACTCCGATGATGGCACTTAAGTGTACCATTTTAAAGTTATGGCACTTAAGTGTCCCGGCGTGCCAAGTTATGGCACTCCAGGTGTCCCGCACTCAAACTCTAAGACGTAAAAAACTTTGGAGTATTCTTTAAAATGAGGGAAGAAAAACTTTCTCCTAATTTGAGATGTAGGACGTGCAGATACCGATACGTTAAAATAAACAAATGCATCTATGCAGCCCACTGCATTAGCGAACAGCAGCAAAGGCCCCCATTAGTGGCTTCTATGACCCCTACTTTCGTGAGGTACCCTTGATAACCACCACGAAGGATCCGAGCGTATCTCGATCCTCCCTGAATATTCCATTGGATATTCAAGCGCTTTAGTTGCCTTAAAGTCAGCACAAGGCAAGTTCTTCGGAAGCAAATTGCCTCCAACCCCTACTTGTCATTTAGGTGTGTTTGCGCAAAATATAAATAATTTAAAAATATTTTTTTTTGAAAAATAATTATTTATATCATTTGAAATAATTAATTAATGAAAATATTTTTATTAATGATAATAAATTATTCTTCAAATATTTTAGTGAACGATATTTTCTAAATTATTCATTTTTCGCGAAATAAATGCATTAGATAAAACAAGATTTTTAAACCAAACTTGGATGGAGACGTGTGCCAACTTCCCTATAATCAATAAATATTGTTGTCATATTAAAAGAATAATAAAAATGCTAAAATTTTCAATAATTGCTAATATGCAACATTGAAGGTCATCAGAATTATTTGTTTTTTGTTCAGCAAATTCATGGTATTGAATGAGAGAATCACAAATCTTAGTTGGAAACGAAATTAAAAGAGAGTGTGATAAAGGTATTTTTTTTTGGTAAAGGTAAGAATATATTGATAGCTTAGGACAAATGAACAAAAAAGGGCACCAAAAGCTTACACTCTAGATGCAAGAGCACAAGAGTGGAAGGGAGCCGCGTAAAAGCCATAAAAGGCAAAAGCACTAACTAAAACAAACTCTGCCCAGCCAAAAACTTGGCCACGTAACCACCAAGGACGCTAGGGAAGTGAAGGGGAAGAGCACAAGGCAGGACACGTAGAACTACCCATCCACCAGCTTCAACCATAAACCTCCAAGGACGGCCGTGAAGCAATTGTGCAAGGTAGGAACACAAAGGCCAGAAGCGACCGAGACAGGGATCAAAAGGAAGCAAAACGGAAGAACAAAAGAACTGCAGTCTTACACAAAGATGGCTGGGTCGAATCCCCAACCTCTCTGAAGGCGCCGATTCCTTGGAGTGTGATAAAGGTATTGCTTGCCAATAGAATGATCAATTTTGACCCAAAAAATAAATATAAAATAGAATGATCAATCCCTTACCATTCAGAGTCGTATGCAGTACTTTTAGAGGCAATCCTTAAGAACTCGTTGTTACATATTTTTATATATATTCGGTACCTATCATGCACTAGTCAATATCTTAATGAGATTAATATTGGTGGCTGACAATTTGTTGAGCAAATACAAGGAAAGTTGTTTCTAAGGGTGAGTGTAATTCGGGTTGGGTGGCCTAACACTTAACCCAAGGACCAACCCACCAGCACCTAACCTAGGAGCCAACCCACATGGTATTGGTCTCCAATTTTTTGGATAAAAAACTGACCATTTTGAGCTTGAGACCGAGGACCAAACTGACCTTATGGGTCCAATTTGGTTTTAGGAACAACTCGAAACTAACCATTTTTTTTTCACTTTTTTGTTTCCCTTGAAAGCATAATGTGACAAATTGATCAACAATGAGACATTAAGCAACTAAGCTATGTACATCATTATATATCAAACATAAATCTAAAATAATGTAACAACAGAAATCTCCATTTGCAATTATTAAGCTACATTTGTG
Source organism: Eucalyptus globulus (assembly GCA_014182545.1). Classification (NCBI taxonomy): domain Eukaryota; kingdom Viridiplantae; phylum Streptophyta; class Magnoliopsida; order Myrtales; family Myrtaceae; genus Eucalyptus; species Eucalyptus globulus. The sequence goes on along the minus strand of CM024721.1, from coordinate 39,942,114 downwards.
AGTTGGGCTAAAAGAAATGAGCGATTTCACCGGGCGAGTTGTGTTTGTGAGGCGAGCTAGGAGAGGTTAGAGGCGAACGGCAAGGCCGAGGAGAGCGAATAGAGCAAGGCGAGTGAAGAATCAAGGCTAGATTTATACTTTCTAATTTACACGGCAAAATTGCATAAAAAATAACATAGGCAGAGGCTCTAGAGTATAATATGTACAAGGTTGATTTTGGTTGGACGGTCTAAAGTCCCAAGACCAAGAACCATCTCACACAGTGCAGGATTCAAGAGTCTCAAGACCAAGAACTAGCCCAGTCTCCTTGGTAATTGGATTATATCCGATAGGGTTGGGCTAATCTAGTATCGGTAGAGTTGACCTTAGGTCAATGCTCACACTTAGTTATTTCCAATGCTACTCTCACATTCACCTACTCCCATTTTCCACTAACTTTTTTAAAAAAATTTATTTTACCTTTTTTATGTAACTTTTTATTATGTTTTATGAATTGTCTAAAACTATAAATTGATGTATATACTTGAGATACCAAAACGCTATGAAACAGGGAGACTTGACTTTGCTGAGCGCTTTAGGGCGCGCATGACAAAATTTCTGTTTCAGAAATTGATTTCTGGCCAGAAATTGATTTCTCGATTTCTATTCCCCGGACAAGTTTCTGAGCAAAGAAACCCGTTTGATAATGACTCAAAATTTCTATTTCTGAAACAAAAATCCGTTTGATAACAGAATAAAATTTCAATTTCTAGGAATAGAAATTGATTAGATAACAACATAGGAAATCCTCAAATACAAAATAATAGTCGAAATAATACTAATACATTACAAAAGTTGAAAATACAATTTCATGGAATTTCCTATTACATGTGTTTACGTTTCGTATAACGTAATATTTTCTTTCGAAAAATAAACAACGTGGCAAAAAAAAAAACAATTGAAATTCAATTGTAGTGAATATGTCGTTATGTTTTTGCCGAAATTGATTTCACATTAATCAAATAAGTCTAATGATAGCCATGATTATAATAGTCTAATCTCCTAAAAAAGTCCTAAATTCAAGTCTAATTCCAATTTCTTTCCAAATTTTGTTAAAAATATCCTCACCATGTTCAAAAATCGTCACCAATTTTTTTCAAAATTATCAACACTAGGATTATTTAAAAATTTATTATCAAAATCTGTATTTTCATTAACACTCTTTACAAGAACAACATATTCCTTATTAGATCTCTTTTTCCTTATAAAAGAAAAATCGGATGAAACCTAATGATTTGACCCATTTTTACCGTCTCAATATGAAGTTTATGATTAAAAAAATAGTTAGCTAGATAGAGCCGTTGTCCGGCATACTACGGAAGAGTAGGTGAAGAAAGACTCGTTAGATATGAATGTGGCAAGTTGACTATTACCATGCGTGAAATCTCTTGCGTGCAACAAATGAAGCCTTGTTCATTCAATTCCCACCATTTGGCCCAATGGTTAAGATTTTCAATCAATATTGATTGAAATGATTATATTAAAAAATTATTAAAATATTTTGGACTAAATTAACTATTTCTATTTCAATATTAGTGATCTAAAATATTTTGGACTAAATTGAAAAGTTGAGAAAAAAAAATTTCTATTTCTGTTTCAGAAACTGAGAAGCTAAAAATTTCAGCTTCTGATTTCTTCGATTTCTCTATTTCTGAAATAGAAATCTGTTTCAGAAATAGAGAAATCAGATTGCGTTCAAACGGATTTTGTTTCCAAACCTGTTCCGGGAACAGAAACGCAGAAATCGAGAAACAGAAATTTTATCATGCGCACCAGTTATCTTTTATGAGCTGTCCCTTTTGACGTTGTTGAGTGGTTGTCCCCCTCCCATGTCCTTTTCACTATCATTTCTACTCCTCCGTTGAGTGCTTGTTCCTAAGGGGGATCAGTTCCCGGTTCGGTCCGGTTCCACCTTGGGACCGGGAGCACCAGTTTCCAAAATTGGGAACCGTGGACCGGACTGTTTGGTCCTAGGACCGGGAACCGGACCGGATCATTGGTTCTGGTCCAGTCCGACAAAATCCGCTCTACTTTTTTTGCAGAAAAAGAGTGACCATGCTCCGGACCAGCCTAATCAATCTAATTCGATTCTCGGGCGATTTAACAAAACTAATCACACATATTTCCACGTGCAAAATATTCAAACTTCACTTGTGTGAATATCAATCACACTTCATATGTTTCACATTTAACCTTAACCATGAAGGCCATGAACAATTTGACTAAAGGTTGTGCTTGCCTTAGGTTTTATAGACAATCTCTTTTCTACTCTTTAAATGTTTAGTCAATGTGAGACTCTTGGAGGCTTGAAGTGCCTTGTGGGCTATGTAGCATGGACACGGCGACACGGACACGCGATATGACACGACACGACAGGCGACACGTCATTTCTCAAAAAGTAGAGAATTTCGACATGTTCCAACACGTTAAATAGTAAATAAATATTTTTATTTTTAATTAATTTAATTCAAATTTACAAATAAATAAATAAATAAAGAGTTTACAATGAATTTATACTAATAATATTAATAAATCTTACACTTTTTTTTAATTTCATTATCCCAAATTTACATTTATTTTTTTCGAAATCCCCCCTCCCCCAAATTTACTTTTATTTTCGAAACCACCCCCGGCGCCCAAACTTCCCTCGTCTCTTTTCCCCCAAATTTTTTTCACTTTTTTTTTCCCTGCCCACGTCATCGATTTTCCCCCACTTTATTCATTGACAGACAGGCTATCCTGTCACTTCCCCTTCCCCCAAAATACGTGATGGCCATCCTATCAAAAACCCTAGCTTTACTTTACCTCATTCTCCTTTGCCGCTTGCCGCACAACCTTTCCTCTTCTCCTCCTCTAGATCTGTCTCCTTCCTTGCCGCTTGCCGCTTGCCACTCGCCGCACGACCCACTTCTTCTTCTTGATCTCCACGTTCTCCCGGTACACGCCCTTTTTCACGTGGATCACGAACCGGCGCGTCCCATGATCGGGCACGGCCGCGATCACGTCCTCCACCTTGGTGAAATTGCTGCTCCGCCGCCGCCGCCGAAGTTGGAGTCGGAAGATGGGTGGACCATGGTGAGCGTCGTGTGACTAGTGAAGTGATTTGGTTGAGACTTCCGGAGCTCTTGACAATGCCGCTAGTGCCCTCAAACCCATCTCTGCATGTCTCCTGGTTTCCAAGTGTAGCACTTAGCCATGTCCTCGCCGCTTGCCGCACACGACCCCCTTCCTTGCCGCTCTTTCTCTGGCCGTCTCTCGCCGTCGTGGGCTCGCCGTCGGTCCGTCTCTGCTCCCTCGCCGTCACTTCCACCCTCCATCGTCTGCCGGACACGCGTGTCCAAACGTATCAGGCAAAGGTTGACCACGTGTTGGATTTTTGACCACGTATCCGAGCGTGTCCGACGCGTGTCGACGTGTCCGACACACTCTAACACGTGTCGGATATGACACGAAAGCACAGACAACGTGCTTCATAGCTTGTGGGTCTATTAGAGCCTTAGTCTCATATCGACTAGATGATGAAACTAACAAGTAGATTTTCTATATAAATAAAAGAGTAACAATAAGAATTTTAACGGTCTCTTGGCTACATAAAAGATTGTTACCTCAATTGCAATTTTGGTTGCAATAAGTTATAATGTATATATATTTGATATATTATATGTATATAAATTATATATAAAAAAATTAGTTCGGTCCGGTTCGATCTAGTTCCTATTTTGAAATCGGGAACTGGATCAACCGGTACAAAGAACCGGAAAGGATCATCGACCGTGGAAACCACCCAAAATTGGCCGGTTTAGTCTGGTCCGAGCGATTTCCAATTCGGGCGGTTCCACACCCCACTTGTTCCTTTATCTCGGATTCCCCTCCCACGTCCTTTCCCGATCATTTCAATTCCTTTATCTTTTTCCACTACAACTGCACATGCTGCATCTCTGACAAGGTGGAATCCAATGCTAGACTCACGTCGCTTAATCCCACTTTCTGCTCCATCTTTCAAACTTTTTCTTTTCCACAATAATTGTACCTTTGTCACAGATGTACGACCAAACTTTTAACGGGATAAGACAGTGAATTTCTTTCAAGATCAGTAAGGGCGCGTTTGTTTGCGTTTCTGTTTAAAAATTGTTCCAGGAAACAGAAATAGAAAAAGTGTTTCTGTTCCTGGGAACAATTTCTGAACAAAAACGCGCGCAGAACTCGTATTGAAATTTCTGTTTCTGGAATAGAAAAAGAAGCAAAACACGTTTGGTAATGTAAAAATTATGTTTCTGGAATAAAAAAGAACAGAAACACGTTTGGTAATGTACACAATTTCTATTCAATTATTTTTTTAAATAAAATGTGAACTTGGTATTGAATTATCATTTTCATGAAATGCTCATCAATTTAATTTTGTTCATATTAAGTGAAAACAAACATTCTAAACTTGATCATATTTGCTTGGTCGGAAGAAATTTTTTTAAGTTCGTATCAAAATTTTCCCATTTATTTTTTTTAAAAATAAAGTGTAAACTTGAATTTTAATTCTCATTATCATAAAATGTTCATCAATTTAATTTTGTTCATGGTGAGTAAAGTCAATCATTCTGAACATGGTTATAAGTGCATACTCTGAAGAAAATTTTATAAATAAACTTTGTTCCAAATTTTTTCTCATGTGCTTTTTTTTCAATAAAGTGTAAACTTGGTATTGCATTATCACTCTAATGAAATGCTCATCAATTTAATTTTGTTCATGGTGAGTAAAGTCAATCATTCTGAACATGGTTATAAGTGCATACTCTAAAGAAAATTTTATAAATAAACTTTGTTCCAAATTTTCTCACGTGCCTTTTTTCAATAAAGTGTAAACTTGGTATTGCATTATCACTCTAATGAAATGCTCATCAATTTAATTTTGTTCATGGTGAGTGAAGGATCTATCATTCTGAACATGGTTATAAGTGCATACTCTAAAGAAAATTTTATAAATAAACTTTGTTCCAAATTTTTCTCACGTGCCTTTTTTTTCAATAAAGTGTAAACTTGGTATTGCATTATCACTCTAATGAAATGCTCATCAATTTAATTTTGTTCATGGTGAGTGAAGGATCTATCATTCTGAACATGGTTATAAGTGCATACTCTAAAGAAAATTTTATAAATAAACTTTGTTCCAAATTTTTCTCACGTGCCTTTTTTTTTTTTTCAATAAAAGTGTAAACTTGGTATTGCATTATCACTCTAATGAAATGTTCATCAATTTAATTTTGTTCATGGTGAGTGAAGGATCTATCATTCTGAACATGGTTATAAGTGCATACTCTAAAGAAAATTTTATAAATAAACTTTGTTCCAAATTTTTTCTCACGTGCCTTTTTTCAATAAAGTGTAAACTTGGTATTGCATTATCACTCTAATGAAATGTTCATCAATTTAATTTTGTTCATGGTTGGTGAAGACAAACTTTTTGAACATGGTCATGTGCATACTTGGAACAAAATTTCGTAAGTAAAAATCCTACAATAAGAGCTACCTAAAATAAGAATACTTCATAGATCTCTACGTAGACCCTTTCATACATAACATCACAATAATGAAGTAATATAGTTCATCGTTCAACTTCATCACATTGGATTTGATAAGTGAATACTTAAAAACACAATTACAAAAGTCAGAAACACAAAGTCATGAAATTTCAGGCATATTATGATCCCTCGCCATTTTATTTGCAATCCTTGTCCTAAGCATGTTTATTCCAGGTGCATCATGCATTGTATCATCTGCAACCTCCAATTCTGTAGGTCGCATGGATATTCCGGATCTCCATATAGGGAAAAGTTTCTATCCATCGCATCTTCATCACGAATGTAATTGTGGAGAGCACAACAAGCAATTACAACAAAGGCTTGCTTCCGAATTGTAAATGGAGGCATCTGTCTCAAAATGGTGAATCGATTCTTTAATGCCCCAAATGACCTCTCAATTACATTTCTCAGTGAAGAGTGCTTTTTGTTGAACAATTCTCTTGCTGTCCTTGGTCGTCCCCCATTCCCTCTATACTCGCTTAGATGGTACCGATCGCCTCTAAATGGAGTTAAAAATCCTGGAAGTGCTGCATAACCTGAATCTACCACGTAATATTTCCCTGTAACATGATATATATAAAATTTGTTGTGATATTGAACCATAATATATAATCATAAAATTGTCTTCATAAACAGTAAATACCAGGTGGTGGTCGGGGAAATTGCAGTTGCGGATTTTCGAGTGCTGCTGAAAGCACTCGACAATCGTTGGCAGATCCTTCCCATCCAGCATACACGAAAGTAAATTTCATATCAAAAGAGCAAATACACAGCACATTCTGGGTTGTTCTCCCACTCCTACCTCTAAATGGAATCTGCTGTGACACAGGAATGGTAGCATCTATATGGGTGCCATCCATAGCACCTACGCAGCCCTGTTAATATATTAACAATCTAATATCATATAAGATTATCAACTACATGTATTTGACGGTATAAAATAAATATAAAAATCATACCTTGAAGTAGCGTTTATGACTAGGATCAATAAGAATTTCTTGTGGAATGCGTCAAAAGGGCGGTGGTTTGATTATCTCCTTTGAAAATTTGATCATTGCTTTCAACACTTTATTGAAATACTTTTGCGATCGTTTCTCCCTGAATGTTGGAATCTCTCACATAAAGCTCTATTTGAGTTATTGTGAGTAACCACACTTAAAAATATCCCAACTTGTTCATCTATTTGAACAAATCGACTATCTTTCAACCAACCCCTTGCCCTCATTAAGTCACATAAATTCAGAAAAACATGTCTCTCCATCCTAAATGCTTCATATATCCTATCTGAATGTCCATGAACAATCTCCCCCTTATCCATTCTCTTCCTACGATAATTGACTGTCCTAATAGGTTCTCGTATGGAGGGATGTCTCCATCGTAGATAAGCGAGCCACGCTACCAATATGTTAATGTCATCACCCGAGAATTGTTCAACTGGTTGTACTTGCTCATTAGACATACTATTTGATCCCCCTTCCATAGTACCTATACAATCACAAAAATGACCAAAACATCAATATAAAATTTGAAAACACATCCTAATAACAATTAATAACGTAAGTCATAAAATCTCAATAAAATATGCCATTACATATAAGTGCAAGAGTCTCAACACAAAGTCATATTTGAATAAACTAAAGATTAATAGATAATATACGTTATACGTCTAATGAAAACTCCATGCAATTCATAATATATTTCCAAATATCTACTAAAAAGAAATTGAAGAAGGCCAATCCTCCTTGCAGGTATGCATGTAATGAAAGCCTCCCTCCATTCACGATTGACGCATGCTCGTTCCACTGCTTTATTGTAAACATCTTGCTCTAGCTCGGGCATATTGTTCAGAATCTGGACCGCGGTAGATATGGAGAAAGGGTCAACAGGTGGTTGTGAAGTCCCTG